>VXAZ01009789.1:4811022-4832010 GCA_013399875.1 Gymnorhina tibicen | reverse complement strand
CCCTGCCTGTGTCCCTGTGCTCGGGTACCCCTGGCCCAGTGCTTGAGAGCACGGCCGAAAGGCCAGCCCGAACCGGGCGCTGGAGTAAGCAGCTTTTCTCTATTTCTATTCGAACCCCCGCGGTGACGAGGTCCCGGTGCGGCGGGTGGATGTGCTGGAAGCGCTGGATGTGCTGGAAGCGCTGGAAGCGCTGGTAGTGCCCCGGCCCCCGCCCCCTCCCGCCGGGCGTCCGGCGCGGGGGCGGCATCTCCCGGCCAACACTGACCCCTGGCGGCCAGCGCCGAACAGCACGGCCGGCCGCGCTCCCGCCGGGAATGCGGCCCGAGCTCCCGCCGGGAATGCGGCCGAGCTCCCGCCGGGAATGCGGCCGAGCTCCCGCCGGGAATGCGGCCGAGCTCCCGCCGGGAATGCGGCCGAGCTCCCGCCGGGAATGCGGCCGAGCTCCCGCCGGGAATGCGGCCGAGCTCCCGCCGGGAATGCGGCCCGAGCTCCCGCCGGGAATGCCGGCCGAGCCGTGGTGACGCGAGGCTCAGCGTCACGGCACGGGTCGGCTTTCAGAACCACAAAGTACTTCACAGCCTTACAGCACCTGCCAAGCCCGGAGGCAAATGTCATCTTTGCTTTTCTAATATTAAAACAAATTTTAAAAATATTCTTCCCCCCTCCCCCATCGATATTTTAAAATGCCCATAAACAAGGAGTTAACTGCCGGAGCTCATTTGATTGACAATGATGAGCCATGGAGTTCACACACCTGGTTTCTTCCTTCTCCATAAAGGAAAGATAATGATTTAAAAGTCTTCTCTTTGGTTTTAATACAGCTGAATTAGTTGATGCTTGAAGCAAGCACAGACATAAAACCTGAACATTAGAGATGATGCTATGTAGTTACTCTGTATTTGGAAGGCAATGTTAATGTCATCAGATGCTGTATTTGATTTTATAGCAAAGATATTTAAAACAGATTCTTTCTTTCACCTATATGACTTCTAGTATCAGGAGAAAGCTATCATAAGTAAATGATGGTATTCCAAAAAGACATTAATAAATCAGAGGAATATGATCAATAGCAAAATACCCTAAAGAAGACTCAGGGAGTAAAACTATCTCTGCCAAATACCTTCTAAGCTCTGATTGTGCTGAATGCCTCTTGATTGGAAAACACATTGTTGGGATGCTTTTTAGTGAATGACTCATCATGCTGCCTGCTTCTGTCGTCATGCTGAAATATGCTGCTAGAACAACTTAACAACCTCTTAGGGAATAGTAGTATCTCCATTGTAAGAATAGGAAGAAAGAACCCATCTCCATGGGTCATTTGTGCAGATAGTAACAATGACTTTTGCCAGGACAACCTGCCCGAAGGAGATCAAGCCTCCCATGAACTGCCAACCTCAATACATGACGGCGCAATTTAGAACAGTGAAGTGAATGTTGTTAGTGATATGATAAACAATTTATAAACAATACCCTTAGTTTTCATATCCTAGACTCCTTAAGCTCCCTTTATATCCAGAGGAGAAGAAGGTCACCCAGAGAAGTCAAATGAGGAAGTATTGCTTACTAAGCTTACAGTAAGGCTGTAAAACCAGCACATGAATATGGGCTTAAGCTCACTTCTGAATGATACCATTACTGCAGTGCAAGAACGACACACGGCTATAGCACCTTCCCACCTCTGTAACTGCGGTGTCAGAAAGCCAAGAGGAACAGTCCTTGTACACCCCTGAATTCACATGACTCTTCCAAGTCTGCTCAGAAATGGAACCTTGTTTTTGTCTTTCATCCTCCATTAGGACTGTGTTTGCATCTTTTTTCTGAAGACTCAAAACAGAATGGAACTACTTAGATGAACCTGAAATACTGAAAATATGTCCTTTAAAAAAAAAGAAACAAAACCAAAACTGAAACATTTCCAGTTTGCAGTCTTGGAAAGTACAGATCACCTGATGCTGGTAAAAACACACATACATTCAATAGATATGGGAAGGCCAAAAGCAAACATTAAAAATCAAGCAATAGTCCTACTGCAGTCTCACACAATACATATTTATGCAAGAAACTTGTGGCAGAAACAATATATCTCGTGCGAACTCACAGAGCTATAAATACATGCTCCTTCTTTAAGCCACAGGAAATGTCAAAGTTGTCAGTTCCCAGTGCAACCACATTCAGAAATTCAACAATTACTATATGCAGTGTTTGCTGTTGCAGAGGTACATCCCATTCAGGAGTCAACTCAAGAAAAGTAGGATTAACCCTCCAGTCATCAATACACTCCATCCTGGTAGACTGGAAAAATCAGTAAATGAAATCTCTAGGTGAGTTTATGAGTGTGATCCTGAGTGCATGAGGTAGTGGGGCTCCCTTAACCTCAGTTTGGCTAATGATGAATTACTCCAGCTGTTTCTATCTCTGAACAAATAAAGTTGCCTTTGCTATATATCTGCTTACAATTCCTACAGTTAACAGCCTAGAGGGGGAATCTGGCCTTTTATTTTTAAATATTGGAAAGGCTAATAAATCCTTGAGCCCAACATATAGTTAACCTATGAGACTGCCTGGCACAGGCTACTATTCTGACAGATGCAAAAGCAGATTAAAAATCACACTCCACAGGAATAACACTCGCAGTAGCAGTAGCTAGGACAAAACTTATAATAAGATCTGTCAATCATGAGGCTTTGAGGAATATATTTCTTCCCTTGCACAGAAACAGGAGTGCTTATTACAGCATTATGCAATCTATTGCTTGCTACTTTTCCTTCAAAACCTGTCATTAGCAGGGTACAAAGTGGTGAACAAGATGCAACAATTAGTCTCCTATTATTAGACATCTCTTGCACTCTTTGGCCATTGGAAAAGTATGTAAGTGGAGTCAAGGAAGCATTGAGGAATTGCCTGGGGCCTGTTTTAAAATGCAATGGAACTCTTACGAGTGCTTCAACTTATTACTTATTTTTGTTTAATAAATATATTAATGGAAATAAGGCATAAATGGATCTTGGTAATCACAGAAAATACAAACAATTTTATTAATCTGCTTCTCAAACAAGAGATAAAATGATTTTCTTTGATTTCATAATGTTATTACTGAAGCTGTAGTCCCAAAGGCAGAATGACATCCTGAGCACAGAGAAGGCTGTAGGTTTGCCCTTTGGACATGTGGAAACACAGGGGGTGGCTGTGCACCTCTTCAGCCATCTAAAAAGACAAATCAGGCAGCTCCTCAAGCAGAGGAAATGCCCCAAAGATGGGGAGAAAACAAAGAGAAATAAGTGTTTTTAAAAAGCTCAAAGATCATTCTGAAGCAAAAAATACAGAGAATGTAATACAATGGTTGTATAGATAAGGCTATTAATGGTAAATAAGCACTGAAAACTTACAGAACTCATCTACTACAAAATCACACATTTACTTCTACGAATATCTTAGTTGTGTGATGAAGATGTCAACTCAGAGCATATCTAAAACAAAGCGGCTATATTGTATTCACACTTCCAAAGTGATACATGTTGTGGAGTGTGAGCTGCTTCATAATAAATAGATAATTTTGTGAAGAGAACTTTAAAAAATGGCATTCTTTTAATGAGGTGCTGGTGTCCTCCCTGCCCAGATTAAATCCTATCAGGAATGGAGCAATGAATGCTATGGCTCTTGCTGTTGTTCAACCCAAATTGAGCATGAAGAGAACTACAGAAACAAGAATTTCCTTGCTCCCACTTCTGATCCAGGCAGTAACATGGGTATGCATTAAATGAGTATGATGTGTGGCAATCCTTTAGAGCTGCTGTACCCGCACTGTGACTGGAGCTCTGCCCATCCCTGAAGTGTGGTGCCAGCTGGGCAAAGCAGGAAAGCTGGGGCATAGCTTTGCTCTGGCACTGCTGAAATTCTGTGTAAGTAGTTTGGGGTCAGAAAATAAGATTATGTTAACAACTACAAATATGACACAGGCTAAAGAATATCCCTTACTAATCTCTGCATCAAGTTCCTTAGCTGGGCACTAGTCTGATCCAGCTCTTGGTGACAGCTGCAGGACTTTTTCAGCTGACATAAATGGATTATCTTTGATGTTGGGCTCCTAGGAGAATGAGCGGGGCATTCACTGTGTTGTTGGGAGGGACATTTTCTCATGTGGTGATTGGCATGGGTTTTAGTGACCTTTGCAAGGTACCATCAGGGGTTAAGAGTCTCAGTGAATCAGCACCATGTGCTGACAGCATCTGGCCATCTCAGAGTCTCAATCCTCATGTACTGTGCCTGGCCAGTGGTCTAATATAATCCACAGTCAAAAAACAATCAGAAAGAGGGGATGGTATGTAACAAATGTAATGTCTTTCTCTACTGCAATAGTTTACAGTTAGGGACTGCTGCTGTATCTTGTATTACAACTTTCTATTCACTGAATGTTCATATTCAGTAAAATATTAACACACAGGGCTTATTTTTATTCTTTTTGTTACACAAACAACATGAAGATTATCCTGTGTCCAAGAGGCTCTAGTTGCCTGCTCTTTATAAACTCAGCTTTGTCAGGAGCCTATTGCTTCTCTAGGGTACATGCTGGTATTGACAAATCAGGCTGAAAAAGTGGGGGAGCCTAACTCAAAATATGTTATGTACCTTGCCGAGCCTTTCTCTCAAGAGCTGCTTTTGTAAGAATTGCATATTCCTTATACACACTCGGCTGATGCGCTTTATGTATTGCAGCATGTGTACACATCCTAAATTAATCTATTTAGAAATTCTGGGGAAGCTCATTGCTCCCTGTATTTACATGTAGCATATTTCTGTCTGTGGCCAATGTGCCCAACATCAGTCATATTCACTCCAGCTTGTTTTAATCACCTTACTCAGATGCCAATTCAGATATTAGTTTCCCTGTGAAATTACAGACTGATCTGTCCTGTAAAAGTGGCTTTTTATTTTTGTTGCCTACCAAGAATCTTCAGCTCCCAGTGTAAGTACCTGAGATGGATACAGAAGTGCAGGTGATAATGATCTGAAAGTCTGCCTCTAACAATGCAAGCTATTCCTTAGTGAGAATCTTTCTTCACATAATTCCCTGGTGTTTTCACAGTCTGAGATACTTATTTTAAACACCAGAGCAGTCTAAATATATCAGTGGACACAGATGTTTTCCATTCGACACATCCTCTGCAGGCTTTATTAAATTGTCTGTAAGTAACCAGTAGGAATGAGCCTCCTCTCTGTGTCACGCTTTTTGCTGGCTTGTTCTCCTTGGCAGGTCTTGGTGGTCCAGCCCAGTTAGACACACTTTGGGCAAACCCTGGCACACAGGGCATCCTGATGTGCTCCTCCACGCTTACTTTCCACTTGATATAAACCATGGAGGAAACTCCAGGGCTTAGAATTCAAATCCCAGTATGCACAATGACTGTTTTTTTCTGCTTGTAATAATTATGAAGCCTTTACGATCATCATCATCCTCTTTTGTATAGAGCCCTAATTAAAATAAAAGCTTGGTGTTGGCCCCTAACTGGCTTGTGATCTCTTCACATACTCAACAACTTACCTTCTGCATTTTGCTTTTATTTGCCCCTTCTTGCATATTTTGCTTTGCCCATAGATGCCACAGTTAGCTTGCCAAATTGCTAATTGGAAATTGCATTTACAGTTTCCAGATTACATGTTAGGTTTTTGTAATACATGTTTAAATAAACAAACATTTGAAGAAAGTCTTAACAATACAATCTTTCATTTTCCTGCCTCCTGAGGTAATTTTGCCATGTAAACTATGAAAAGACACAGGTTTGGGATGCAAATCAGGTCTTTGTTATTTACATTACCAAAGTCCTCGGTCCTCTTTTCCATGTAATGCTTCAAGTTATGCAGACATAAAAAAATAAAGACAAAGCATTTCAGTGGAAATATACCTAGTCCTAAGCATATTTCCTAAGTGGAAGAAAGGGATAGATAATTTACCAATAATAGTAATATTTTATCAATGTAAATCTATGTACACACTTGAATATCATCAGATATTCAAACCATGCCAATTATAGGAAAATTAGGACTGTAATAAAGTTCCTAGAACATGTAAATTAGGACTGTAACAAATTTCCTAGAACATGTTAAAATGAAAAATAAAAAAGTTTGGTTCATCATAATGAATGCGGTCATTTATGTCCTGATTTGATATAACCAAAAATTACACATAAGGGGGTCATTCAATATCAGAAAATGCAAATATTGTTTTCTTATTCTATGGACCAGAAAAACAAATTCTGACAGTTTATCAGTCCAAATACTCTAGGTAAAGAAATGTAATTTCTCCTTTGTCATTTTGACAGGAAAATTATTTTCTGTTGTTCTCAAAGACCTTCTCTACTGAGTTGAGTATTATAAAATGTGAAGATTATTACACTTTTCCCTAACAGGACTGATTGTTCTCCTGCTGTCATACATATGTGATACGACCTTTAATAAGAGGGAGTTGAAATATATATCTATATTACAACATACATTTCCAGATGCTCCTCTCTAATGGAGTGAAAGACTTCATAATGGGAAGTAACAGTTATTTCTTTGACAAAACAAAAGGGACAGAGAGAAGCATTTTTATGTCACCCACTCAGATGATTGCAGAAATGCATCATTCTAATGTCAGATGGCTTTTCTCTGTCAAAACTTTATCACTCAGTTTTAACTGCAGAGCTTTGAGCTTTGTGAATCTGGATGAATATGAGTCATCTGTATACATGACTCATGTACATGTCCTTGGTAAAGATTATACCCCAGATACTGACGGATAATAAACTTTAAGGAATAAGTGAGGTCAAACAAATAATGCAGGATTCTACACTGAGCAGAATGCAGACCTGCTGTTAGCTGAGGAAATCGCTGGGAAATCTCACAGCTGGACCACACTGATGTGGCATTCTCTTCCCACCTCCTGTGCATTACTCCCCTTTGGACTTTTAATACTTTGTGCCATGTACCAGCAGAGTCAGCAACTGGTGTAAGCAGGGTCTGAGACCCCAGTGGTACAAGAGGTCTCTTTTCAGGCAAGGACAAGCCAATGATGCTGTTATGGGGCATCATCCTGCTTGCCTGTGTTTGGCACAGGCTGGGTGACACTGGGAGTGTCATTAATCAGAAATGATTTCATGTTCCAGCAGTTACTCTTTGCCAGTTTTCCCAATGGAAAAAAAGTTTTTGCAATAGCATATAGTAAAATTAGAATATATTCTGTTTCTTTTATGCAAACAAGCCATTTTCAGTGGTAGAACGGGTTTAAATAAGGGTCAACAAGATTCATTTAAACTATTAAAACACTGCTAAATAGAGCAGGTTTCTTAGCAGTTAAACCAAGTTTCTCAGAAAAGAATTCACTTCATTTACCATCAGCTGATGGTTCAAAAGGTGTAAAGCCATCAGGTGTAAAGTTATCACGTGTAAAGCCATAAACTTTACCACTTTACAGATTAAACACTCAGTTCTGAACAAAAGCAAGTTCATGCACAGATATACATTCCCACCGAGCTTACAATATTATTACATAACTAATTTTAAAGACATAAGAAACCACACTGCACATTGGTAGGCTTATTAAAGATAAGGTAAAATTTGTTAGAAAAAGAAATACAAAAAATGTTCATAATAAATTTTTTTTTGGTAGGACTTCCCCAAAGTTTTATTCAATGAATTCATACTATCTTGATCTGTGGATTAGACTGCACATTCTAGTGAATATTCAATATTGGGAGCCTTGAGCTGAAGCTTCTTTTACATGATACTGCTCACTTGTCTCAAAGCAATTCCCACAGACTGTAACTGTCTGTGACAGGTTCTATAAAAACAATGTCAAAGGAAGTATTGCTTCAGCATATTTAAATTAGATACAAGTTTTCAAAAATTCACTAAAGTTAATGGAAGGAACTTGTTATACTTCAATAGACAGTGGATGAGGCAGAGCAGCTTCAGTCTCCCAATCCATAAATGGGGCTCTGCCCCTGTGCTGTTCCAGTGGTGGGACCGTGACCTCATTTCATACCTGGTATCACAGCCTGGCAAAGTGAGCAAGCTGGAGAAGACAAGGTCTGAAAAGAGAGTAAAGATGCAAGGACTAGGTATGAATAGACTTTACAGGTCAGAGGTATTTTCCTGCTTATATGTAAATAAGATAAATAGTGGTAGCACCACACTTCACTGCCTGTCCATGGCATTGGCTCACACTCAGTGTGCCTGTCAGAAACTCACTGAACCCGTTAGAAGTGTACTTGTCTTGCACCTCTAAGGCACTGATTTCCTGCTGTCTTGTACCTTGTGCAGATACTTGTCTCAGTGCCAACTGCCTTAAACTGTACTGGATTTGATGGATGAGCTTTATTTGCAGCAGCTCTTTCCAGATTGCTGAGACATCTTTGATCTTTGTTGCTATGTACCTGGTCAGCCAAAGAGAATCATCAGCAAGATGCAATTTTCTTAGGAGACTTTTTAGCTGATGCTACATTTTAGAAAATTATATCTTTTATGCATGGTTTCACTCAGATAACTCCTTCCTGATGCTGTCCTCGGTTCTTAGATATGACGTTACTCTAGGCAAGCCCACAAACCCAATATCCTGTCAATTCTGGATGCCTGCAGCATAAAGGAAGACAAAACCAGATTTTTTTCCTGCATGGACTAGAAAATATTGTTTAACTGGATTTTTGATGCAAAAGCAGTAAAGTTCAGTGGCAATTCAATCCTATATTAAAGCAAGATGAAGACCTGTTGCAAACTTCTGGTGGCTTGTTAGCTGTAGCATGATTTTGCTGAATAACAGGAGCAGAGGTGTTTTGAAAATAAATTATACAAGTACAGACTGTACTAGACACTGCACAGAAGAGCGGCTTAGCACAATCTAATGATCATGCAAAGCACAGCTGTCCAAGATAATTAAGAAAATCCTGGGAAATCACTCGGTCAGCCTAGTGAATGGCCAGGACATTGCAGTGCTGGGGCTGAAGGCTGATCATGGTCTCACTCTTGTACTCACACTTTCCAGCTAAATAGTAACCAGGAGGCAGAAGAGATTATCAATAAGGTGGAAATCAAATTCTGTCTGTTCTCCTGTTTTCTAGCACCAACACAAGGTACAAAGCTTTCTCCTGCTTTAGTCTGATTTACTGTAAAACCAGCTGTAAAATAATACAAGGGAACACCACCATTTTTACTTCACTATTATTAGGCTTCTGTGAATTACTTTTATTTCTGTCATCACTGAATGAATTTGCAGTATGTATGTTATAAGTAATAAAAGAAGTACTTTTATATATCAAACTATTTGAGAAATAATAATTTTGGATTTATTTTTATTTAATCATACTGAAGTACAATTACTAAAAAAATTCCTGTGACTTATTTCCATATCCTTAGTAGGCCAAGCAAACATAATAAAATTATGTCTTCAGTGGTAACATCCATAATTAGCAAGACCATTCCTGATGTTCCTTAGAACTACGGTGTTAAGTGCCAATGAGAGATTCATTTTGCAGCGTAATTCACTAGAGAATTACTCTGTTCAGTGATATTCACTGGGAATTTCTCTTCTTCAATGGTGAGGGATTTAAATGCAGAAAAACTATGTTTTAGGCCATGTTAATAAACAATATAAACAATATACTCAAGGAAAAGAGTACGTTTTCTTAACTTGAAAGCTAGGGTTGGGATTTGAAAGTTATAACTTATTCTGAGCCTTATACTGTCTGCAGTATAGAGCACTTTTTCTGGTTTTCCAACTAGAGCACTTCTATAATGCTAAAATAATACAAGTCAAATAAATGGACTTAGAATGGAAAGGCATGAATTTGTCTACAGAGAGTTGTGGTATAAAGTAAAAATATAGTTATCAGAGACTTTTTTTCCACTGGCTACTTTTCTGAAATTCAGCATTTATGGAGACTCTGTCTTCACTGAGGGCATTTTGGGTTTTTATTTTTGCTAATATGGTGTATGCATTGCTCTGATGTATATACATAGATATATATATACATATGTAAAAACTAAGATTACTATTACTTGTAAAAATACAGCAGGAGAACCAGTAAACACATTAGAATAAATATGTATGGTTGCTTTCTGAAATACTGATCTCTTAAAGCGTGTTGGGATAGGTAAAAGCAGTGAAACAACTCAGTTTGTTTCAAAAAAACAACTCAGTTTGTTGTTTGTAAACAAGCAGTATTTTTATTTTTATTGATGATCAGGAGATAGTACTATAAGAAAGTCAGACAGATATGCAACTAAAATGTTGAGCTACTGTTTACTGTATTCAAATATGAGGCCACCAAATTCATAAGTGGGTCTTATCCACAGTTATGGACAGAATCCAAGCAACTTCCTCAGTGTTTTATTATTTACTGCTTGCTATTTATTAAAGAACGCTTGCATAGAAGTGGAAGGTTACCTCAGCTTTTTACAGTTGAACTGTGAGATACGTTCCCTGTCTGGGAGATATTAGAGCTTAACAGATGTCTCCCAGATGGTTCTCTGATCCAGTCATACACAGAAGTCAGGTCAGCAACTTCGGAAATAAACTTCAACTCACAGGAAATACTTATAGTTGATTCAGCATGCAGCAATATGACCTTTATTAGTGTTGAAGGAAAAAGAAGAGAAAAAGTTTACATACTTAGAATAGAAAGCTTTTGGTAAAAATATCAGAGAAACTCTTCGTTTGGCATTACGAGGGCTTACCCAAAGTTTAAAAAAAAGAAAGAAAGAAGGTTTAATAGAATAATGAACTCTTTGATAAAAATATTAATGAAAGTTTTAGTTTGCTATTCCTGAGGCCTACTCAACGTACAGCAAATTTGACACAAAATGCATAATCTTTCACATACCCTAAGTGCCTACCCATGGTTACCCAATTATATCTCTAAAAGCCATTCAAGCCGTTTGGAGTTCTGACACACAATGCCCTGTTATTTCTAACAATTAATGGCCAAAGAATCACTTCATGAGTGGAAGCAAAGGCTTGCAACATGAGTAGAACATGTGTCTGCTCAACTTTGGTGGAAAACTGAAACAAATACCAAGGGACAAATTACATTAGCGTGGAATAATTTCATCTCAGAACAGCCCTGTCTGCTTTTTAACATGTAGACACCTGACTTAGGCACTCTGCAAACCCTGCATTCAAAATGACAATAAATATTAATGTTCATAGGTATCTATTTGAGGCAGTGTTTGCAAAGACTGACTTCATGATCCCTAAAGCCAATGCAGGAATAAAAGCTACTGAAAAGTGCTCTGTGTTATATATCTCTTCTGGGGCAGGGAAGCAACAGCATCTTAGGCACATGTTAAAGAAAGTGAAACATCCTGCTCTTGTGGGGTTAGCTTGCAGCCAGACCAGCAAGCAGAAACCCCATGTGGTGGGACAGTAGGAGCACTTGGCTGGCACAGGGAACACAGCAGAGCATGTGTGCTTGTAATGTTCACAGAGGCCACAAAACAAAACAGATGACTAAAACTTGCACTTGTATGCGGTTTCGGTTACTAGTGTCATCTTTATGTCAGTGTCATTTGATATGTGCACCATTTTTTGAAGCATTCTTGCTGCACACCAAATTAATTTTAAATTGGCTGGTGTGGTACTTATTAATGCCAAATGCAAAAATTAGTTCTAATATGGATTTTCATATCCTGAAGGTGCATGGTACATTTTAAAGGCTTTACAGAATGCCAAGGTCACTGTGCTCGTGTCCTCTTGCTGTCAGAGCCCTCAAGGCACCAATAGGCTTTAAGGGCCCTGACCAGCCTCAGCTGGATCCTCCACTCACACCCCTTGTCCATGGGCCCAGGAGCTGTTTTTAAGCTGGGCCTTTGGCCTTCAGTGGCCTGGGCAGCACTGCTGGAGGAGTGCTGGTCTAGTTTAAGGCTGGTCATACCTGCACTTGGCTACTGCGCTCCTTGATTCGGGCCTTGACCTTCAGACTTCACCTGGGACTACTGCAGTGCTGTGGACCTGCCTGGCAACTCCTGGAACTGATTCTGGTGTGTGTGGACTGACTCTGTCCCTCCATCTCAGAGCTGTATCCTCAGTGAACTTGTCCTGGGATGTGGACTCTTAGTTGGATGTGGTGGCTGTCTCTGGAGGCTTCCTGCTCTCCTTGGTCGGGTGCTGTGGGGCTGTGCCCTGGCTGCTCTGTTTTGCTCAGCTCCTACCTTGCCCTTCCTGATGGCCAGAGATGCTGCCACTGAGGCTTACTCAGCTTGTCCTTAGTCTTCAGTTTATCTTCTCATTATGCCGTGGTAATTAATATTTATTCTATTTTATTTGTATCTTTCTGTTCTAGATTTTCTATTACTTTGTCTCTTCAGGTTTCTAGTTGATTTTGCCCTTCCTTTCATACCCTTCTTCTCAGGTTCTCACTAGGCCTCCTAGCTGTGGATCTCACTCCTCTCTCAAATTTCCCTGTCTCCTTCCTCTAGGAAATCCCTGACAGTTGTCTTCAGTAGAACTACTTCATGCCTATCCTTGATGAATGAAGATTTATGACTTGATCTGTCCCTAAGTCAAGCACTTCCTCAGGCAGCTTCCTCACAAAATATATCTGAAGAATTTTACAGAAAGTGAAAGGGAGAAAAAAATCTCAGGAGTTATTACACACACTTAGTGAAATCCAAGAAAGGTCACTGCACTTAGAGAATTGAGGAGGAGTGGGGGGTTGGGTGTGGAATAAAATGCCAAGCCCTCCCTTAAACAGAAACTTAGGTGTACAAATCCCAAGCTCTTCCTCTTTAAAATATTTATGCAAGGTTTCTCTTGCCAAAATTATTGCTGAATTAACAGAAAGGAAAATGCCAAAATGGTTTGGTTTGGTTTGGTTTATTTCGGGACTAAAGTTCCAGAATGAGTAACAAGTTAGAATGTTCTGCAGTAAATGCAGTGTTTGACAGATGTACTTCTTTCAGAGCAGACAAGAAGATTCCTCCACTAACTAAAGCTTATGCAAAGTGTAAATAAGGATCTGCTATTTGGTTCCTGCCATCAGGGGGTACAAACCAGAAACATTACTAAGACATTTCATGAAACCCACGCAGGCTTTGTGGTGTATTTTCCACGCTGATTAACCAATTTACAAACAAAAGGGCTAAGTGTGGAAAAAAAAAAAAAAAAAAAAAAAAAAAAAAAAAACTATGACAGCAACAGGAAAAAAAGCACTGCAAACCAAAGCCCCCAGCAGCACCTGACTACGGCCTCACAGGGACAGTGGGGCTCTGCCTCAGCACAGCTCTTGGAAGTAGCACGGAAGCAGCTTCCTCTTATTCCTGTTGTTACAGTGGCAAGGGGCAGCTCTCTCATGAAGGAAATAATCTATTTCCCACTCCCCCAGTATTCATTTTTGCATCTTTCTGGTCCACGTGTTTCGCTGAACATGAGACTGGGGTTTGTTTTGGGGGGTTTTTTCCCACTAGGTGAAGCAATTGAGAGTGTCAGAATTTGTGGTTCAGTACAAATTCTTTTTCTATGACAGGAATCAAACCATAGCAACCAAGGTTTTTACATTTCCAAATCTTCCCTTTGTCATTCTGGTTGTCAAAAGCTTTTTAAAGCCTCCTGACTGCCATGTTCCCAAGGCTGTGTTCAACAGTGCCTTGTTTCCATTTGTTCCACTATTTAGTTTCACTGCTATATCCCTATAGCAGATGCAAAGGCTACTTTAGTAATTAAAAAGGCAGTATTTCTTCCTCCTAAACTAAGGAACTAAGAGTAGGAAATTCCAGTGATCCCCTAGACAGAGTATGCCATCTGCACATTCTCCTTTGATGTACAGTATATTTAAATTGCAGCTTTCCTGGTGGCTTTCTGATCTGAACTATATTGAATACTTGGACTTCAATCCAGCCAGTAATTAATGGAACTACTGTGCTTCCAGCTTGCTCCTGAAGGGCTCTGCTTGAGGCAGAGTGCTCAGCCCCAGGCCCATGGAAGCTTTTGGCAAAGGGAGCAGTCTGTATGTAACACTCACTGCAGCTACTGGGATTCCATGAAACTCCACGGAGTGGCCTTGCCTAAGGTAGCCTTGTCTGACAAGTATTTATAGGAAAAATGTTTTACTAAGATGATGATCTTTCACTTACAGAGCTCTTCCAGATCATTCTGGAAGCACACAGATGAAGGCAATGCCATGGTTCACTGTGTAGATTTTATTAAAACTGCACTACAAAAATAACTGTTCTAACTGTATAAACAGCTTTGTTAGCCCCAGAGTTTTTTTAGCTAGAAAAAGAATGTTTGTCTTGAGGGGGTAATTAATACTTAAATATCATAATATAAATATGAAAATCATTTGTTTTATAAAAGCTAGGGAAAAAAATAAGTGGACTTATGAGTGTGCACTTGAAAGCCTTTCAAAGCAGTCATGCTCTCATTCAGTAGAACCAGAATAACAACACGCTAGATAAAAACTCTAATTAGGGTACAACAAGCAGGTCCTAGGGGGAAATAAAGCCATTTACAGTTGTGTCTTAAATGAAGCAGAGCTGCAAAGTAAATTTTATAGACACTCTGCACTGGAAAGAATTTAGCCACTAGTAAATATCCTTATGTTCTGCTGTTTGGCTTAAAATAATGTCCTCTCATTCTCTTATACTCCTCCTTTTAAATGAGACCTGACTCCAATCTCTAGGCTGACTTTGGCACAATATATTAAGTGTAGATGTACACATCAGGTATTAATGATTGTTTGAGCTCTTCTATTTATCAGTGAAAGTGGGTGAAGTCCACTTCATTCCCATATGAAATTGGTGATCCTTTTCTGTGATTTACACAAAGCCTTAGTGATAAGTGAGCTGCTGTAATTCAAGTCAATATATCTCCAGAAGACTGTTTAAAGTTATCAAAGAAAATTCTTTTTGCAGCAGAGAAGCTTCTTCCCACCTATGAAATTCTG
Source organism: Gymnorhina tibicen (assembly GCA_013399875.1). Taxonomy (NCBI): domain Eukaryota; kingdom Metazoa; phylum Chordata; class Aves; order Passeriformes; family Artamidae; genus Gymnorhina; species Gymnorhina tibicen. The sequence continues at coordinate 4,817,098 of VXAZ01009789.1, read as the reverse complement.
CCAGAGAAGAAGTAGATGTACTTACTAGCATTAAAAGATAGAGTTGAAATGCAGAGAAAGAAGTTTTAAAAAAAAGGTCACTCAAACAAAATAGGAGTCTGTTACAACATACAACTCCTCAGAGTCTGGGAAATATATAGATTTATTTAAATGGAAATTATGGTGATGAAGCCTCTTGTATCAACTTTAGTCCTTACAGTTGTATACCAATAGTTTTAAGACCAGAATAAGTCCAGGTAGACATTCCACTGCTGATTTTACCAATACTGAATAAATACTTCATGCAGTACCTGGATATCAGTGGGACTGCTGGTGAAACAAGGGTCTAAATTGCCCGATCATGGGGTAGAAGAAGAAAAACAAATGGCTTTGCTGTGGGTCTCTTGGAAGCCAAGGCTGGCCTCTGGTTAAATCTGAAGAAAGCCAGAAGATTTTCTGTTGTGCTGCCCTGTTAGAATGTGTTACTGCAGAGACACTGCAGCTGTGTAAGCATGTGCTGGACGCTTGGGGTCCCTAGCACTGGCATCCCAGTGGCACAGCATTTTCAACAACTTTTAAGGGCATTTAAAAATTCAGGTACTTGTTGCCTATATAAGTATATAATGTCTTTTATTGGAAGGCAGTATTAGGTGTTTTTGAAGGTGACAATAAGCTTACACCTGGAAGTAAAATGAGTATTATGCTATGTATTCAGCAAAACCACTGCAACCTGAAGATTTTATATAAGCCTACCTCAAAGTAAATTAGTGAAAACATGTTCAAAATGAGAGCACAGTTATGTGTCAGGAGCTCAGTTTCAGTATAATTGTTAATGAATTTGCAAGAATGAAGCTTTCTTTTAAAATGATTGTGAATTATCCCTCACCTCAGAGCCTGCTGTGGATAGAACAGTGAAGTTGGAATTGCAGTGCCATGTAGGCATTTCCCGATCAGATCCCAGTGTGAGTGGCAGATGCCATTTCAGTGAGGGAAAAACAGGCTTTATGTACTCCTTACCTCTCAGAGTGTAATTTCCTTGCTTACATATCGAAAATAAGATCCAGATCTCTGACTGGCAGAAGCGTGCTACATGCATGTATGAAAGTGGGAAAGGCTGATATTAAGTTAGCTCCAAACCTCTTTTCTGCTGGAACTGACTGGCACTGACCTAGCTTGCAAGCTGTTCTGAATTGTATAACCTGTTTTTATTCCTTCTCTGGTTTTGACATATGGGGATCACCTGAATAGAGCTGTGCCTTTAGTACTTCTGTACAGAAGGTAGCTATGAGTATGTTTGCTTTGTCTGCTGCAATCAATTTAACCTTATTGTATTAACATTTCTGATAGGAAGATGGAAGAACTGCTGCAGAAATTAGGAAGTGTTCGTAGGAGTTCATAGAAATGGCAAATGGTGAGAAACAATTAGCTCACATGAAAGAATGCTGTTGTCTTGAAATCACTTTGAGAAGATCATCAGTAAACGGTGTCATGTGTGAAAGTCTTACGGAGCTAAGACACCCAACAGTGTGGATCAAACCACTGCCTTTCTGAAAATAAAAGTGGGAAATGACTTATGGAAACAGAAAACAGAAATAATGCCTACGGAAATAAGTAAGATCGTCTAATTTTTTAGTAATTGCTAAATAGAAATGTCCTCCTTAATTCCAGATGCTCTTACAGCATAGAAAAATAAATTCCAAAACTGAAACTAAACCCAACATTCTAACTGACTATGTAGGACAGATAAACAGCAAGAAATATAAATATAAACCTGAACTAGGTATCTCAAATCTCTTCTCAGTATACTTTCCCCTTTTTGCAAAAGTCTTTACTCAAAGCAGTCCACATCTGCATCTAGCGAGAACATAAAAAGAACAGCTTCAAACATCATGTGAAATTCCCCGTATTGTCAGAAAGATTGCTAAGATGTCTGATCTATATGCATTTGTACAGAAACTATCCAACCTATATGTGCTTACAGCTCCAATGCATGTAAGAAAAACACCGATTTTTCATATATAAAAATGCTGCAGAGTTCTATAAAATAAACCAAAATGTTAACAGTACAGTATCATTTGCAATTAAGAGTCACAGCATCATCTAGTGGTCAAATATGAAAAGGAGAATTCCTAGTGGATTATCCATCGTTTTTGTATTTTATTCAGACAGAAAAATTAAAAGCATAAAGAAAATGGCTGCTTATGCTCAGGAAAGCAGTTACCTGACTCAAAGCCTTCTTTAAATATCAACTCTCCTCGCAAAAAATCATTTTGCGATCTCTGAGGTTGTATGCATGCTTAGGTAGTTGTGGTGGGTTGGCCTTGTCTGGGTGCCAGGTGTCCACCAAAACTCCTCTCTCCCTGCCCTCCTCAGCTGGCAGGGGCACAGCATATGTAACAAAAGGCTCATGGGCTGAGATACGGATGGGGAACAACTGTCTTGGGCAAAACTGGTGGGGTCCATCGTGGGGACCGGCTCTTCTAGAAGGGGAAACTTCCAGCAGCTTCTCACAGAAGCCATGCCTGTAACCCCTAGCTACCAAAACCTTGCCACACAAAGTCTGTGCAATAGGACCCAACAAAATACAGCTCACCCACGCCTGGAGCCTCTGTAACATGGACACCATTCCAGCAGTAACAGCCAGTATCCTCCCAGCCATACCGGGGTCTTCTGCTGCCTTGGTTCTAAAGCTACTTTGTTACACCACACTGTTGATATGAAAATGAGCACAGTTACTGAACTGCCACCACGAAAATCAAATTTCACCCAGTAGTACCCATTTGTACCTCAAAGCTGCTCTGGTGGCTTTCTTTTTTACCTTAATAATCAAAATATTTTGGCCTGAGGCTTCCAAAACTCTTAACAAACAAACACCTTGCTAGGCTTGTGTAGCTCACAAGCAATTAGGCAGGAAAAATATCCTTTGGGAACTGAGTTTGAGTAACATCTAATACTGCCTATAGCTCCAATATTTTTGATCTACAGAGTTGTTATTGCAAAAATGACCTGGTAATATAGGATCTTGGCCTGCAGGCCAGTAAATACAGTATTGCCATGATTAATACAGAGCCACAGGCTTTCAAAGCCTCTGGACTGAGCGATGTCAGATTTGTTTTGCTTGAACTCATCCAGGCTTGTCTGGAGCGCTGCCTTAACTTGTTTAGATGTAGCATCAATTTTTCTTATGAGGTGGCTATGCCAAATTTCATTTACTTTTACCTCTGTGCTGAAAACCAGATTTGGTCTGAGCTGTAATAACAAGTAGTCATTCTGTGGAGAACAAAGTATTTATCACTAATGCAGAAATACAGGCCTAGCACGACAGCAGAGACCCTGGAATCAATGTAAATGGAGACACACATGCATGCAAACATACAAGAGCAGCTTAGAAGCTTTGTAGAAACTGGAGTACTACATGGCATTTGGAACCTGCATTTTGATTCTGTTAAGGAAAAGTAAAAGCAGGCTCCACTTGGAGAACTGCTCAAACAGCCCTGGCTGCACAATCTACAGTTCTGCAAGTCACTGTTTGTATAGCTGCACATCAGACAGCTGTTCTTACCAACCCAATAAATTTTAACTGGAATTTGAATTTTTGTCTTCATGAAGTTACCACACATTTATACAAATATAGTCACTTTCAAAAGGATAAAAAGGGGAGAAAAAAAATCACTAGGAGGTTAATTAAGGCGTGCGGAATCTTCACCCTTAGGGCCTTTTGACACCAGGCTGGAGAAAATCCTGAATGACGTGGTTGGATTTCAGTATTGACCTTGCTTTGAGTAGGAGACTGGACTAGAGATTGCTGCAAAAGGATCTCCCTCCTTTCTGACCCAAATGAGTCTAGTTCTGACTCATACTGGTATTGCTAAAGTACATGCATTCAATCTCTTTATAAGCAAAGAACTTCTAAGCCACGGATTTCAATACAAAAACATGATGCACTGGTGTTAAGGAACTCTATTGTTCAAGAATCTACAGATTTAACATCTTGGAAAGTACAAAAGGTAACATATTGTTCATATATTTTGACTGTAGACATGACGGCAAGAGGAAGTGAATTTACTTTTTTTTACTTTTGGTGTCCTAGAAAAAACACATGCACATTTTTTATCAGCTTGACTTGCATGTTGCTACATTAAACCTCTGCTCTAGAGATGTTCAGCTTCAGCAGTATGGTCTAACCGGGTGAAGAGACTTGAAAAGGGTTTTTCTCTTTTTTTGAGGAGGATTCTGTGCTAGGAGGAACAGGTGGGATGAAGAGCCATGAGATATTAGTTATTTCACATGAAACAATTCTTGTCAATTGTTCAATGTAACTAAAGAGTACACACTTTCCTCAGCCTTCTCTGACCAGAACTGGGAACAGTGTTTCTTGGGTCTGAGGGGAAAACATATTTGAAGTTATATCATTATTTCACCATCTGGTAAATGATACGCAGATTAATAATTGGAATGTACTAGAGCACTAAGAGGGAAACAGGAAGGTTTTCTTTGCCTACAAGTTTCACAAATCTGCTGCATAAAAAGTTCTCTGAAGTCATTACCCGGAGTGAACTGCAAGTCAGGCCAATTTAAACAGGATGCAGCAGCACAGCCATCACAGGCTTGCTTTTACAATTGTTATCTTCCCATCCGCTACAATTGCATGTTGAGCAGCATATACCAGAAAATCTTCTGGACTTTATGCAAACCACAAGCCACACACAGAACTGGCTAGGCTGGCCAGTGTTACTGGCCAAAAAGTTGAAAAGTTTCAACAGCCTCAGAAAGAAACAGTACTGCTGGTGTTATCAAGAGAGAAAATACACTGCTCTATTTGCACAGTGTCAGTTATTCCACCTGTTTCCCAGTTCATAGGTATTTCCTAGCTTATACTTATGGCAACAGCAAAAATGCAGTAATGGAACCTGTAAGAAATCGCCCCTACATTTCTGCTTTTCTCATAGATCCCTTTAGAAGATCCCTTTTTACCCAACTCCTTCCCAAACTCATTTGGATGAATTTGGATTGTCATCTGATGGATCTAATGAGACCGCTGTGACCACCCATAATGGCCAGGTCTTTCCCCAGATTCAGTCACCAAACATCCATGGCCTAAGACTCTTCAGGCGCACTGTGCACACAGTGCCGGGTTTGTCATGACCCTTCAGGAAAATTGAAGGGGCCTTGAGGACTTTATGGACTGAAGGCCTTGCTTTTTCTATGGAGAGCTGTGAGAAACACCCATTCCTATTCACCAGGTACCAAGCATGTTTTCTCGGTGGTTGGCTCCAGCGCACCCCAGCGCAGTGCCAGAGCCTGCGTGTCCCTGGGTGCTCCAGCTGCTCAGAGCCAGGGCAAGTCCTCCAGGCTCTGCACTGCAGTGCTGTGGCTCTGTGGGACCCACAGCCAGTGGTAATAGTGACACAGGCAGGCAGGGCTTTTGCCAGCCAGCTAACAGCTAATTAGGTATGGTAAGCGCTGATATTTCATCTGTCAAGGTTGGGGATTTCACCCTCTTTCGAGATCACAGCCTATGTCCTCCAAAAGCAGGCACGCTTCAGAGCCGCCTATGTGGCTATGTGCAGTGGTAGGCGGCAGGAATCTGTCCATCCTCACTGCTCACGCTGCATTATCCCGTCACAGGGTGTAATTACGGCTGTTTCCCTTGGCCAGGCACAGCCGCTGCCCCGAGGCAGCAGGTTAATGCCTGTGCCAGCCACGCCTCAGTACCTCGCTGTTCAGGTGAGGGAGGGAGGGACAAGTCTCTCTGAAGAGAGGGCACTTTTGAAAGCAACAGTTCTTAGGATTTGGTCTGAAGACAAGCTCCTAAGCGTTAAAGGGGAAGGGAAGGGTCGCATCTCCCTTCGGAGCAATCATTGCGGACTTCCCAAGGCGGACTCCGGAGCAGGGACGGCTCCCGCCTCAGCACCCTTCCCCCCAGCTCCGCTACGGGCGCCAGTCTCGCGAGACCTGAGGCATCGGCCCTCCCCTCGGCTCTCGCGCGATTTGCGCCCTGAGCCCGGCGGCGCGCAGCGGGTCCGCGGCCCGGCGATGGCGGCGCCGGGCCCTGAGGAACTGCGGGCGGGCGGCCCGGGACCCGCGGGCGGCCCGG
>VXAZ01009789.1:4372116-4810993 GCA_013399875.1 Gymnorhina tibicen | reverse complement strand
GGGCGGGCCGCAGGCGGGGCTGAGCCTGCGGCCGGGGCAGGGCGCGGGGGTCCCGCTCCCGGGGGGCCCCGCGGGGCGGTCGGGACAGCGGCTGCCTCCGGGTTCCTGTCCCCGCCCGCCGCAAGCCGTGTGCCCGCGGCTTGGGACTCGTGCTGCTAGCAGTGAGGCTGTGGTAAAGCAGTGCAGAAGGGCCTCTTGGCACGTGTAGGGATGCAGTTCCGTAGGCGTGTCTCTTGAAATCTCTGTTTTGCTTTCTTCTTCCTCCAGATTACGAAAGCATGGATGTTTTTGTTTATTGTTCGTAAAGAGCCTTGTATTCTGCAGAACTGCAGCTAGATGATACCTGCATGTTTTATCAAGTCATGCCTTCTTTATAGAATATCACATATACTGACTTTGTTACAATGATTTGGGGTATGGAATCATGTAGTGGCAAGATGAAGTAATAAAGTTTGTTAAAACAAATTTAACTTTGAGAGGTGTATTCTGTGAGGATTTGATTTAATTTGGAAAACTAGGGGGTAAAGTTAGAAACCATTCAAATGTTCTAAGCACAATAGTTGCAACTTTTGTAGCAAGAATAGTATTTCTTATAGGAATTACTTTGATTAAAATGTTTTGTGAGGTGCTCAAATGAATTTTCTGGTTTGAAAGAGGATTAGACCTCTTTATCCATATGTACTTTCCTGCAGTTTAGGATGACTTTTGCTCACTAGAAAAAAAAACCACTTGTCCTGTATTCCTCAAACTGCTGAGTTCCTGTCTTAATTTTGACTGCAGGAGGTACTTTCCCTAAATTGATAAGAAAAATGTTTTCTAGTCCTTCATGTTTGCCCCAAATGGGAGTTAGCTGACTACCGTCTGGAAGCTTTCAAATATGTAAACTTGAACTAACGAAGTGTTTGTGGCTCAGTGTTTTACATGCAATCTCTTACCTTTTGATTCAAATTCATTATAACTTTTATGTTGTTTGTTTTCTAGAAACATACTGCTTTTGCTACCTTTCCCAGTGAAAATGCAGCTGCAAAGGTTTGTATTGAGTTTGTTGTTGAATGTTTTAGCAAAGCACTTTTCTGAATTGCCAGTGCTCTAATACGTTTTACACATCCTCTGGTACTCAGTGCTAGGGAAAAACAAAGCAGCGCAATGTAGTATTAAGAGTTCTGTTTCAGAATTTGCTTGCACGACTTGATGAAATTCTTGAATGCTTTTTGTAGAGTCCTAATAAAGGTGGGTTGAAGGGGGCTTGTGGAAGTCGTCTGATCCAACTTGTCACATACAGCATGGCAAACTTAAAGAAGCTGAGACTGATTAGAGCCCTCTTTAGCAACGTGCATTTATGTACAAACTATAAACCACCCAGTTTCCTTGTCTCCTGCATAGTTGTGTATTTGCCATAAAAGTCAGCCCTAATGATACTCACAATTCAAGTCTGTCTTGAATGCCCAGATTTGATAAGAAATTTACTGTAATAATAGGGGATATGGATGCCAAAATGGTAATCCTAATGGTGCTTTTTAAATACTAGTCTGGTTAAAAAGCCTGTGTCCAGAACTTCCACGTTATACCTTGGGTTGGGGTTTTTTGCATTAATTCTATTTTTTTTAGGCCACACTTTAAAGGACTACTCAAAAAGTTAAAGACTGAGGTCAACAGGGGTGAATTAGTTGCTTGTGTCAGTTGTTAGCAGCCTGTTGGGTTCTGGACTTGAAGAATGCTGGATCTTCCTAGTGCCACTGCTAGAATCTGATTTTAAAATTCCCAGCTGTTACTGACGGAGTTTAGCATGTTTGTACTTCATGAGCATAGTTGGTTACTTGAAATCCCGGAGATTTACTAGGCTGTGTGAAAAGTCAGATTGTTAAGGCTGCTGTTGTGTTCAGGTGACGGAACTCTGCAGTGGTTCTGGCTGTGCAGCCTTGTCCCTTTCCCTCCTGCCAGCAGGAAATGCTGCTAAAAGTGGGGCTGTGAAGACACAGACAGTGCAGAACTCTCATGTCCACAGTAGCACAGACTTGGCTTAAAGCAGCTGGGACTGCATCCTGTGGCCCGTGTACCATTCAGAGGAAAAACAGTTATGCTTTAAAATAATTCTCATGTTTGTCCTCTTCCCTTTCTTTCTTTTCTCCACTGTAATTACTTGAAGGCTTTGTCAAGACTGCATCAGCTGAAACTTTTAGGTCACACATTAGTAGTTGAATTCGCGAAGGAGCAAGAGAGCGCACAGGTACTTAGCCAGCCTTCTGTGTCAGACAAGTGCAAAAGGTATGTGCAGAATCATTACCTTGTTATTTTTCTGGTCAAGGAAAGGGAGTCCAGATTCATGATACTTTGGTGGTACTTTTAACTCAAAGGATAAGTTGTAACCACCTGAAAGTCTTAACAAACAGGTTCAGATCTATAGATGAGTGACTGCATTCCTTCCATTAGAACTGTGTCATTACCTGTGGAATGTGTAAATAAGTGATAAAAGGCATGTGATAGTGCTTAATTAAAAGTACTGTAGTAGAGGTTTCAAGTTATTTATTCCACTTTCTGAATATGAACAAATCAATAATTTAATACCCTTGAATTTATGGTCTCTGAACAGAGTGCATGATAAATAATTTCAGTTCTTTTCCTGTGAGTGGATTTAAGTCAGGAGTGTTTGAATTTAGGGGGACTTACTTAAATCTACATAAGTATTTATTTTAGAAGACTATCACTACTGTAATTATCCACGTGTTGGTTATGAAGAATTGAAAACAGCCGTAGTAATACAATTCGTAAAAGATGTCAAAAATACCTGTGGCAACTTATTTCTTATATTTATTCATGAATGATGCATATTTTATGTATTACATAAGGCATACTTAAATGTTGCCCTGTTTTAATTAAGACTAAATTAATTTTCAGTTCAGAAGAACCAGTGAAAGAGGAAGAGAAGATAGAACCAAACTGTGTTAAAATAGAGAATGGAATTGCACCCAACCATGGGTTAGTGTTGGAGTTTTATTTGTCTTAATTATTTTATTCTGTTACAGATTATTTTGAAATATGTTCTGTACTGTTGAACAAAAGTTTTGTTTCATCGTATGCTACTGTTCCTCAGGCATAGCTGTAGGAGTTGTCATAAAGATGAAGTTTCAGTTCCTCAAGTTTAGAATCCTCACAGTTGGGTAGTGACTGGTGCTTTGAGCTGTGAAGTTGTGGATTGCAGAACAGCCTTCTAGCACTACGCATTGCTTTCTCGGGGGTTGGAGGGCTGAGGTTGTCCCAGTGTGAACAGCACAATACCACTGACTTGTTTTTCCAGATGTTTCTTTATTTTTTTTCCTCCCCATTTTCATTTTTGCATACAGGAAGAAGTAAATTTTTGATAATAAAATACAGCCCTTTGAACACTGAATTTATAATATTTGTACAGCCTGCTATGCTGTGCTTTTGGTTTTGGACATGCTGATTGTTTCTGTTTGCTTTAGACTTCTGCATGGGTTGATACTTTCATTATGCCCAAGCCCAGTAAATCTGTCATGCACTGGGGGCTACTCCTTGGCGTTAAAGACATTGTAAGTGGTCCAAAACTGTCCTAGGGGAAATAATAATATTTCAGTGTTACTTCAAATGTAGTTAGTAGTTAAGCCTCTAGTAATCATTAATTGTTACCAGTAATTAGGTGGCAGTAATGTTAAAGTGTCTTGTTTTTAATCTTTTTTCCTCAGACTCACCTTTCCCATCAATTCTTGCCTCAAATATTTGTATCCACCACCTTCAAGTGCAATTCTAGCAAATATAGCAAATGCCTTGGCAAGTGTGCCCAAATTTTATGTCCAGGTAAGTAAAAAGCAGAAAAAAAAAAAGTACAAAATTAAAAACATGTATTTTTTTCCTCCTTGAGTTATCCACAGAAGTAATTATTTTTGTCACATTAAATTTTAAGTTGTTTTTTCTGTGATAGTGTTAACCAATTGTAGTGTTTTACTGTGTTGAGGTAATGAGATTTTATTAACCAGAGGTAGCTTACTTAGTTGACACTGAAGACTTGACTGGATATGCTCTTCCTCATTAGATGTGACTCAAGTACCTGGAATTTCATTCTGAGAAGATGCTGTATTTTTTTTATTAGCCTTGTTAGGGTGGGTGTTCCTTATATTGACCATTAGTATTGGATCTCAAGTAGGGGTTTCACATTGTTCATGAACATTAAAACTGCTGATTTACACCTGCCAGGAGTGATTGGCTATTTTACCTTGCAGGGAACTGTTATCACTTACGTGTTTAAAGGAAACCTTACTTATTTTGAATCATTTCAGGTACTTCATCTAATGAATAAAATGAATCTTCCTCCACCTTTTGGACCAATTACTGCTCGCCCTCCCATGGTAACTTTTTAAATATGTGTTTTCGATACTGTAGAATTGATTCATAATTTAAAATGTTAGCAGCATGGTAGGAGATCTAAGATCTAAAGCTGGAGGAGTCTCTAGAGGATTGCAAATCCTGCTTCATTTCACTGGGTACAATGTGCATGTTTGTCTTTTAAAGAAATTCTTTTGACTGTACTTAGAACAAAGAAATACACATCTATGGTAGCAGCACTGGAATGTTTCAAAATGTTGGTTCACTGTTGAAACTGAGATGGCTTTGGAGCTTAAGCCTCCACCCATATATTTTGACCTTATTCTTCCCAGGAAAGTCCTTGAAGCTGAGTGCAAAGTGAAAATCCAGGACCATGGTTGCTGTATTTTTTTTATCACCTCAACTTAAAAGAATGAAAATATTCACTGTTATGCTTCAGAAAGCAGCTAATTTTTTTTTGCTTGTGGAAAGTTTTTCTGTAGTAATGTACTTTACCGAAATGGCATCTAGATCCCTATAAGCATGCTTTGAGAAAATACGTCTTGTTAAATTATCATTTATTGCTTTGACTGTTTTTATTGAGTAAACAAGATACGTTTGGTTTTTTCTTTAATAAGCTTAATTTTTTTAAACTTTTTCCCCATAATTAGTATGAAGAGTATTTACCAGTGCCTGTGCCACCTCCCCCAATCCCACCTCTGCCTCCTGAAGAGCCTCCATTGCCTGAAGAGGAAGAACAACAACTATCTAGTGGGGATGAATCAGAATATGAAAGTGATAATGATGAGGAAAAGGAGAGGTATGCATTTTACAGTCATTTGCAAGCTTTTGGGCTCGCTTAAAGCAGTGGTTTTACTTTTCTATCTTCTAGTTCAGCAAATGGTAATGTTTGCAGAATATAGGTATAGTATCTAGTAGAGAGAGCATATAGAAATCTTTCCAGATGCTTAGAGAAACTCCAGGGTACAGAAGGACAGTGCTAGTTAAATGCAGTAAGAAAGGGAAAGTGGCCTGTTGGTGTGCAAATTATCATTTGTTCCCATGTCCAAAAAAACCCAACTAAACAAAACCTCAGCTTGAAGAGTGCAGATGCAAGGAAGAGTCTTCATTTTCTGAAGTCTTCATTGCTCCGCATCTTTACTAAATTGACTACTCAGCATGAATCATATGTGCATGCCAACTTCCAAAATGTTTTTTGTACATCAGCGGGTATTGCTAGAGGTGGTAATATTTGTGCTGAGGATTCTCTTGCAGTTTTGGGACTAAATTACATCATAGCTGTATTTTTTTTTTTTATCTTTAAACTAACACTAAATTAAAAAGCAGCTTTTTTCTTTGCTGTCTAAACTGAGAAGTAAGTCAGCAACTCTCTATGCTTTATTTGGAAAAATACATCATTTGGAAGAAGCTACCCCTGGTGAGTGTTATAAAATCAGGTTCAGCTTGGGGTGTCACAGCTTCTCTCACAGCTTCAGTGTCCCAGTAAGGAGCATGCTTGGGGAAGGAAGGGCATCGCTGCCCTGTTACGGTTTTGGTCAGTCCTTAAGTGCTCTGTCTATATTGATTTGCTGTGTTAGAGTTTCAATTTTAAGGTAGCGAGTTTTATAATTATGTTCTGAAAAGTTTTGTGTCAAGGGCTTTAAGGAAAGGGGGAGGGTTTTCAAAATTAGTATTTTCAAATAAACTGTAAACCACTTTATTTTGTTTTTATTTTTGTGTAAAATAGAATGACTAAGTTGATGGAATTGGCAACCCTTCAGCCTAAAAGACCAATAAACACAAAGAAACGTGGTGTTAGAAAAAAGCAACGAATTAAAGACATGTTGAATGTTCCTGTGTGTACTTCCCACAGGTTTGTGGTTTTTGCACTTATCCTATTGGTTTTATTGCTCTAAAAGTCGAAATTTTCCTCTAATTTGAGCTAAAGTCTGCTCAACAACCTTAAAATGTGCCTGATTCAAGCTCTGTTTCTCTTCCTGTTAAACTAATAGAAATTCCTTTTCATAAAAAGATAACTAGTTTGACATCACAGCTCTGACAGAAGAAATTGGGATTTATTGTTTGGGCTGCTTTCTTAAAAAAAAAAAAAAGTTAAAAGTATGATACTGGAAGACTAGAAACTGATGTGGTTTATAATAAGTTTGGGTTTTGAAACTGCAGTTGTATGCCACAGTAGACAGCAGTGCAGTATTTTTACTAATAGCTGCCTGCTTCCTCCAGGTGATTTTCTATATTTTTTTTAAATGTAGTATGTTTTATACACTAGGTGAGAGCAGCAGCAAGGCCTGTTATTTTTCATGCTTAAGTTACTGATGAAGTTCTTAATAAATGCCTGTGTGTATTGTACTGTGGAATGTGATTCTTGGTGTTGCTCCCATGCCAGACATACCTACTGTATTTGCAGTGTTCTAATCACCTGGAACTCTATTGGGTGAAATGTATGGAATGGAGAACATGTGTTTGTAGTAAACAACAGCATAAAATCTAACTGGAAGAAATCTTGAATTTGACTATGCTTTCATCAGTGTCTGAATCTTTAATTAACGTGTTGTTGTTTTAAACAGTAACTTGCACCCTGCACTGTCACCTTCAGATGTCTTTGAGCAGCCGCAGCACATAGGTCATAAAAAAATAGAGTTTCATATTAGTGCTGAGATCCCAGCTGTTCTTCAGATAAACTTAGAAAAAGAAGAAAAAAATGGTAAGAGTTTGTACTTCAGATGTATTTAGTGTTAAAATCATGTGGCTTCAGTGTGTAGAAGGGTGCTGAAATTTATGCCAAGAAATTATTTTCTTTTCCTCTGTTGTATTGGAGCTTTCAACACCAAGTTGCGTCATGTTTGCATTTGCTGTTTTTTCCATGTTACAAGCTTTGGAAAGGAGCCAGAGGACTTTAAAGGTCTCTCTCCTATGTGCTCTATAGGTTTATGGTGAACTGCACTGTCTTTTAAATGTTAGGATGCAAATGTTACAAATGCATTCTCAGTATTTTATGGTGTAAATGAACAGATCAGGTTAATTTCAGATTTTCCTTTTCCAGCTCTTAGAGAGCAGCATCTGAGTGAATGCCAGCCCCTTCTCTGTGGTGCACTGATTATCTGCCATAAAAATGCTGGGCAATGATAGCAGTGAGGTGTGATGGCTTTTTAGAGGGTTATGGTCAATCTGTGATTCTTGGTACTTTACAGTAATATCCAGTTACTTTAAGGGAAAATACTGAAATGGATACAGACTTGAACAGCAAGGCAAGTGTTATGCTAACTAATGTGTGCCATGGCTACATGGGGTTTTAGAGGACTGTACAGAGCAGGTGCTTTTGTCAAACCAGGGATTCAGACTCATTTTTAAGGATGTATTCAAATTGCCTTACAAAGTCTGCTCTATTAAAATGTTTCTGGAAAGGGTATGGTTTTCTTGCTGGCTCTTGATCTTGGTGTGAATAAATGTACAAACCACTTACATAATTTTGAAATTTCAGACCTTTATGCAAGTACAGAAGAAATCAATAATACAGGCTTTGGAAGGATTTTCCCAGCTCCTAGCTCAAATGATAAAATGGAAACTGAAGAGGAGGATGATGAAATACCATCAGAATTTATTTCTAGAAAGGATCTAGAAAAAAACAGACTTTCTAGAGAAGGTATAGCTATGAGAATAGATTATCTTGTAATAGCTTTTTGATTTGTTGCAACAAATAGCTTAAATAAGTGTTTCTTTTCTTAATTGATCATATATTAAATTATTTTATACTGAGCAAATGTGCAAAGTAAATGAGCTAAAGTATGGTTTATTTTTTTTGTCTTCAAGAAATGGAAAAATTTTCTGTTTTCAAAAACTATGAGCCAGGTGATCCAAATTGCAGGATATATGTGAAGAATTTAGCTAAACAAGTTCAAGAAAAGGTATGTAAACAAGGAAATTAAATATCTATCAAAAGGGCTTTTTCTTAGCATTTCTCTTCACCCTACACTTTAATTTCAGGATCTCAAGTTCATTTTTGGAAGATATGTTGACTTCCAGTCGGAGGTGGAACGCAATATGTGAGTTCGTTTGGTACTTGGTTAAAATTGAGCCTTTTATATTAATTTCTATGGCACTGCTGAAAACTGTGATTCTAAAAATAGTCATATTTACATTTTTTCTGTTTCTGCATAAACAAAAAGTGTTTCAGACCTGAAAATCTTCATTTCTAACAAGTAAAGAAATAGAATTATTTTATGAACAGTGACTGAAGATCCTATTACTTTGCCTTTATACTTTCATTCTCAGATTTGCTTTTCTTGGCTGTGTGACACCGAATGAACTGTGTGGGTGATTGTGTGTATCTGATCATTTTGCATATGTCCTATTTAGTAGTACTGCACATCAATTTGCCATCCTGCAGCCTAATATTACTTTTCAGTAAATGGTTTCCCCAGGCAAAATGGTCTCCAAGGACATCATTCCTCCTTGTAGGCTGTGCTTCTGTTTCTGCTTTTTCTCCAACTTGAAGGATGAGAATACATTTGTGCTGTGAAATCGGCAAGGTTTGTTAAACATGACTAATTGCCACTTCTCCATTGTGCCCCTAGGTTTGATATCCGTTTGATGAAAGAAGGCCGTATGAAGGGTCAAGCTTTCATTGGACTTCCCAATGAAAAAGCAGCTGCTAAAGCACTAAAAGAAGCAAATGGCTATGTCTTATTTGAAAAACCCATGGTGGTTGTATCCTTTTTCTTCATGATTTTACATTATATTCTTTGTAATCTCTGCCAATCTCTAGTTTTGCTGTTATAGTGCTCTGCAAAAGAGAAAATGCCTTAAGAAAACCAGTCAGCATAACACAGTGTACTATTGTTAGTTTTATGGTAGCTGGAAAAAACAGAGGTACCTCTTCTGAAATAGGACAGTAAAAGTACTTTATTTTAAAACAAAATTCTCTGGTCTTACCTCTTTGATCCTGCAAAGACAATGCAAAAGATAATTTAGCTTGTATGACCACTATATTTAAATTAAATACAAGGTTTTACACTTGGTTAGGTCTGTGTTTACAGAATCAAGAACATAAGAAATGTTCCTGTTACAATCAATGGTCTCTAGACTGGTTTTTCAGCTGGAACTGCCACTTTTTGATTGCGTAGCACTAGTTTTTTGTGTGAGAGTCTTTTCTTATTTTTCACTTAAATATTTCATAGTTTATTTACACTCACATTAAGCCCAGCATCTGCTGCTTTTACTGTTTTTCCTCCCAAATACTGAGACATCAAAGTTAAGAATTAACATGCTGGGTTGGACGTTTGTAAATATCAAGCATTTATCCTACTGTAGTTTGCATCTAACCCATTCCCAGTTAGTCCTCCTTACAGGCTGTCTAATAACTTCTGTACTGTGTATCAGCGAGGTCCTAATTTTTGACTAACAGACACTATTGTAACAATATACTTCATACTGTAGTAGAATTGATTCACAGATAAAGGTCACTTTCTAGACTAATTTGCAGAAGTAATCTTTTTTTCTTTCTTGGTTGACTTCTACTTATCAGACATTTGTAGTCCTTAACAGAATCTCAGCAATTTGCTCGTTCAGCTAGACCAAAACAGGATGCCAATGAAGGGAAAAGAAAAAAGTAAAACACTGCACAAGGTATGGACTCTCTGCCTGAAAGTAAAAATAAAGAATTGGGCTGGGGTTTTTTTGTTAGTGTTTGTGTTTATTTACTGTCTCTTTAATGGCTTCTTTAGGAATACTAGTGATGGAGAGGAAATGTTCCATACAAATTTCTTTTCTTAGATGTGTGCTTATATCAGAAAAACAGAGTGCAAGGTGTTGGTTTAAGTTTAAAACTTTGCTTTTTTTTTCTCTGTTAGAAAACTCAGAGACTGGTATTTTTGTAATCCTGGTATTGTAGGGTACTTGTCAGATTCTCTAATCCTTATTCTGGGAAGCTAAAGAGAATAATTCTGTAGAATTGGACCACTTAACCTTTTAGTAATCTTCCAGGGTTTTGGTATTGAAAAGTGTTGTCTTTGAACTCTTTCCCTTTCATCCCTGCCATTGCAAAGTGATCCTGAAGCACTGGTTCCAGCAATAAACTTCTGCTAGTTATAAAGGATCTTTGCTAACTTTGGAAAATGAGTTCTTAGTGCTGTTGCAGCATCCTTTAAACTTGCCTGAATTAGTGAAGGATATTCTGTCAGAAAGTGCTGCTTAATGTTGCATTGATCAAGGCTTCCTTTGTTGTGGAACGTATAGATCCTGATTTTTGGCATTATTTAAACATGAGGGGAAAGTAACTTCTCGCAGAAAGTTAATTGTTATTTAACTTTATTTCTTACCGTGTAGCTTTACTTCACTGCTGCCGACTCTGAGTATTTCATTTATGTGAGAGTAACTCAAGCAAACCTAGCTCTAATTTAACTGAGTGGTTTCATGGCCTGAAAATATTTGCATAGTGAACTCTCAAAAGACCATGTGAAGTAGCTGGTGCAAGAATAAAAAGCACTTATTTCTCAATCTGCACCCTCTGATACATGAGCTAGCTTAAATTTATAGGACATTGAACTTAATTTCTGGTTACAGTTGGAGATCACTCTGGTTATGCCTCCACTTAAAATAAAATTAACTGAAATCTTAGGCTGAGCGCCTATGAATGATTCTACTTATTCCGTGGTGTGTTTTTAATCTGGAGCTTGATCCTTGTTACTCTGAAGAAAACCTGAATTTGAAATAAAGGATGTGCACAGTTGGTTTTGATTTTTACAAATTGGTTGTAAAGCCCACAGTGTGGTTATTGTGATGATTTCTGTTTTTAACAGCTACTTTTATTTGTAGGTTCTTCATTCTATCCATTGTCTAAGGATTTTTAAAATCAGATTATATTTAAACTTGTTTCCCTCATAGCTGAGATGCTATTTGGACTTAGTTCCTATTTTGTGTTAATGATTGTGGTTGGCAAAATCCGTATTTTGTCAAATTAAAGATCACTTTTTTATAGGCATTCTTCTATACTGGTCATTGAAAAGAGAGAAATAAGCCTTGGCTAAAGTATTCTATTAGGATCAAGTATTTATGAGAATATTTCAGTCTTGTTTCTCACTCCTTTCTTGTTAGAAAAAACCTTCTATTTATGTTATCTAGTGTCTAATAAGATTACTAAGGTTTCTTATATTGAAAAAAATTGAAGCATTTTAGCTAATGGAGAGCCTGATAGATGAAGCCTGATCACTTTATTCTTTTAAGGAATTCCATGTCTTTTCAACTAATTTTGTACATTAATTCTGAATTCATTGAACATGCTAGATACTTGAATTACATAAAGAAAATACTGAGGTGCTTATTTGTTATTATGTTGATGATCAACTCAGAAGCTTTTTCCAGAGTGAGCAAAGCCATATTTTTATGTGCACCTGAAAATCTTACATGAGTTACCATCTTACAAGTGTCACTGGTGTTCTGTCCATGGGCAGATCTTCTCCCTTACCTTGACTGTTTATGAGTTGCAATCGTACAGTGTGCCATGGAGTTACACAGATTTCTAAGGATCCATGAGGTTTAATTAAAAATATGTTTCATTTCCCAACTAATGGTTAAGCTGAACCCTATTTCTGCATGACTGTTTTTCTGTTCCTTCTGGAATATTTTGATGGATGCTGTTTTATGGTGTAAAATTCCGTTATAAAAACTCAAGTCTAGGGTTGTTTTTTTTTAAATTTTCTCTACAAAGGTTTTATCCTTTTTTTTGAGAAAATAATACGTATGGTTTATAAAAATACTATGTAACTCCTTGCTGGCTGAAATGTCTTTTTTTTGATGGACTGGCAAAAAAATTCACTTAGAGTGACTTTTTCCTGTAGCTAAAATACAACTTTTTGGGAGAAAAGTTATGTGGAAGAAACTGATGTTGAGAGGTCTCCAGCTTCTTCATAGGGAAGAAGGGGTTTGAAAGCTGGCATTAAAGGGAAACATGATTGGGTTTTGGACCTGATGGAAATAAAGTGAGTCTGTAAAATGGCAAAGACTTGGAGTCGGAAAAATCTACTGCTGTCCTAATAGTTCAAGTTACCAAAAATGTATTTACTTTTGAAGTTTAGTGTTGGGCTCATCAGCCCTCATTAAATCTCATAAGGGATTAGAACTGTTTTTTACCAAAGAGGCATATTTGCTTTTGCTAGGTAGCATAAACTTATGTGTGTGCAATACTGAGAATCAAGTAAAATTAAACCACATTCTGCTGTTCTTCTTTAGAAACATTCCTGCGTAAATACTGCAGTAATACTGTCATGCAGAGTGTATCCTTTCTTGTTGTATCCTTTTTTGTGCAATGTTTCCTGTAGCACTCAACTGCATCTTGAAGTTTTCACATAGAGTAGGTGTGGGGAGGAGTTAACATGTTTTAGCTTGAGCTAATGTAGTAATTTTAAAAAGCAAACTTTTTCAGGGGGAAAAAGGAAACCAGTGAGTTGTCTGTGTTGTGTGAATAGACACAATGAAGGTTCCTAGTCTCAAAAGGTGGCCTTCACCTTCTTCCTCAGAGGTCATATACCCTACTAATTGGTGGTCCCATTTCTTAGTGAAACAGTTCTAGCTCATACCAGCTGATCTGTGTGAAGCTGTGCTGAGCTCACACTGACCAAGTTACCTTGTTTTTCTTTAAATACATATTAATATAATAATATGTTGGCTAAAATACATTGCAGAGCAGTCTTAATATTAAGGGGTTGACCAGTATTTTAGATCATTTGATGATTACTGTTGTCCTGGTATATGAGAAACAATC
Organism: Gymnorhina tibicen; assembly: GCA_013399875.1. Classification (NCBI taxonomy): domain Eukaryota; kingdom Metazoa; phylum Chordata; class Aves; order Passeriformes; family Artamidae; genus Gymnorhina; species Gymnorhina tibicen. Next base: position 4,797,900 of record VXAZ01009789.1, on the reverse strand, counting down.
TGGAGTTGATTTAGTTTATACATTACTTACTTTGTCTTTTTTGAGTAAAGAAGAAAATTAACAATGTCTCTCAATTATTCGGAGCTGGACTAATAACTATTAATCACTGCTACCTTTTTGTTGGTTGTTTGGGTTTTGTTAAATTGCTCTCTGCACTGAGGTAGTGTTGTTGCTAGTGTTCTTGTGGGTTTCATACTACATTACTGTTTAACTTTCTATAATATAAAATTAATACAGCCTGCACCTATTAAGATGTATTTTTTACAGACATTAAGCACTTTGTAAAATACTAAGCATCTTTCAATTTAGTTGTCAAAAGCCAGTATAACACTGCTATTTTCTGATAGTTCTTACTTTTAACATGCCTTTGTGATGTTCCAGGTCCCTTTTGTGTTCCATCTCTTTCAAGTATTATCAAGCTGGGGAAGAAGCAGTGTAATCATCAGGACTCTTGAACTGTGCGTAGTAGCATTTCTAAAGTATTTAAGGCAGAGAATAAATTTTCCTGTCTTGAAGATTCCATATGTCTTTAAATATCACAAGACTTACATCATAAGTGTATGTTAGATTGTTTGTGAAATCCAATAAATTATTTCCCTTCTCTTCATTTTGCTGCTTTCTCTTCATTTTGACTTTTGTTCTTGGGGTTTTGAGTGGGAGAGATCTTCTTGTCTTGGAGACCAAGCAGGAGGACTGGTACACTGGCCTGAATTTGTACTGTGAAACTGGGCACTGTTCTTCCTCAGTAATTAACTTGCATTGTTCATCTGCAACTTGAAAACCCTCACTAGTGAGACTGCAGTCATTAAAACCAGAGTAGCAGTTAAAACTGGTATAGATGTGGTTCTTGCCCTGTTGAAGGATGATAATACCAGTGGTTACACAGTAGGATTTGCTACATATTGGGCTGGTTAGTGGAACTGTGTAAAACCATGTGGGAAACATTGCAATGACATTTAATTGACAAGAGATTCCAGTCCAGTGGGCTTAAGGAAAAAGTTATTCCATAAATGACTGAATCATAGTTGATGGTGTGGGAGCTGGCTGGTGTAAAAGATTTGTTTTGTCATTATTCCAGCTGCAAACACTCTAAATCACTAGTATTGATGGCTGGATCAATGTAAGTGTATCTTTGCTGGTGTTTTTCAATATGAACTGGCTTAGCAGATTACTTTAAAATGCTTTTATTGGAATTATTCTTATTTGCTGCATTCCCATGAGGACTGTGTAATTGTTCTTTCGATTCTAGAGGGCTTTTTCAACTTAAAATGCTTCTATGGTTCTACGGTGCTATGTCCTAACACCCATGTTGAGCTATACGTACAGGACCCGAGGCTCACACGTGAATTTTCGAAGTGCCGAAGTAGGATAACAAGGTGGTGCTGTGCTCAAGGACAAAAATACTTTCTTAAAAAGTGCAGGACGTGTATGTTCAGAGAGCTTTCCATTCTCAAATCTCGAGACCAAATATATTCCAGATCGAAATTTTCTATTGAGTCGACGTGATCGTACGTAACGCGAAACCTTTCGATAGGCCAGTGTTGTCCCTGCGGCAGGACGGGGCCGGGCTCGCTGTGGCCCGGGCGGTGGCGCGGCCCCGGCGGAAGGGGCGGTGCGGGCGGTGCGCGGTGCGGGGCGGCCCCAGCACGTACGTACCGCGCTCCGCGTCCCGCTGCGGGCCCTGCGCGGCACGGGGGGCCCTGCGGGGGGGGCTCTGCAGGAGCGGCCGAACCGGAGTCGCTTCGCCTGCACGAACCGTGGGGCTGCTGAGCGGGGTTCTGTGGGGAGCCGCTAGAAGGGACAGGGCCACTGCTGTGCTTCCCTGTGACAGCCTTTAGCATCTGCAGCTTCAGCAGCTGCGTCAGACGTCCCGCAAGTTTAAAAGCGGTTGCAGGGGTGTTGGAGATGGCGGCTGGAAGTATCCAGCCCAGGCTGTCACCCAGCAGAAGACAAGGTGACCCGTGTTGGCCAAGGCAGCAGTAGGGCTCTGCAGAGACGCTTTGCTCCCAAGTTCTCTGCATTGCAGTCAGTGTTGCTCTCTTCCCCATGGCCTCTCAACGTTTTTCCACGTTTCAAAAGCATTCTGAAGCTAGAGCCTTCAGAGTGCGGTGAGGATTTCAACATCCCCATTCCCTTATTGTTGCTTGTCTGGAAGGCAGAGCAGCCATGAACCTATTTCAGAGAAATGAAAATCCACATTGAGTCTTCTCTTTAAGCACTAGGCCTTGGAGCTGGTTGGGTCAAGGTACATTATTCTTACTGCTTTGTGTAATTTACTGCTTTGTGTATTTACTGCTGTAAGTAAAACTTGCCAATCTGATAAATGGCTTCTCTCATCAGAGAAGATCGAGTTTTCTTAGCTCATTTTCTCTTAATGTATGTTCTCCCTATCAGGGCAAAAAAGCTTTCCTTCATGAAAATGGAAGCACACAGAACAACTGCTTGTGGCTGACATTTATCTGTATACCTTACTGAAGATCTACAAGCAAATAATTGTATTAAAGTTACTTTGTTTACAAGCAGAAAAGCAAGCTAAATATACCAAATGCTTAATTCTAAATAATTCTGCCTTCTTGTGAAGAATAGTGGCAGCTGATAGCAATGGGCTCTGGGTGGCAGGTTCTACACTTTATAAACTGGTATATTTTGTGCCTAAATTTGCTCCAAGGAGTGCAGTTCCACTGCCTGAGAGATATGGATCATCCTTTCCTTGAAGCGAAAATGAGGGTTCTTTTGTAGAAGTCATGTAAGATTTTATATAAACTTATGTCTGGGTATCTGTATCATAGCAGGTTGGAGTTTTCAGCAGTGCATTCTCAAGTGTGTATTAAATCAGGAAAAGCACTGGTTTTCTTTGTGTAGCAAATCTGAAGGCCCTTGTGTTCATGTTTAAACCTTCACTGAAGTGTTTGGTTTCCCCTATGACAGGAATCTCTGCTCTGTGTTGTTTCTGTAAGATAGCTCTTTATAAAGAATATATACTTAGAGGAAAGTAACAAGATTCTGTATTTTGTTATTTAAGGAAAGTATTAGTTCAGCCTTTTGTTTGCAGAAGTTCTTGTAGGACTTCTTTGTATGTCAGACTCTCTAAATCAACTTCGAAATGTGAAGAGTGCAGAATAAGATTCTCAATAGAGTAAGGTAAACCTTGGTAGTTAGTTTCTGGTTTGTTATACGTTGTATCTCTCTAGGTGAGGAAAAGGACAGACAATTTTAATACAAGGATTGTCGTCTGTGTTTGTCCATAAGTAAATGCAAATAGGATATGAGTTGGGAAATACAGCTCTTAGCCTGGCTCATCGGAAGGGAATGCAGCTGGTTTCAATCCTGTGGAAAGCTCCTTTTGCAGAACTCTACTTGGGCACTGAGAAGGAGATTTCTTGGTTATGGATCTTCACAGCACTTGTAACATCTGCATGCCATTGCCCATGTTCTTAGAAGGAGAATATCTCCACACAAATTTTACAGGTGTGCAGAGATCAGGCATTTAGCATTTCTGGGTTTGAGTCACTATAATCATTACTGTATCTGAGAGATCTTCCAAGTTTCAGGTTGTTTGAATGAGAGATGTCCTGCATATCATGAATGACACACTCACGTATGTTAGACCTCCAAAATATCTGGGGTTTCGTAACAAATCACAGTAAGAAATATGCTGCCTCTGCAAGATCTTGTCCAAATATGTTCAAGTCGTAGCAACACCAGTTTGAAAAAAAAGATGCCTCTCAAGGATCAATAGGAATGTAAAATAGTATACATTAAAATGAGAAACAAAATGCCCATTTCAGTCTATATAAGTATTCCTTTGCCTTTTGGGGTAGTTTTTGGCTTTATACTAATAAAAATACAGTTTTTACACTCTGGAGGCAGCCCGTGTTAGACAACATCTGAATTTTAACTGCATGAAAACAAAGTTACTGTTAGTATGGGAGTTTGATATAGTTTAGATAAAATCCAGTTCTCTTACAAAATGACAAGTAAAGTTAAATAAATATGATGCCAGAGATGGGTGTTCACCTTTAAATGTGTATTTTCTAATGTGTACTTTACCCTCTTGCAGGAACATTGACAGGAAGAAGAGCACAGCTGATCACAGAGCACTGGATGGGTATCTATTTTCTGCTGTTAATTGTAGGGTTTTGCTGGGGGCAGTACACCCCCAACACTCTCCCTAAGAGAACCTCTATTGTGCATCTCTTTGAATGGCGCTGGCAGGATATTGCTCTGGAGTGTGAACGCTACTTAGCTCCTAATGGATTTGGAGGAGTTCAGGTACGTCTGTTCCTATCAGTAAATAGTAAAATTGCTACATAGATGATAATTTGTTTTTCACAGAAAATGTTCAGTTCGCCAAAGGACAGGTATTGAGAAAGAAAAATAGAAGTTGGTAATGGAAGTAGTAAATGCTGACAAATATATTCTTCAGCTATCATCAAGTAAGCATGAATTTATTTCATTGCTCCAAAGTGCATGTTTTGCACTCTGTGCTATTACATTTAGATGAATTAGAATTGCACATCACTTGTTAAATCTTTTTTTTACTGCTGTGAAGAGTAACCTATGTTTATCTGCTTGATATTATTTAAATCAAGGGAAGCTCTTAAGAGCTAGATAAATGTAACATGAAACTATGACTGAACAAAGGGCTTCCAAAGAGAACAAAAAAGTGCTGAAGGTTTTAAATAATTAAGTACAAAAGGCCACTGATTTTTTTCACCCAAACTGTCAAGTTTCTTTCTGTAAAGCACAGTGTCAGAGTAAGCCACTAAGAGACCCTTGTTTGCAGGAACCTGGTGTGAGCAGGTGGAAGTGAACTGAACACAAGTTCTGGTGAAGGTGTCCCTGTGTGAGTCAGTTCTGTTTGAACAACAGAGACATGTTCCTGTGGAACCAGTACTGGCAGGAAGGCATTGGGTGGCGTGGCATGGCAGGAGAACAGCTACCTATTAAACTATTTCAGGTTGCCTGTCAGATTGCTTAGGAAAAATTGGTGTGAAGTCTGCCTGTCTCTTGTAACCCAAGAGATTACAAGTTGGCCTGAGTGAGAACTTTCCCATAATTTTCAAATAATACATATTTCCTTCACCACCTCCTTTCCAGGCACACAGACAAGATTGATTTTAAACTGGTTTCTCAGACTGTGGCATATGCATCTCTATATTTTTAATCCATTATGTGGCAGGGTCTCAGGAAGTTTATTTCAGATGATGGCCTGCTGAGCTGGTCTGGTCAGGAAGGTGTGGCAGCTAAGAGGCTGTAGGGATCTTCCTGAGAAGTGGTGGGATCAGCTTGTTATGCCCAGAGGCTTGGAGGTAGCAGCAAAAGCTTATTGCCTTAAAAGTATCCTGAAAAGTCTGTAAAAGGAAGAGGTGTAATTCACCTTGAAACTTAGAAGAATTAGGTCAAGAATGCATTCATCCAAAACATTACAAAAATGGGAAGTTGGATCAATTTTAAAGGCAGGATGTTACGTCAGTTGTTATGCAGTCACTTCCTTCCTCTGCTGACTTGGTTGTTCAATTTCAGATGTGTCTTTTTAAGGCCTGCAATTAGTCACAAAGATAATTAGGACACTCTGTCCATGGACCTAATTTTTAGTATGCTTCTACCTGCTGAAGGCCAGGCCTAAGTTTTTTATTTCCAGCCTACTGCAGTATAAGCAGAGGATACTGAGGATCTAAGTGGGTTATGTTCTTTCTCTAAAAATACTGGGCAAACAAATTAACCTTTATCAGTATCCTGTTACCAAGTGCCATTGTTTTACTCACAGATTTCACCTCCAAATGAAAATGTTATCATTACTGACCCCCAGCAACCATGGTGGGAAAGATACCAGCCTGTCAGCTACAAGCTGTGCACAAGATCTGGAAATGAAACTGAATTTAGAGACATGGTGACCAGGTGCAACAATGTTGGAGTAAGTACTTTTAAAACCTTCTGGTGTTTACAATACAAGCATATAGACAGGCAGTGATTCTACCATTTTCAAAAATGGATGCAGTGTTATCTCCTTGTCTGTTGGGCTGCGTGTTTTATCACCGTTGCGGCAAAGACTTAAAAAAAAATTGAATGAAACATTGGGCAAAGCAAGCAAGCAGAAATAGGGGGATAGGGCAGGAGGTATGGGAGAGAGAACATTAATTAGTGGTGCTGTGGGAAATAGCTTTCTCAAATTGTTATGTGGATACTGTTCTCTAGGTGCACATTTACGTGGATGCAGTGATCAACCATATGTGCGGAGCTAATGCTGGGGCTGGTGACCATGCTACTTGTGGAAGCTATTTCAATGCAAAGACTGAAGATTTCCCAGCTGTGCCCTATTCTGGCTGGGACTTTAATGATCATAAATGTAAATCTAGAAGTGGAAACATTGAGAATTATCATGATATATCTCAGGTAAACCTACAACTACAGCTTTCATGTACATCTGTTCCTGTGCTGTGATTTCTTTGCTCTCATTTACAGTGAGATATTTTTTAAAAGGAAGAAAAAGCCTTATGAAAACCCATCCAAATTAATAACAGAGGTTAGTGTCGCTATCAGGAACACCACTTCTTAAAGGGATAGCTGTACTTGAGACAATGGCTCAATTTCAGGTTTAGACAGGTGTGCTTAGGTACTTAACAAAAGACAATTTACAGCTGATCAAATCTATTTAGTGTGTTAAAAAAAGGTAGAAGTTATTTGCCATTTATTGTAATTTGGAAGTTTTCTTTGGTCTCAATTTCAGAAAAGAGGGGTAAATGCAATTTGTTAATGCAGTTGCTGTGTAGATGACTTTCCAAGGCAAAAATATGCATGGAGAACAAAGGCTACTGAAGGTTTTATTTGGCATTGTAATGCAGGCAAGAACATTCAAAACGTATGTGGAACACGATATTAAGTTTATTAGGTGAAAAATGTTTCATTTCAGAATGTTTGCCCAGGTCCGGGACTGCCGCTTGGTCAGCCTTCTGGATCTGGCCCTGGAGAAGGACTATGTGCGCTCCAAGGTTGCTGAGTACATGAACCATCTCATTGACATTGGCGTCGCAGGATTCCGGATCGATGCTGCCAAGCACATGTGGCCTGGGGATGTCAAGGCGATTTTAGACAAGCTGAAAGATCTAAATACTCAATGGTTTCCTGAAGGAACTAAACCTTTCATTTACCAGGAGGTAATCTTTATTTTTTTAAATTTTACTTCACAAACATGTTTCTTTCAGGCCCAGTATAGGCTCGGTCACACATGGAAAGCAATGGGCTGAGCCCAAGCAGATCTGTAGAAGATTTAGTAAACATAATCTACAAATATCTAATCTGCCCATAAATGGTAATTGATGTGCAAAATGCCCCACTTGTTTTAGACCTTCTGGAAGTAGGTAACCTGGAAATTTTAATGAGATGAAATTTACTACACTGGAGTTAGTGTAAAAATTCTATTGGTTTAAAAAAGAGATTTCATTTCCTGAATTTTAAATTCTGGATAATAAATTGCAACGGAATACATAAATGTTGATTATGGTCTGAAACTTTATTTCCCAATGGCATAACAACTGTTACTTGATATTCCAAATTTGTTTTATATTTTAATAACAAATTGGAACAAGTAGGCAATCGTTGGTGTCAGGCAGCAGAAGCTAAACTTGCTGCACACATTTTATTAAAATAGTATCTTGCCTGCAAAGTCTAGGCAAATAGAAACATTCTTTAGCTCCATAGTGAAATGAGGCAGCCCAGCTGCTGGAAGCAGAGGCATTGATGACCATATGAAGTATAAAGTTAGTATAGCTCAAGCCTTAATCATGGGTAAGTGATCAATTGGGGTAAGGAGATATAGGATGGAGATGAAAAAAGGGTTCACAGCTGGGCTGAGCTAAAAGGAAAAAATAACCTTACATACAATTTTGGAAGAAAGCCAAATAACGTAATTAGCTCAAGTACTGTCCCCTTGCTTAAACCAATGTCTAAAGCAATGTCTTTTATTTGTTTGGTTTTTGAGTAGAAAGAAGTGTTCTTTCTTTCCTGTACCAGGTGATTGACTTGGGTGGAGAGCCCATCAAAGGCAGTGAGTACTTTGGAAATGGCCGAGTGACAGAATTCAAGTACAGTGCCAAACTGGGGACAGTGATCCGCAAGTGGGACGGAGAAAAGATGGCCTACTTAAAGTAAGGATGAAGGTGCTGCAACCTACCCAGGATTGACTGGATACAACAATTGACAGAGTAGCTTCAAGTCTGTGTTTTTGGCTAGGAACTGGGGAGAAGGCTGGGGCTTTGTGCCTTCCGACAGAGCCCTGGTGTTTGTGGATAATCACGACAACCAGAGAGGGCATGGGGCCGGCGGAGCTTCTGTTCTGACCTTCTGGGATGCCAGGTAAGGGATTACTCTTGTCTGGGTGATACTTCCTGTTTTTGCTGGTTTGCCTGTGTGTTCTCTGGCAGGTTCCTCCTTCCACATCTCATTCCTTGTTTGTCCAACACACAGGCTCTATAAAATGGCAGCTGGTTTCATGCTTGCCCATCCGTATGGGTTCACACGTGTGATGTCAAGTTTTCGCTGGCCAAGATATTTTGAAAATGGAAAGGTGAGCCTGTAATGCTGCAGATCCATCCATGGGGATTAAGGGTCAGACCAGGGCCAGAGAAATAGTCCAGTGCATTTCAGTTTGTTAAGGGATTTCCCTGTCCCACACTGGATCTAGCTGGTGAAGCTTTGATGCTCCCTCTAGCTTTGCTCTCTGCATTTTCAGTCAGAAGTTGTAAAGCTGTCTTTTTAATGACAGGACATCAATGACTGGGTTGGACCCCCAAGTAACGCGGATGGCTCCATAAAGCCTGTTACAATCAACGAGGACACGACCTGTGGCAACGACTGGGTTTGTGAACATCGCTGGCGTCAGATAAAGTAGGGCACTGGGGAGAGACAAGAAGTAAAAGCAGTTGCTTTTGCTTCCTGCTGCAGGTGGCTTTAGAGCTGTTGCAGGTGCAGTGCCAGGCATTCCTTGTGTTTTCAGGAACATGGTTATCTTCCGTAATGTGGTGGACGGTGAGCCTTTCTCCAACTGGTGGGACAATGGCAGCAATCAAGTAGCTTTTGGCCGTGGTAATAAAGGCTTCATCATCTTCAATAATGATGACTGGTGAGTCAGTGGGAAATAAATTATAATTTATTGTGATTATAAATTAATTATTATGTATGTATTAAAATAATCTAGTTAGTAGTGAAACCTTTTAAGGTGTTGCTAGCTCGAATAGATCTTTGTAATGGATGCCTCAGTTGCTGACAATTTAAACTTAGAATTTTCCATTCGACCATAAACACTCTTCAGTCTTGGCAGTTAGGCCTTGTACTGTGGTCTTGCTATTTCCCTGAAATTCTGAGGTTCTGAAGTTGGCTGTGTCACTGAGCCTGGTCAGCCAGCAAAGCCTGAACTTTTAGAAGTGAGGGAACTTGTAAACTTGGGAAAATGTTCCAAATGTGATAGTTTTAAAAACTGTATTGCTATCTTTTACGCAAGAATGAGATGATAAGAGAACAGGAGTATGTCAGGTCTATAGTAATTAGAAGTAGGTTGGGGTGATGAGCAGTTTGAAAGATGTAGTGATTGAATAGATTCTGCAGTGTCCAGAGAAGTCCTAGAGGATAACTCCAGAATAACTTAACATCTGAGAAGGTCTCCAATATGATTTGCAGAGCATTTTAGAGTCCTCATGATCCTTACTGCACTTCATTCTTTTCCAAAGGTCCTTGAACGTATCTCTGCAGACTGGTCTGCCTGCTGGCACTTACTGCGATGTCATTTCTGGGCAAAAGGAAGGTGACTTCTGTACAGCAGTTGAAGTTCGTGTTGCTGCTGATGGCATGGCTAATTTCCTGATTGGGAATGAAGACGAAGACCCATTTATTGCCATTCACGTTGATGCTAAATTGTAACCAGATGTGTTGTGCATGTGTTGTTCCTTCTCCCCTGTATTTTTGCTAACAGCAAACAGATGTGCAGAATGTCCTGGCTCTCAGCACTGCGTGAACCGAGACAGAGTAAGGTGTGTTAGCTGTAATACTAATGAAATAGTGAGCAGCTGCTGTACAGAGATGGGAGCTGGTGGTGCCAGTGCAGATCTGGGAGTGGTGCTATACACCTGCGTGCATTTGTAAGTGCACTTTATTCAGTTAAGGTACTAATAAAAAAATAAAAGGAGAAGATTGACATTATTTAATTTAAAATTGTGCTGCTCTGTGCATAAGTGGAAATGTAGTTCTCTTTAGGGGGAAGCAGGACTGGGAATTGACAGGATGTCCAAAAAACCAAGAGAAGACCCCTTTGTGCTGAAACATGGCACAATTCCAGTTGATATCAAGTTATAACTCAGTTGAAAATGTGTTTCTTCTGTCAGTCTGTAGATTCTCTCTATGTCGTGAATAAAAAATGGCATTCGAATCAAGTTTGTCCCATTTTTTTAATGAGCCAAGCATGGGGCCTGGGTCAGAGAAAGCTGGTCCATGCCAGTCAGTTATTCCAGCGTGTGGCATCATTCAAGCCTGTATGTTACCTGGTTCACAGTCAGTTTCTGCTTGTACAAATCAAACCCACACATCTTCCATTGTTACTCCAATACTGACTTGATCTCCATTGCTGATGCCTATAATGCACTCACCATTAGGATGGTGGGTACTCCCAATTGTAGGAAAGGAATATGTGGGTTGAAACCAGCTAAAGCCCATTGCTACCTTCAGAAAACTTTGGCTAGTTGTTAACTTTGCATAATGTTTCCTGCTGAGCCTTGTGTATGCTCCTCCTTATGCTGGTCTGGCTAAACCGAGCAGGCATTCACACTCTTTTAATTAACACTCTCAGCTGATGCACTCAAGTGCCACAGTTGTTCATCTGAAATAAAGGCCACCTACTAGCCCTTTGTGCTGACTTTAAGTCAGCATTTTTTTGCAACCTGCTTGAGCAGTCACAGCCTGCATAGCCTGTCGTGGGAGGGCTCCCAGTCCCCTTTGCCAGTGGCTTTGCCGTCCATTGCATCAGGCTGTTGACCATGGGTCTATCCTATTCTTGGCTGACAGCAGTGTATTTTCTCAGGAAAATACATGCCACTGGAAACTGAAAGTCATGCAGTGATACTCCATCACTTCAATGGCACTCCACAGGGAATGGTGATGTAAAAATTAACCTCAGGCACATTTGGTTGCTCTCAGTAATACTGAGGAATAAGGGGGTCTCTTTTCACTGAACTGGTAATCACAAGGTACACTCACTCACTGGTTCCTTACTGTTAGTGAGTAGGCAAGGTCATTCACAGTAATTTACAACTCCATTGTAGTAGTGGAAAAAGAGGCCTTTAATAAGGTCTGTGATATGAAAATGAACAGGTGGAAAAATGGGACCTGCTTGTGTGTTTTGCCCTTGAAGACCTGGGAAAGAGAAGGATGCATGTGACATACTGGCATGGCTAGTTTCAGAAAGAACACACTAGAGGCAGTTCAGGTACAAAGTGCACTGATGTTTCTTTTCTCCTGGAGTAGCTGTGACTTTTTTTTTAACCTTTTTATCTTCACAGGTATTTATCAAATGCCAGTGATTTTCTGGTCTTTGTATTCTCTCAGAGTATTGTTTTATTGTTGGTATGACTCGTTTATTTGTGGAGGATTGTTGCTGAGACCTTGATCTTATAAGTCAGTTCCAAATGAAGACCTGAAATCATTTCATAAAGACAAGTCAAAAGGGTTTTTTTAAGGAGAAAACTGTAGGAAAACAAGAAAGGACTTGGACAACAGCTCTAGCTTTTAAATTCAGTTAAATGCCAGGCACCTAAAACTCATCTGCACTATCATTTGCATTTAATTTTGGGTTTTGTTCCTTGACTCAGATGAATCATTGACCACTTAAAATGAGATGAAACCTTATGCAGAGTTTCTGCTGGAGAGGCAAATGCAGCTCCGATCACTTTCCTTCAGGTAGAGCCACAGCTGCTCTGCACAACCGTGTGAAGAAAACCAGTAACAGTTCCTAGCAGGGACTGGGCAATGAAACCAGAGAAACATCAGGTATGAAAAGGTGTCAGTTTCTAGTCACCAGTGGGATTCACCTGGTGAAGACCCACAACATCTTGTGTGATAAATCTGTTACTGATTAACTGTGGTTGTTCAGGTACCCTGGGCTGAACTCAGTCTAATCCTGAGAGCGAGATGCCTCTGAATGCTGCCAAACTCATTCATTCTCCTAATGCTGTTAGATTTCCAGTCATCTTTCAATCACCTCCCACTCCTTTTACCTTCCAGAGACCCCTTTGAGGGTCTATGTATTATGTTTTGGAATACTTCTGGTAAAGTATCTTTGTTTGCATGGTTGGAAAGTGTACAATTCTGGATTTGGGTGCAATGCTCACAGATCACTTGGTTTATGATGGTGCATAGTCATTATGAAAAGGTATTTTATCTTCAGCTGTTGGGTAATCCAGGAGAAAAAAACAAACCAAAGGAATGATATTGAGCTAGGTATCTAAGTAATAACTGATAGCACTGATCCATGTGAATTTTGACACCTGCCATAGGAACTTTGTCATCTTGCAGGCACATAAATAGCCAGTAGAGAGACCACAGCCTTACACTGAAGGCACCATGCAAGTCCTCCTCCTCCTTGCAGCTGCAGGGCTTTGCTGGGGGCAGTACAACCCCAACACTCTCCCTAAAAGAACATCTATTGTGCATCTCTTTGAATGGCGCTGGCAGGATATTGCTCTGGAGTGTGAACGCTACTTAGCTCCTAATGGATTTGGAGGTGTTCAGGTGAGTTGTTTCCTCACAGTTGTTTGAGTAGTAAGAAAATGGCACTGTAATATATGATTAATAAATAAAATGCCTGAGTTGGAGACAGTCAGCTCCATGTAACTTTGCTGCTGAGGAGGGAGGATTGGAAGTAGTAACTGCTTTTAGAAGCAATCCTAACCCTGCAGGACCAATGAATGATGGTGTATCTCTAGCAGATCAGTTACAAAGCAGCATGCTTTCCTCTGGAAGGCTTCCCCTGAAAACTAAGTAGAAGGTAAACCTCTTTACCTTGTTCTAAATGAAGTATGTAAGCACTGAGGTTTGGCATTCCTAAGGCTGTCACTATTACAAGTAAAAATAATTCCTGTGGCTTCATCTCTTCTGTGCACGTCCTTGAAAGCAGGCCCATGCTGCATCCGGGCAACCCATGGGAACAAACCAAAATGTCTTTCTTGCCGGTGTACAAGACAGACATCTCACAGACCTGAGCTTCTGCTGTGGAAGAGAGACTGGGTTGGGCACTAATCTGCCTCTGAGGGCAGAGGTACTGAGTGCAGATTTCACCCTTAAAATGTTGAAATAAAACCATTTGATTTCTTATCAAAGTACGTAATTTCATCTGCAGGTTTCGCCTCCAAATGAAAATATTGTCATTACTAACCCGAACAGACCCTGGTGGGAAAGATACCAGCCCATTAGCTACAAGCTCTGCACCCGATCAGGAAATGAACAGGAGTTCAGAGACATGGTGACCAGATGCAACAATGTTGGAGTAAGTGCCTTGAAAATCTGTGTCTGATACAGCAAGACGTGCTGTATCAGCTGAGGGAAGGTGCTGCTGTCCTCAAAGGAGGTGTAAACTGAAAAGAAACTGAAAGGGAAAAAAAATCAATAGTGATGTGGTAAAGCCCTGGCTATCACTTCACGCTCACTACAAAACATACTGAAATGCACATGTTGCTGTTCCAGGTTCGTATCTATGTGGATGCTGTCGTCAACCATATGTGTGGGGCTGCAGGTGGCTCAGGCACACATTCTACCTGTGGAAGCCATTTTAATGCCGGAAACAGAGATTTTCCGGCTGTACCATACTCTGGCTGGGATTTCAATGATGGCAAATGTCACAGTGGAAGTGGAGAAATTGAAAATTATGGTGATATATATCAGGTAACTTCCTCTGGAAAAATTTTCAAATCTTTTTCCTTTTTTTTTGACATTTTCTGTAAACTCTACAGTAAGATCATTCAAATGGTGTAGTGCCTCACAAAACCTGTGCTTAGTCCCTTGACAGGTGAATGAGGTAGTGACCATAGGTACATGTGGTGCTAAATATTCTAAGTACTGAGGAATCAAGAACCTATGTGCAGATGTTTGCTCCTGAACTGAGCCCAGCGTACTCAGCTCAGCCTGTGAGCTCATTTTTATAGCTTATAAACTCAGCCAGTCATGGTAAGGAGCCCCCTTGAAAAATTGACAGCAGTGCAAGGTGGTGCCCTGGTGGCACAAATTACTGTTTTTGTAGGCAGAATATGTAGCAGTTCTTTCTCAAGCTCTTCCTTTAGCCACTTTGCAACGATACATCATGATGTTTCTGCACTTGCACTGCTTTATATGAGGCTTGTCCTTCATTGGTTCAGGTGGCTCCTGCTATGGTAATCCCTGTAACACACATCTCAAATCCTGGATTACAACAGGTTAAAGGTATTTCCATTGCAGTCTCCACCCCAGTTCCTTTGGACTAGATCACCATGTTGAACATTGCAATGAACTCCTCCCCTTACCCCTGCTCTGGCTTGGACTTACTGCAGAGACTGCAGTCCCTCAGGGCTGTACCTTCCCCAAGTGCAGCCATCTCTGTGAGCCACAGGCTCTTCAGGGCACACCTGCTGCTGCATGGATTTATCCACAGCCACAGTGGCTCTGAGGAGCAGCTGTTCCAGCACGGCCCTGTCCATGGGCCTCAGTGCCCTCAGAACCAGATCTGCTCCAGCACGGCCTCACCCACAGCCTCTGTCCCCGCAGAAAGCAAACCCGCCCAACAGGGTCTTGCCCTGGCTGCAGTCCCTGCAGGGTGTTCCTGCTCTGCTGTGGGTTTATCCATGGCCACACGCTTTGAGATGCTCCAGCATGGCCTCATGAACAGCCACTGGTGCTTCAAGGTGTGCCTGCTGCAGCACGGACTTGTGCTTGGGCCCTGATGCCTTCAGGGGTGCACCTGCTGTGGCACTGGCACAGCCATGGCCACAGACACTTCGAGAGGTACCTGCTCCGGTGTGGACTCTTCCATGGCCACAAACACTTCCAGAGCTACCTGCTCTGGTGTGTACTCTTCCATGGGCACAAACACTTCCAGAGGTACCTGCTCTGGTGTGGACTCTTCCATGGCCACAAACACTTCCAGAGGTACCTGCTCTGGTGTGGAGTTCTCCATGGGCACAAACACTTCCAGAGGTACCTGCTCTGGTGTGGACCCTTCCATGGCCACAAACACTTCCAGATGTACCTGCTGTGGTGTGGACTCTTCCATGGCCACAAACACTTCCAGATGTACCTGCTATGGTGTGGACTCTTCCATGGCCACAAACACTCCCAGATGTACCTGCTCTGGTGTGGAGTTTTCCATGGGCACAAACACTTCCAGATGTACCTGTTCCACCGTGGACTCACCCACAGGTCACAGTCCCTCTGGCTCGAGCCCACACTGGAGTTCCAGCGTGTCCAGTAGAGCAGCACAGGAACAGCAGCGCTGCCCCGGCCACGTGCCAGCCCAGGCCATCGCCAGTGCCGGGACCAGAATGTCCCAGAGTGAGGGGATCAGCAGCACAAGCTGCAGCTGCAGCCAAAGCAAAGAGCAGCCAGTAACGAGCCCTAGACTCTAATGCACGGTGAGGTGAGTGAGCCCCATGACAAGCACAGGAGCCTGCCAATCAATAGCCAAACAGCAATAACAGCTATGAATTCCATCTAGCACATTAATCATAGCCACTGTTAATTTGAACCACTTGAGTCCCATGCTGGGCACCAAAGAAGACTTGTGGTTTAACTCAGCCAGCACCTAAACACCACTCAGCCTCCTGCTTACAGTGGGATGGGGCAGAGAATCGGAAGAGTAAAACTGAGAAAACTTGTGGGTTGAGATAAAGACAGTTTAATAGGTAAAGAGAAAGCCACACACACAAGCAAAGTGAAACAAGGAAATTTATTCACCACTTCCCGATGCAAGGCAGGTATTCAGTTGTCTCCAGGACAGTAGGGCTTTATCATGTGCAACAGTGACTTGGGAAGAGAAACACCTTCACTCTGGATATCACTCCCTTCCTTCTTCTTCCCAATCCAATATAACCTCATTAACCACCACCCCACCTCCACCCCTCCTTTGGTGTAATACACAGATATCTTTATTTTTTTCTTTTCTGTTGCCCAGGTCCGGGACTGCCGCTTGGTCAGCCTTCTGGATCTGGCCCTGGAGAAGGACTATGTGCGCTCCAAGGTTGCTGAGTACATGAACCATCTCATTGACATTGGCGTCGCAGGATTCCGGATCGATGCTGCCAAGCACATGTGGCCTGGGGATGTCAAGGCGATTTTAGACAAGCTGAAAGATCTAAATACTCAATGGTTTCCTGAAGGAACTAAACCTTTCATTTACCAGGAGGTAATCTCCGTGTTTTCTCCTTTATGTTTGTCTTTGTCTTTTGTATCTCTTTTACCTCTTCCTTCAGAGGAACAACAATACATCTTCATCCAATTTACCACAGAAGGAGCTTACAATTTACTTAGAGCAGCCCTGCAGACATAGGTAGTTTTGATTTTTAAAAATGCCTCCACAACAGATCTTCAGTCAACTTTACCTTTCCTTTCTTCAGTCATGTTTTTACATGTGTCCCTCATGTTTTATACTGGCTTTGCATCGATCTACACAGCACAAATACTTAAATCATTTTTCTTAATGTAAAGTGAGAACTAAGGTTGAGTACTGTACATTGCATTTTTAGTCTTTATGAGACAAGAAGGAATGAAGGTTTTCTTTCCTGTACCAGGTAATTGACTTGGGTGGAGAGCCTATCAAAGGCAGTGATTACTTTGGAAATGGCCGAGTGACAGAATTCAAGTACAGTGCCAAACTGGGGACAGTGATCCGCAAGTGGGACGGAGAAAAGATGGCCTACTTAAAGTAAGGATGAAGGTGCTGCAACCTACCCAGGATTGACTGGATACAACAATTGACAGAGTAGCTTCAAGTCTGTGTTTTTGGCTAGGAACTGGGGAGAAGGCTGGGGCTTTGTGCCTTCCGACAGAGCCCTGGTGTTTGTGGATAATCACGACAACCAGAGAGGGCATGGGGCCGGCGGAGCTTCTGTTCTGACCTTCTGGGATGCCAGGTAAGGGATTACTCTTGTCTGGGTGATACTTCCTGTTTTTGCTGGTTTGCCTGTGTGTTCTCTGGCAGGTTCCTCCTTCCACATCTCATTCCTTGTTTGTCCAACACACAGGCTCTATAAAATGGCAGCTGGTTTCATGCTTGCCCATCCGTATGGGTTCACACGTGTGATGTCAAGTTTTCGCTGGCCAAGATATTTTGAAAATGGAAAGGTGAGCCTGTAATGCTGCAGATCCATCCATGGGGATTAAGGGTCAGACCAGGGCCAGAGAAATAGTCCAGTGCATTTCAGTTTGTTAAGGGATTTCCCTGTCCCACACTGGATCTAGCTGGTGAAGCTTTGATGCTCCCTCTAGCTTTGCTCTCTGCATTTTCAGTCAGAAGTTGTAAAGCTGTCTTTTTAATGACAGGACATCAATGACTGGGTTGGACCCCCAAGTAACGCGGATGGCTCCATAAAGCCTGTTACAATCAACGAGGACACGACCTGTGGCAACGACTGGGTTTGTGAACATCGCTGGCGTCAGATAAAGTAGGGCACTGGGGAGAGACAAGAAGTAAAAGCAGTTGCTTTTGCTTCCTGCTGCAGGTGGCTTTAGAGCTGTTGCAGGTGCAGTGCCAGGCATTCCTTGTGTTTTCAGGAACATGGTTATCTTCCGTAATGTGGTGGACGGTGAGCCTTTCTCCAACTGGTGGGACAATGGCAGCAATCAAGTAGCTTTTGGCCGTGGTAATAAAGGCTTCATCATCTTCAATAATGATGACTGGTGAGTCAGTGGCAGAAACAGTTTCCCCAGAGAGAAAAACAGCATCCCTCATCAGCAATCCAACATGATTTATTTGAGTGCATGCTGGGTCCGGAGAGCTAAAATCAGAGTGTAGAAGGGATAGGATCAGAAAGCTCATTCTTTACGATGCCCTTCAAATAGGGGAGTAACATCAGACTCGAAAATCTTAGATACCATTTGAAATACCTGTTTTGAAAACAAAGCATAAATAGTGTTTATTTTCTCATAGGAATATGAATGTCTATGTGCAAACTGGACTGCCTGCTGGTACCTACTGTGATGTTATTTCTGGACAAAAGGAGGACAACAAATGTACTGGAAAGCAGGTGTTTGTTTCTCGTGATGGAATGGCTAATTTCCAGATTAATACTGATGCTGAAGATCCATTTATTGCAATTCATGTTGATGCCAAATTGTAATTTGGGAGAAATGTCCTCCTCTGTTTGGTCTGTGTATTACAGTTTCCCCCATATGTTATTCCCTGGTTTCTGAGCATGAGGGACTCTCTATCTAGATAATAATAAATAGCATTCAAATTGAAGATTAATGTTTTTCCCTTAATGAATTAGATGTAAATTTATCCCCTCATAACTAGTGGCAATGCAGTGGTAGGTTTTAAGACAATTCAGCACTCCAGTTCCCACGTCATAAAAACACTGGAGAAAATAAAAAAAGAAGAATCCAAGCCAGCACCTGGCTAAGCTAAAATGCAATATTTCCAGGGCTGATCCATGCACACACACTTGTATCCCAGAGCAGCCACCCTGCGGGCTGTCAGCTACAAGCAGTGCCTACGTACAGAGTTTATCCCTTTCTTATGACAAACCAAGCCTGGGGTCTGGGTCACTGAAGGAAGCTGGGCTGTGCCAAACAGTTATTCCAGCCTGTGGCACCAGTGAAACCAGCAGGTTACCTGGTTCACAGCCAGCTTGTGCCTGGACAAGCCAAAACTGCAGCTCTTGCGTCGCTTGCCCCGGTGGTTTGAGGCAAGCGAACGCTCCCTGTGCGGGTGCTGAAGGCGCCTGAGAGCGCACTGTGTATCCAGGCATTGCTTAACCTTGTGCCACTGCCTGAGGCACGGCAGATTCCTGCCTCTGCTGCATTAGGCTCCCTTATTCTGTAATATCTCATAGAATTACGCAAACAGAGCACAGTTTTGGCAGCTTTCCCAAACCCCTTGCCAGCTGTGAGAAAATGCTGAGGTAAAAGCGAGTTGTGTGGGCCTTGCTTTAAGTCAGAGTCTCTGCTAGGCCAAAAGTGCTGACTGCATCCCAGTCTGGAGGGAAAAATGGAAGGAGGTGGCTCCGATTTGAGGTCAAGGTGTACTTTTAAGGGCTGTTTCCCTTTTGTGGTGTTGGGGGCAGATACTGGCTCTCAGTGTGCCCAGAGGCTCCGAGTGTCTGTCAGGGCAGTCATGGTGTGGGAAGAGTGTCCCTGGCCCAGCACTGGACCTCCCATCTGTCTCCCTCGTTGGCTGTGGCCAGCACCTCCTGGATCCATCTGCTCAGCCTCTGGATCCATCTGCTCAGCCTCTGGATCCGTCTGCTCAGCCTCTGGATCCACTCAGTGGAGAGGTGCCAAAGATCTGGACACTGGTGAGGCAGGGCGTTCACAGCCTTTGCAAACCTGTTATTTGCCCACAGGGGCAGGTCAGGGAGTCCTCGGGCCCCTCTGAAATTGATAGGCACTGTCTTAAGCCCTGAATTCAGCTCTAACCCTCAGAAGCTGGGATTCCATACTAGCTGGTATTCAGACATTGCCCAATCCCAAATGGAATAATCAGTTCACACTTCAAATTGCAAATCCGCCCCCAAGCCCCACAGCTTTTGTGGCAAATGATTGAAATGACACACACTGATCTGAGGTGTCCATAAATCAACAGGCGGTGCTGAATATGGAGAAGATTGTCTGTGCCTGTGAACATATGTGGATCTACTTTCCAAGGATGTTGGAGTGCAATGAGTGTTTTGCTTAATGTAGATTCACATAGCTCTGCATTCCACAGTGGCATTAAATAGAACATGGAGAAAAAGAAATCACGAAACACTTGCTTTAGGTGTAAGTAAAACTCTGTGGGCCAAATGTTCACTGCTTTGAAAGGACCTAGCGTGCATTCAGACCTTGTTTTTTGTTCCTTTTACTTCAGAATTTTGGTACATTGCCTTATAATTTGAGCACAAAGACAGTGAAGAAGGCAACAGTGTCATCCAGAGCAACACCAGGTCTTTCAGATAACTCACTAAACTCAGAGTTACAGTAACATTAGTGCTGATCTCTAAGTTTTCAAAAAATGTTAGTACTAGGAAATGTTTATCTTTGTTTTTATAATTTCCGTTGCTACTCTTTTATTTGTAAACTGATGACACTAAGGCCTTAAATTTTTTATACCAGTAATCAATGAAAAATTAAAATTATGTTATGAAATTTATCAAATTTAAAGTAAGATATTTGCTGGGGCACAACAGGATGGCACGACAAATCTGCTGAAGTGTAAAATTTTAGAATTTTGTGGCACAATGCAGTATTTCATTTTCTGTTACAAGTAGTGCTCACTTCCATTGGCCAAACAGGGAGCTTTGCTGTGTAACTAACCTCTGATTCTGTAAATGCATTATAAATGTAAACATTTTTAATTTTTTTTTTCCTTTCTTCCTCTTTCGCTTTTTCTATTTATTTTTCTTTTTCTCTTTTTTCGTTCTTTTTCCTTTTGGTTTTTTTTTGGTCCTAGTTCTGTCTCCAAATGGAGCTTTCAGCATAATAGTGATCAGAATTTAATGGAAATGTTGCACAGTAAAGCAAAGTGAATAGCTGCCAGTAGGTACAACTGCTCACTGCTCATATTTAAGTTTATATATGTAGACACATTCAGGCAGTAAATGCTTTCGCATTTGTCCAATCAGAAAAAAGAAAACTCTGAGTTTGATGATTTATCCTTCTAGTGGGTTTAATCCACAGAGTAAAAATTTTATATTTGTCAGATAAGGGGAAATAAACAGTGAGATTAGAAAAGCCATGAACTCCTAGTGTACTGTGTATGAGTGGACCAGAAAGTTGTTTACTGAATTATTCATGGCAATTTATTTTCTCAGCTCAGTGCAACAGCAAATATGGAAACTTTTGTTCAGCTCTGCATGCCTTTGTGTCAGCTTATTATTTCCCTGAATCACTGTTACTTTTCTAAGAGAAGGAGTGCTGTAAAGTGAAACTAACAGTCTATTGTCTATTTTATAGAGATTGTAAATATTTTATTCAAGTTATTTTCTTTTAAAGGGAAACAAATGAAAAACTCAACACACAACACTAACTTTTAAATCGCTGATCATGTGTTTATCTGCAATCTGTGTTTTTAACAGTCTTAGTGTATTAGTCTCATTGCACAATGTATTCTGAACAATATACAGATATTTCCTTTGCAAGTGTTTTCATGCTGTGGCAATTTTAATTTTGCCTTAATGTTAAATCGGCATGGTTGT
The DNA here is from genome assembly GCA_013399875.1 of Gymnorhina tibicen. NCBI lineage: Eukaryota > Metazoa > Chordata > Aves > Passeriformes > Artamidae > Gymnorhina > Gymnorhina tibicen. The sequence goes on along the minus strand of VXAZ01009789.1, from coordinate 4,776,502 downwards.
ACGAATGACTGCTGGTGACACTGTTTGAGATGATAATGATGAATTATCCCCAGTCGCTAGAGTCAAAGTGAGAGTGAGTGCTCGGATTTTCACCCAGCCGGCACACTAAAGCACTTCGGGTGGGGTAAATAGCCAGAGCATTTAGTATAGGATTAAGAAAATGACTTACCCCCTGTAGGAGAGCAGTAAAGTGTGACCTGTGCTGTGGCACTTCTGAGTTGAAAATGGAAATACCAAACATTTATCAGAGAATGAAATTCCATTGTCTTCCTTGGTCCTAAACTAATAATTAGATTGCATTATCCAGCCAACAAGACTGAGAAGTAGCCAGCTTAATTAACTGCATTTTACTTTCCTATTATTCCAAGATTTATGTGACGGGTTTTTTTTGGTTTGTTGTTTTTTTGGGGGTTCCTCCCAAAAAAAGAAAGTGTGATGTGCCATCATATTTTATTTTTAATTTCAGTTGGGAAGAAAGTCTTTGGAAGCCTAGCACTTCCTATGTGTTCCTAGATGACAAATGATAGTAATTGTGGGTGCTAATTTCTGCAAATACTCTGGAGCATGAAGTCAGTCAGAAGATCCTTGAAGAAAGTTAACCTTTATGATTTGGGCAAGGTGACTACATGGAACTCATTATGTTTATAATAATGAACATTAAAATTTTCGCCTAAATTACACTGATGTTACTCCTGAGCTGTTCCCTTACAATGTGTGTGGGAAATAGTAACTAAAATGTTGATTCGTTATCTTACAGGACCTCATGGTAGATTTCAAGCATTGGAATTGGTCTGTATTTGAAATGTGCCATTTGTTACACCATTATTGTCCAAACTCTTCTGTCTTTAAGGTTTGGTAAGCATATCTGTGCCTCGGAAATTGTCAAGACTAAGCTCAAATACTTGCTGCCTGAGCTCACAGAATGAAAACATTCACTTGCAGAATAGCTATGAACTGAATTTTGGTCATTTAGATACCAATCAAGTTGAATCTCACCAGCTGTAATGTCTAGCAGCAGTAAAAAGAAGAGGAAAGGAACACTTAGTTGGACAGATTGCCACTGGGGTTTTTTTCCCTGGGTGTTTCCTTCTTGTTTTTTCCCGTGTCTTCTTTTCTGGTACTAAAACCGAAGTGAATGGAAAAAGCCTGTATTATACCCCTAGTTAGGAAGAAAACTGAGGTTACAAGCATTTGTTAAGAAGTCATGGGGTGGCATCCCACTGTTAAAAGCACAATAGATGCAGCAGCAGCAGCCTTGGTCTGCAGACCTGCAAATGCTTCTCACAAAGCAATACAATTCCAAGAATAGCATTTTTCTAAATGGAAGTTTCTTGGAAATGAAGGTAACTTCACAAACTATATCCACACCTCTACAGACACCTAAACCTCTCTTCATTTGTCATTACTCTCCTGCTCTTCAGCATTTGTAGTCACCCTTTTGATTGTATTTAAACATGTGTGATTTTTATGGTCTGGTAGAAAATGGCAGGACAATATTTTATAGTAAAACTGCAGCAAGATCATACTGGGAACAATATATCAGAACCTTCCTGTTGAGATCGACCCTGGGATGTCTGAACTGGCATGGAGTGAATGTGGATTTCTGTGGACTGGTACCATTGCATCTCAGATAAGTTCCTCTGAACCTTGTTCAGACAGATAACGGGGTAGAACAGTAACTAAGGCAATAAAGGCTAATAATATGAGGTTTTTCAGTCTGGGTTCTGTGCACATTTCTGCCTTTGATCAAATAGTCCTTGAATCCACCTTTTCCTAGGCAGTGCAGTTAGCAAGGGACAGCTGATATGTGCAGTGGTGACAGGGACAGGACAGAGCAGTCAGAGCAGTGTTGGACAGACAGGAGGGCAGAACAATTAGGTAGGTGGCAAGCTGGAATGAATACCAATACTGACAAACAAACATGATAGCTAGAACAAGACAGAACACAGAGAAGAGGCAAAGTCCTGGATGACTTGTCTAGAGGATCAAACTGTATTCATGGGTAGAAATTGCAGACTGAAACAGCAAAAACAGGACTAAAACAAGTGGTTCAACAAGCACCGTGTTTATGTCTTGCAGATAGGACATTTGTACTTTAACTGGGGAAAGAAATTATACCTTAGAGCAGCTGTGGATGATAGAACTTTATGATGCTGTAACCTGTAGCAAATTGTCTATTTACTTTATGATAAAAGTAAAGACCTTGTGCTGAGAAATAGATTGCTGTATTTTGGTATCAGGCTTGTAAGCTATATAAGAAGAATGAGATATTAAAACCTCTTGATAGGCGAGCTCAATTGATACAAGAGAGAAGGAAATGTGTCAGGAAAAAAATTTGAGCGATGAAGTTGGATCTAGTTTTCTACTGTTCTTTGGAATCCATTTCAGTATCTTTCCCACAGATATTTAAAGTTAGCCATCATTATCTACATATAATAGCTACCATATTCATTGCCAGCCTCGATATCATAAATTAAGTTGTGGTCTCTACATAATTACCCCATGTCTTGCCAAGGGAAGTGAATGTGGCAGTTCTGCAAAAGAAGCCCCTACATATGTAAAAACTGCCAAAACAGAAGCCAAAATAGCTGCAATAAAAAAAATTTTTCCTGATTTTTTACACTGTGGGAAAGTGCTTTCTACAACTCTTTAGGAGGGAGGCCACGTATTATCTCTGCTGATATTCCTTGTGGTACCATGTGGATATCAAAACCTCATTGTACAACCAGCCAAGTAATTTTTTCCCCTCACATGAGATTGGACAAAATTTGTCTTAACAAGTCTACAGCATATTTACAAAGCTCAGAAGCTGGAGAAAGGATGTAACTTCACTGTGGAGGGCTGTGGGTTTTTTCTGAAAGAAGGAAACATTCCATAATTCCGCTGTGATTCACTATCTTCCTATTTGTCATGGATGAAATACAATCGCCCTTTCCATATCTGCTAACTTTGGAAAAATACTCATCTTCTAGAGACACAGGTGGCTTTCTGTTCATTTGATCTTCACACTCAAATGCCATGTTCTGTTTATCCCACACTTAGAGATCAGAAGGTTGGATAAGACCATTGGGGTCATTTCAGTTGCACTATAATTACAAGACGATCCTCTTAACACACCTCTTAAATGTTTTATCTGGTCTACTTTGAACGTGACTTTGTTGATCCATCCGTGACTTCTTTTGAAGTGCTACTCTACTGCCTAATGAACTTCATGGGCAGATTTCTCTTTATCAGTAAGATAAAATTTACATTTTCATATTATAGTTCATCACTCTTTAATCACCTTAAAAACCACCTTTTCTTTCCCCTGACAATAATTCCTATCGATAGCCTAGAAACTAAGTGTATGCTGAATGTCAGTGTAGTGTAGATTAACAAGAATTAAATCAACTGCCACAAACTGAAACCCACTTTCATTTTTCCCTTCTTGTTTTTTATCTAGGTAGACACAAAAATCTAGTAACAAGATTTTTCAGTAGAATTTTGGCCTCAAATGATCTGATCCTTACACACTTATAAAATATGTTAGTTAACCCATAATAATTGCAGGTATAAATAACCTTGTTTCAATGTATCTGCCTGCTCTGAAAATAATAGGAAACAAGTGGTCTACTGTAAAATCAAGTAGCATACAATTATGCGTGTATATACGTATTATGTGTGTATATCCATACACACACACATGCACACATCTACATCTATGTGTTGGGGCTTTTTTAATTCCTTATGCTTGCAGGATATCCCTTAGGCACTTGGCTGGAAATTAAACAAAATATTTATGGATCACTTTATGCTCAGTTTCTGCAAATAACTTTTTAGGAATCTGAATTAGCAAATAAGTTTTTATTTCTGGGATAATCAGTGGTGCAATTGTGCACATTTCTTGTGCATCCAGAATTTTCATTGAGATCAAGTAGATGTCACTATGGGAAAAAAAATTAGCACTGAGACTGATCAGATACAGTAAACTTGTTTTGTTTATGCATATTTCCCTTAGAATGTTTGAAATATTGAGTCTTATTTTTTATTGAGTTCTAACTGAGATTAGAACATCTTTAAAGATGCTTGTATGATTTTGCAGTAAGATGGAATTTTAATTCACCCTTATCCTAAAAAATGAGGGAATAGTGGAGAATTTTTTACTGAATCCCCACACCCTTTACAAAGTTAAGTATCTGCAGTCTAAACTCTTCCTACTCCTTCTATTCCTCAGAAATGGTACTTCTTTTTCAAACTTGTCTTAATGGGGTTTTTTTGAAAGCAAACCTGATGTCTGTCCTCCCTTCACTATTTTTCAGGAATACATTCTGTTTCTACGTGGCCTCTTGAAATATTTACTGTGGTGGGTGGTGACTTCAGATTTGGAAGAAGGAAAAGAGAACAGATGATTTTTCTCTCTTTTTATGTGGAAGAGTCTCATAAAGAAAGCAGGAGAGTTGACAAGTCTGTTTGGTGTCTCATTTCAAGGCAGACACATAGAAAATGCAATAATTACTTGTTCATCTGTTCAAAATACATTTGTGCTGCTCCTAATTAAAATTACTTTTGACTTTTAGGAATGTAGTGCTGTAGAGCACTTTGGCAACACCTCTTCAGTCCATGGCTCCATGCATTTTTCTATCATTCTTGGAAAATAAAAGGCATTCTGCTCTCAAAAAACCAAACCATCAAGAAAACACAGTTCCTTGTGTCATGTCATTAGAAAACTATTTTCTTCACAGCTATGTAATACTCTTTAAAATATTCTCTACATTCATGACATCCTTTGCCTGTTTTTAGCTTGGAGCCATGCTACACAACTCCACAAATGCTTATATCAGCAAAACCGAGGACTTTCCGAACTGTTAATATGTGTGAATGTACAAATTTTCTGAAAGAGATATCTAAAGGTTCTAGAGAAACTGTCCATGCTGCCATTGAAGTCATGGACACAATTTTGCTATTTTAAACTGTGCTGCTATTTTCTTTAGAAACAATATGCACTAAGGCAGAGATAAATAACGTATAAATTTAAAATTCTGTTGCTCTCTAATTTTGAAAATATTTAAATTGTGCAAAGTAAATATATTCTTACTCTAGGTACTGGTGTGTTTATATTGCATATATACAGAGATACACAAAAAGGCAGTGTTGGATCTACATTTGTAATACAGATGACATCGTCTGTGTGTTTAAGAGACACTGCATTGCTATGGAATGTAGCAGAATTGTAAGCTTTGCTGAGTATCTCACTGAATTGAAATAAATAGCTTAGGCTCCTCAGATTCCATTTTTATGCTCAACAAACTGTCACCAAGGAAGTAGCTTTGCACAGTTTATGACATTTTCAAGAGATTTGCAGTTGTGCCCTGAATGCATTCAATTATACTTAATATCAACCTTCAGAATTACTTTTTACCATTACCCGGACAACTTTAGTGCAGAGGAAAGTGCTTTGTTCAGAGATAGTATGCTAATGTCATCTGTTTCAACATCTGATATATTGAAACAGGCCACTCTCTATGGAGGAAAAAATGCATCAAGTCTATATGAAATATCAGAGGATCTTTCCCCCCAATTTTCCCAGCTCAGCAGTGAAACTGCAGTGACAGGAGGCTGAGGGGGACAGGCTGAGCCTGGGAAATCGAGGCTGCTGCAAAGCTGTGTAGTGAAGGGAAGCATTACCAGATTTTTTTAAAACTTCAAATCATCTCTACTCCTTGAATGCCATCCTATGATTTTTCAATTAAAAAATATTTCAAAAAGATCATGTGTAATTCAAAGATAAGGCCAAATTTCTGCATGTTTCTGGGAACAAAAAATGATGTGTCAGTAATGAGTCTCTAACAAAAAAAAAAAAAATTAAAAGGACTGTCTAGAAAAGTACACTCTTACATAGAAATACTGATGTCCCTAATTAAAGGAGCTGGATCATGATCATCAGGGTAATGTAAATACTAATAATGTTAATAGCTTAGCTTCATCTAAATTGGACTGTTCTGGAAAATAACCACTAATTGGTATTGATAGGAAATGATGAAGTCATGTAATTTTTGCTGACAGTACTATACCCAGCACACAGAAACAAGTTCACTCCAATGCTAGGCAAGAGTTCTACTGAACTGCAAATAAGCACAAATGCCTTTTGCTAAGTGCTAAGCATCACCAATATACTGTTACCAGAAGCCTCAATTAGAGAAAACTTCGAGTTTTGGCAACGGTAGCAAAACACTGTAAAGGTTGGCAGCGGTTTGGAAGCCCAGGTCAGCTGGCCAGCGCTGCAGGAACACACATATGGTGTTTCTTGCTGGAGCAGCTCTCCTCAGGCAGCCTGAGCCAGGGGAGCCAGGCCCTGAACATCACTGGTCATGGAACATTTCCTTCCTTGGGGAAGTTAACACTTTGTTGAAGTCTTTACAACCCTCAAAGCTTCCACATTCTTATTGTTAAAACTAAGACAGTAAAATTCTGCAAGGCCAGTGATGGCTGTGCAAGCAATGCAGAAGCCCATTAAGTCAAATGATCTAATAATATCCTGTTCTCTAATTATTTTCTGTTATTGAGCACTGAAGTAGTGTAAAGGTTCTAACATCTGCCTCTTACTTACCCTCATAAAATGGAACGTACTATTCTGTAGTTTGAGCAATTATGTTAAAATCAGAACATAAAAACTCAGTTTCTCATATTAAACACTACATTGTCAATTTGTGTATTATTGTATTACATTTTATATTTATGCAGTGATAGAACCTTTCTGCATTATTGTGTACACAGAACTATAAAGATAAAAGTTCAATGGCTTCATTGCAGACTTTAGTATCACCTCAAGAAATGTGTGTATATTTTAATTCTCTATTACAATTATACAGAATGACTGTTTTAAGCAGTACACCTAATTTGATGCCTTTTAGTCATTGATAGAGCCTAAACATTTTATCTGTCATTCTGCTTTCTACAGCTCCAGCTGCTAATTTTGACTCCATGAGTATGTACCTGCTGCAGGTCACCATCACACCTACAGATGGATACCATTAAAATGTTGTTCCTGTTAAGCGAGAACAAGGTACACAAGACAGGAGAGCTTTTGATGTAGCCCTCAGAACAAGATCTTTGCTGATGACAGAGCAGATGGTCAACTTTGTTGAAAGGGAGAATTAAAATACCTAAATATATTTTGGCAGATGTTCACTACATTAATGCATAAATAAATTTAATCCTCATCTTTTATCTCAGTCAGGTTCTAGGTGTAAAGGATGTGCAGTACATCATGTGTAGTGTGTTCTGAAACCTGAACCATCACAACACTACATTTTCTAGAGTCACTACAGTGAAAGAATGATATATTTTGCTTTTATCCATGAGAAGACATAAAGGTTGTTAAAATCTTAATTTATTTTCATATGTTTGCTTTCTGGTTTCTTATAGAGGGAAAATTTCTTACCAGTCAAAAGGGTATTTTTGGGATAGGCTATTAATCTTAGGAGTAAAACCAGGAACAATGTAGCACAGATCTTCCAGTAGTGCTCGCTGCTCAAGGAAACAACTGGATGTCAGTAAGTATTGTAACTCAGTCCTGAAACTCATACATAAATACAGATCCTGTTTTTTGTGTTTAGCGTATTTCCATTAGAAGGCTACTCACCTGGGGACTTTCCAGGCTGAAGACAGTACTTCCACAAACTCATCTTTTTCAATTAGTGGTCCAGAAAGTTAAAACAGAATACTTCACCAACATGAACAACTTTGATAAGCTCTAATAGGAAGAAAGTTTGTCAGGAATCCTTGTTTATCAAGAGAAGTTATCTGCCAATAAAATTCCCTCTCTAATAATGTGGTGTCCCTGGACTTTACCACCAAACCAGGAAATGCTTCTTCATAGGCTCAACCTTAGTGTCCTGAAAGAAAAAGATCTAGTTTATGAGTTCATGTACATTATACCATGTTTCACACAGGTGAGATTTTCTACAGGATCTCAAATCCATAATACTGAAAACTACTGATTTTATAGCAGGTGGAACAGTTCCAGGTTGAGTGTGAAATAGCAAAGACCCAGGGAAACCATTGCTCGCTTACAGGGCCTGATTTCAGATATGGAAAGCCCTGACTCTGGGTGTGTGTCAGGTAATACGCTCTCGGGGTCACCAGAAGATTGATACCAAGAATATAAGAAGTTCTGATATAAGACTTGCTACTTGAGCAGAAAATTAGTAGCTTGACATTTTTCTTAGAAAAGAGAGAAAAAAAAGTCTTGCCTGTCTCCTCATCTGCAGCAGAAGTCCTAGCCTCTTTCTTTCAGTGGGACCATGTAACACCAGGTGTTACTCAGCACACATGAGGAGTCCAGACACTTGCTGAAGGAAATGTGTCTGGAACAAACTAATTTCAAAAGTGGGCAATAATTAATAAGGCAGCCCTTACAATCAAGTGTCTCACAATGACCCAACTCCCTTCCTTTCAGTGGAAGAAGATAAAATTTTGTTGTTTAAGGACTGATGAACATTTAGATATATTATGACACTCAGATTTAGGCTTTTTTTCTTTCTGTGAACCTTTTATATCTGGGGAAATACTTATTCTGTTGCATGTGCTACAGAATTTCAGGAATTCTTGCCAATAAATGAAGATCAAAAAGTTGCAAAAAGAAACAAAATGATAAAACCTGTCATACCACAAGATGGCAATACTGTTTAAAATATCAAGCTTACTCAACTGAAACAATTATGTTATGAACATCCATAGCAGATAGTATGCACACCACTTGTTTACAGCTACAGTGTAAGATGGATCTTTTCAAGGAAGATAATCACAAGTTAGTGATATCTGCAGGGTTTGTTTTAATTTTCCTTTTAAGAAGTACTGTAGAACAGTTTCTTGTTCCATATTGTGGCTCAGACTCCAGTGGAACAATGTTACTTGACTTCAACACAAAACGTGTAGAGATAAGAATGAACATATTGCAATCAATGAACATATTGCAAACTCGTTTTTTCTTTCATGTCCTCAGTTTCTGGAAAAGAGAAATTTGAGGCCATTAAGTGGTTTCTGGCAGCTATTCTTGTTGATTAGCTATCATGTTAATAATTACAGCCACTTTCAGGCAGCAGAGAGAGCAGATGCAGGAAGCTGCCATGGCATTGCTCCATCAATATAAAATCTGCTGCATGCAAAAGGTGTCATTCAGAGCAAGCAGATAAAATGGTACTGTATACTCAAGGGTAAACATCATATTCCCGTTTCTGAAGCACTGCCTGGTTATGTTATTAAATAGTTACTGCTGTTGTCTCTTACAACAAAACAATCCCAGCACGGTATGTCTGCAGCAGCAGCTTGAAGACAGGTGGGGAGCTTCCAACATGGGAGTGAGAACTGGGCGGTGTCACAGCCAGGCAAAAGGGTTCCTCAGAGGCAGAGGAACTCATGGGCACAAACACACATGCAAGCTTTTACAGTGTTGAAAGGAATGATGGAGAACTATAAAGAAATTCTATTCCAGGGACATACATGATATAAACGCAGAAAATCTAGTCTTGTCTCTCCACTAGTGGCCAGAGGAGTCCTAGACACATGCATGCCTCCAGAATCGTGATGGAAATCACTCACAGCAGGTCAGCCCTTGCTGCTTTAGTCCCTATCTCAGGCAGCACTGCGGGGAGCTGGCAGTTGCAGCTGCAGAGCTGCTGATTTGCCACACTAAGATTTGTCATGGTGTGGTAAGAACTTGTTAGTCTTAGCCCACTGTCATGACAGGCCAACAAATCTATTTCTGTTTGCAGTGGCAGATGCAAATAACTACATCAATCACTAGTACAGAGCCTCATTCAAGGCATGTTTTTCAGCAATGTGAACACAGTGCCCAGTAGTAGTCTATGAAGAGGAATGTTATTATATTTAACTGCAGGGTGTATCTTTTTTCCTTGATGTATACTGTAGCATGTAACTCCCATTAACTTTAAAAGGTTATAGACTCTAGGAACATCAAAGTAGAACATACCCTGAGAAAAAAAAGTCCGTCCTTGGATGCTCACGCACAGCTGCTATTGACATTAATTTAAGAGTGCAGTTCTTAGCCCTAAGTATGCCTCTTTCTACTGGATATGGAACTGAGCTCAATTCTCATGGAAAAGTTTACAGAATTTCCAGAAAATAGCAACTCTTAAGAATATGTTTTAAACCAAACTATTAGAACTAAAACTTTATTAGACAATGAGATGCTTATTGCATTGCACACAACTAATTTCAAAATAAGCAACAGCAAATATCTCACTGTACTTTATTCTGTAGGTCTTACCTGTCTTAGATCTTGAATTGCATACTCTCATTGCTGCAGGTAGAATTCTTTTCAAGGAGATGATATCAAGTGTCAGATGAACACACCTTTTCCACTCATTGCTTGCCTGGACATCCAGGTATTGTGGACATACAGCTCAGGCATGATTTTCAACCTAGATTTTGCTGCATAATTATCATCAGTAGCCATTAATATCCACTCTTTATGGAAGAAAAAACTTCACATTGATCTCAGTGTAACTTCTCTGTCATAATTCAAGTTTTCCTGAGAAAAAGTAACTGCACTCCACACAAGTATTAGAAATTTAATTTTTTCCTATACCTCCAGCATTTAGATGTTCATAAGTTACATGTTTGAGTGTCCCATGGCGGGGCTCTGCCTTTACAGGCGATTAGGCAGAGAGCTCTCTTAGCTACCTTCCAACTCAAATTCTCGACTTGTACGGAGTGAAATAGGGGTGAAGAATACGTGTGCAGCAGGCTGAGAACACACAGCTTTTAGTGTCAAGTGTATGGGAGGCTGGTCCCTAAAAACAACCTTCCATGATTTATCATAACAAGCCAAACCTGCTACAGGTCAGGGTGCAGAAGGGTCCACTGAGCAGTGGAGATCTGGAAGGTCAGAACAGGAAAGGATTTAGCAGAACTTTTAGTATTTTCCTGTGAAAACATGGAAACACATTGTGGGCCAGACTGTGCACATATATGTGTGTATCTTCAAAACTAGCACGAGACACACACAAAAAAGTAATCATAATTGATATTGTTAATTATTTTATTCACTCTGCACTGGGACATTACCTAGCTCTCCTAAAACTCAGAATCTCTTTGCTGCATTTTTGGTAGCATGACAGTCTGAGAGAAAGCATAAATAAAAAAAATAAAGTGACCTGTAGACTAATACACTCCCTAGTTCAGAAGTATTTTCAAGTATGTATTTTAAGAAGACATGCCATTAAAATAAAAAATTAATAAACAGAAGCAAAAAAAGGCAACATATTTCATTTCACATTAAATACATCTAGGTAACTTGTCACTTTGCCACACCTTATCAGAGGATGACACAGGGAACAGGCTCCAGGACAAAGGACAACAGCTGTGCTGTCAGTCACCTTGAATTTGAGCACTGGATCTGCTGTGCCAGAGCACAAGCCCCACATACCCTGCCCAATATTCTGTCCTTGAAAACGACCAGCTTCTATAGAAAGTGCAAGAAAAGGATGTAAGGGAATATTATGGGATAGCTTCTCTAGATGCAAGGAACTGCTCAGTTAAATAAAATAAAGCACAAAGCACCAAGGTTTCTAGCCTTTACAATTCTTTATTTTATCTTAAATATGACCAGATCGTTCCTTCACAATGTTTTCAGGTTAAAGAATCCTTTCTACAGCAACAAACATTTTGTTACCATTTTTATTTGCTATTAAAGAGCAATACTGCTGCCACAGAGGCAAGGAGCAGAGGTTTTATTTTCCTGTGTGAGATGTGGCAGAAGGCACTTGCCAACAGAAGATACTGGCAGAACATTAGAATAATGCTATGGCCACAGGACAGATCTAGAGTTACAGAAGGTGACACAGATTAGGGTATGGAATAAGGCATTTAGCAGGAAGCAGCTGCTCCTTGTGGGCTGGCACTGGAAGTGGAATTGGTTACCTTGTGTGTTTTGTCTGCAGGTATGATATGAAGCAAATTAATGGAGGAAAGCCCCCTGTACTATCATATCTTTATGTTTACCTTGCAGTAACTTCCTGGGTAGACCAGCTCTAACAGGTGAAAACCAATACTGTTAGGACACTGAAAGTTTGTGGAGACAACCATCAGCAACCTGAGCTGCTCACAGTGAGTGGTGTATAGCTGAAATATTGCCTGCTAAAAGATGGCTTCTGGACATGTTTCTGTGGTCTTGTTTAGCAAAACCTGGCTGAATCCCATCTACATCTCTAGATCTCTTTGTACATGCTTTTTACATCTTTTCTATGAGACTGCAAAAGCTTTATATTCTTTCCCTGGTAGTTGAATCTATTTTTTGCTTTTCAAAGGTGACTGAATTTTTTTAAGTTTTCCTACTGTGTAACACTGTGTACAGGTCAAATACACTCTTCTGGCTGCATTCAAGCTGAGCATGGAGTCACCATTCCGCTCCAAATTCAACAATCTCCTTCCAATGTCCTGTTAAAATTATTCTTCGTTTAAATTTGTTGTCATTGAAATATTTGGAATATCTCCCCAGCTTATCTCCTTCTACTCCAGAATATTTAGAAGCTTGTATCAGTAGTGTTTTGGGATTTTTCCCCCCACAGAATCAGACTAATATAGAGCTGTTAGAAAGAGGAAGAGTAATTGACAATGAGCAGGAAGAATGATAAATTTTTCACCGAACTCTGGGTAACACATATAGCTAAGAAACCAGCAACAGGAGAGATGAATTTTCAAAACCCACAGAGGCTTAAAAATAGTTAAAACAGGGGTTCAGCTGAAATTTTAACATCAGGACACTTGATGATGCCAGATATTATTATATTTCTGTCATATCTTTTAAAAAGCCCAAAGACAGTTATATGATATTTTCAACATTTTTGCATGAAAAGTGATCCAGTAAGCAAATTCAAACTTTACAGAAGGAAATATGGCACTGTAGATTTAGCTTCTCAACATGTTACTGAAATACTGACCAGAAGAATAAAAGCCAGATTGAGTAAGTGAACAGATTTCCCAGCTCTTTGAACACTCAGTGCTTACACTGAACAGCCCTAAAAGATATGCCAACTTCAAAAGTTTAATACACGTTTTCAGAGTGCATAGTCCAGAGAACAATTCAGACAGAGCTCTCTGGGGGCTACTTTTGTGTTTGTAAGTATTCAGCTGAATTTCTAAATCAGAAGAATGGAAGCTTACATTTAGCAGAAAAGTTCTCAAGAGCATGGACACTTTTAAGCTCAATCTCAGTGATTTAGCTGGAAATTTTATGGAACTAGAGGAATCTGCTATGATGGTTTTACTACTCAGTTTAATAGAACCAAAATTCCATCACTTCTATTTATGCTAAGACAAATAGCTTTAAATAGACTTAGCATGTTTAAAACATCAAAAAGATTTAATATTAGAGTCCTCTTACTTTTCTTTCTTTAAAAGAAACATGCTGTCTCCTTCCAGGAGAAAGTGTTAGTTCTAGAAATTCATGTTAATCACAGTACTGATTTCTTCCTGTCCTGTGAGAGATGAGCTCTCTAAATTTTTTCTAGCTTTTGCTAGATGGACATCAGCTTTAGAAAATGTTCATTAATAATATTTGTTTAACAGAAAATAGGTGTGGAAAAAGGCAATCTATAGGATTATACAGAAGGTAATTTTTTAATTTTTTTTTTCCATAAGGCTTGGGCTTATTGTTTTATAAGTAGTGGAGAAGATATGGAGTGCCATTATAGCACTGCTTCCTACAGAAAACTGGATACTGACAATATTTCATTTATGGAATGGCAGTGCAATATCCCTGCATTTGTTTGTTTTCTCATGCATAGAAAGCATGAGAATATGCTGCTTACATCATCAAAACAAGCTCTCATAGAAATTTTATAAGCCAGCAAAGCACAGATGGTTGAAGGCATATGTTAGATCACTATTATAATTTTATTTGCTTAGGAAGACTTGCTCTGCTCAGGTCCTCAAAACTTTCTGTTAGAACTCAAAATGAGCAGGCGAAGCAAATTATGTAGCATATTTGCATAAATGTCCTTTCATTCCCCATTAAGGACTTTCCTGACAAAAAATGCAATTGAAACTACTTTATAATAATGAAAGTATCCATTATTTATAACTGTTTCTTCTAGTTTCTTCTTTAGTATACTTTTATTTTAATAGGCAAGGCCAAAGTGCAAATCACTGAAGTCTGTTTATATTAAAACTCCCCGCATTAGATAAGGATGGAAGGGTCACTTGTTTTAAAGATTCTGAAGCTTTTTACTAAAAAAAAAAAAATAATTTCTGTGAGTGAGTTTTTTACTCTGTGTGCTATTTCATAGGTTAAAAAGGTAATTTGAAAAGCAAGCTTTTCCTTTCCCATTTAGAATTGTTCTTGCATCTTAGTTCCTACGGATTCAGGCCTAGGATATCAGTTTGGGTGCCAAAACTGATCCTCCAAATCTGAGTTTTTACATCTAGATTTATCTAGCAAGCTGCAAACCATTATTAAAAGCTCATGGTGGCTTGAATTTAGGGGCAACAATATTTTATTTTCAGCTGTGTAGGTCTTTAGGGCTCTGATGTCTGACGTACACTTTAACACATATTTCCATCAGTCCATGGAAAGTCTCTGAGTCACTGTTTCAGCCAGGGGTCTTCCTGGGACACAGCCAAAACACACTGCAATTCCTCATTGTTACTATGCTACTGCCAACACCAACAGACTTTGGAGAAAATCTCATAAAGGACTTTTTCAGCCAACCTTTCAGAAATCTTAGAGCCTCAGATTTTTAGTCTTTATAAAATTTAATCAAGCATTTTATTTCACAAGGTGCCATAAAAAGCAAAGCAGAGCAATAACAGTGATTAGACATCAAATATCTTAATAGAAACATCGCTCACACATAAAGATGGGAAAGCCCCAGCAGTCCCTCTGTGCACACAGGCACGCACACACTGCATGAAGCGAGAGGCTCTGGAGGACACCGACCCCACTGAGTAATCATTGTCTTTCCTGCCTTTCACAGCCATAGCATCCAGAATTCATCTTTCTGCCTAGCAAAGGCAGTCGTGCACACCAACAGCTACAACATGCAGGGTGGGGGGAACATTCCCTCTCACCAGAGCCTTAACAGGTCAAATGAAAAGGTCCTGAGACACTGACTAAGCCTGGGAATTAGATGTGAATCTAGCAAAGTTTAGTCTGGACTGTAGGAAGCATTTCTTTCCTGAGCAGTTGGTCAGGCACCGGAACAGGCTTAATTGCAGTTTTGTAGTTTTAGAAAATTCCAGACAACAAAAATCTAAGGCATACATTCTAATCAATGGAAGGCATAACTTGTCTACTTAGCCATTGTCATTCAGCACAGTCACAAATATATCCACCATATGCATCATACTTATTAAAAATCATTTACATATTTTAGTCAATAATACCATATAAGAGATACATGTGAACAATGCAATATTTATTTCAGATGATTTATCATCGAAAGAAGTTTGAATCTCATAACTGATTACTGAGAGTTGACTCTTGACTCTAAAGCAACACAAGGGCACATGAATATTTGCCTGAAATTTTGATGGGCTGAAGTACATCAGTACTGTAAGATTTCAGTATCTTAAAATCGGTCATAGTTAGAATGACCCTACTAATCCATCTCTAATTTGCTTCTAATTATGTCTCATATATTTATCATCATTCAAGTTGCACTTTTAGGCTGTAGAAATACTATGGAATTCACATGTCCCTTGATGTGCATATTTCTGCTAAAAAGCTGTGCTAAATTCTGCTCGAAAACAACTGTTGGTAACAGTTGTACACCAAACCAATATAATAATTTTGCAATGAGGTCACTCTGAGGTTATGTTCAAAAACGGTCTGTTTATATATATTCTTGCACAGAACATTTCCAGCAGAGACATTGTGGAAGTACCGGTTCCTTTCAAGACAAGATAAAATCAATATTTCATTAAGTGTTTAATTCTGCTTTATATATCTCTCTCTCTACATTTTCATAGGAAACAACCATCTTAAAACAAATAAGAAAGAGCCATTGGGGAATATTATTAAATTAAATAATCAATACTTAATCCAGTATTTCTAATTTTCCAGCTATGAAGCACTCCAAACTGAAAAGCATGTAGTCTTCAAAAGGAAGGAAGGAAGGAAGGAAGGAAGGAAGAAAGGAAGGAAGGAACGAAGGAAGGAAGGACCCAAATTAATAGATAAATACAGCTAAAAAGGAATTTCCTATGTTAAGAACGTTTTAAATTTCCTATGTTGAATGTTTTAAACCAGCTTGAAAAGGCTGATCAAAAATATCCACAATGAAGAAATGCTTTCTCTTTAAATATAGCCCACTTGAAAGAGACCGTGAGGACTGAGAGCCAAATGGTAAGAAACTGCAGATTTATTAAATTTAATGTTTTGCTCCTGAATTTCTTGATTAGAAGCAAAAATGAAATGCACCGGGGACCATATTTTTTCACAGGATAAAGCTGAAATTTGGAAAGGTTTCAGGTAAAAGTACACATCTGTGAATTTTAGTTATAATATGTAAGAAGAGACTGACAATGAATTTTGCCTTGCAGGGTATTGAATTTATACGGACTATATTTCAAAATGCGTAACTAAAAAAAAATTCTTATGATGGTTAAAACTGTATTTAACTTGCTTTTCTCAATTCTTCATTCTCAAGGTCGTTTACCCTCACAGACATACACATACACACACATTTTGTTGCTTAAAGCTAATTTGCTTTTGTTGATTATTCAGCAGTGGAAGTCATACACTTCTCCCAGTAGCATCATTACAATGAATTAATAGCACTGTTCACTGTTATTTTTATTGGAAAAAAATGACTTTCAAATATTATGTCTCAGCTGGAGCAATCATATGATATCTTAGGTTATCTTATTCATGCCACATCTTAAAAATAACTTGAGTGTCAGCCTTAATTGGATGAATATTGTGGGATATATTAAGAGAACATAATGAAACACTTTATTTCTTTAGACATTTCCCAATATGGGTTTAATTAAACTCCCTTTTTCGTTCTTGTTGTTAATTCTGATCAAGTTTTATGAATCAGTCTTAAAGAAAACTAAAGAGGAGACATTTTGTGTCCTAGAGGCCCAATTCTGCATTTATTATTTGTGACACTTCTATGGTATCCTACCAGAAATTTTAGTGTGTAAGGACAGAGGAATTACACCTCGGCAAAGAAAAGATAAAGATAAATCAATTTATCTCTCCCGGGGACCAAATAACAAAGACTAAGAATATATTGATTAGTGGAGCACAGAGCAAGGCTCAGCACGGCGATGGGGAAGCCAGACACTGCTGTCACCACCACATGCTCCCGGGATGCAGGAGCTGCTCCCTGGCTGTGTCCGCCTGCAGGGGAGGGGACAGGGCCCTGCACAGCCCCGGGATGCAGGAGCTGCTCCCTGGGACAGGGCCCTGCACAGCCCCGGGATGCAGGAGCTGCTCCCTGGGACAGGGCCCTGCACAGCCCCGGGATGCAGGAGCTGCTCCCTGGCTGTGTCCCCCTGCAGGGGAGGGGACAGGGCCCTGCACAGCCCCGGGATGCAGGAGCTGCTCCCTGGTACAGGGCCCTGCACAGCCCCGGGCCCCATGGCCTGCCCGTCGCGGGCTGTGTCAGTGGGCAGGAGCTGCCTGCATGCCCACGACACTGCCCTCGGGGGTCAGGCTGGCTTATCCTTGGCTTCCATCAGCTCCTGCCTAAAGGACTGAGGGAAATGATTAGGAGGGAAAATAGTGCTATAGAAGAAGTTACACTCGTGGCAACTGAAGGGTATGTGGGTTTGATTTCTATCCTCTGCATGAAATAAAATTTGCCCAGGTGACCCTTTGCCCATTAGAGGTAATGGCTCCTCTCTTGCTGGCTCCTGTAGCAATGTATTCTCAGTTTGTTGCCTGTCTCAAGAATAACCATGATGAAAGCCAGACAAAGGCAATCAACAACCAGGAACAAAGCAAAACAAGACAGCTTTCCTTTTCAGCAAAATAAAAACACAGATTGTTTTTCAGCTTACTCTTGGGCTCTTCTTTTTATAAAGTGATCATAAGTTTGAAGACAGAGGAAAATTGCCCACAAATCCAATAAAATTTAGAATACGCAGCTACCTGCAATACCAGGGGATTTCCAACCAATATATAAGCCAACAAATCAATAACAAGAGTAAATCCTTCTGCATTGAGGGTAATCAAATGCTCACTAACAGGTACTATCACCTATATTAATATAATCCCCCAAGTGTCAAAGTTAATACCAAAGGAAGCTTATGCTTCACATGTGATAAGCTGAAGGATATTTCTTAATAATGGTTTAAATAAAAGGAAATTACGTGGAGATTTTGCATTAAATGGTCCTGAACTGACTCGGCTCTGCTGAAGTTTCTTCTTTCTGGAGATGCCATGTTTGCTTATCCCAGAGAACATCCTGGTCCATCAGGACTGTTATGTTAAGCCTGAAATGAATTCACAATGCTTTTAATCTAAAGGCTTTCTAAAAGTGGCTTTCTTTCTGTGTCAGGATGTTTACATATACATTTTTTTTGCTGACCTGTGAAGGTCAGGGAACACATTGTAGTATTTATTTCAAACTTACTTATTACCTATGTGACTTTCTAGCTGAGAGTTTAATACTGGTATGTCAACCAAACACTTGCTTATCATTATCATTATTAATTTCTCATCTGGACTGTGATTACATAAGGATATAGTGGGAATTTAAATCTTTTAATCTGAAAGAACCTACTGGGGATATTTTGTGGTTTTGTTTTAGGGGAAGAGGTATTTGTTGATTATTTACATCTGTGCATAGTCCAATTCCAGAGTTTGGCCAGTCTATCTGTTTCTTCTGGTCAAGTTATCTTCAGGATGTTCCTTTCTCCCAGGCTGATGAAAACTCTTGTATGAAAATGCACATAACAAATAAATAATATAAAACCAGATCAAGTAACCCTGAATAGTCCCTGCTGTCTCAGATCAGTTAGAGGTAGGTAGGTGAATTTGCCTTTACCTTATCTGATTAATATTTTCTAGCACTTAATGGCTGGCTTGGAGGCCTTACCTTTTCAGAAGGAGCAACGTTGCAGTTAAGCCATTTACTGGCTTTCAGGAAATTCAATTGCAGAGTTACTACAGGTCCTGGAAAAATATACTTGATTTCTCCTTGTTTTACTGATCCATACTCAAAAAGATAAAATACATAATCTCCTCTGTTGCTTAACAAAATGCACAACAATGCATTTTTGGGCTGGGGTAAGCTCTGTAAATTAATGGTAACAAGAGACATTCATCCTGCCTATTCCACATCACCCGGTTTGAATTCAGAAGCCTAGAAAAGAACATCCAGGGTTTTGCAGAGGCATGTGGAAAGCTGGCTATGTGCAAACTGATTTAATAAGCTAAGTGGCGGAAAGCACTGAAACATGAGACGTTGCAGTTTGCCAGTAGCAGCAGCATTCTACGCCTAACTAGGTGGCATTGTTATGGTGGTGATGAGCAAGATCAGTACTTTGTAATTAACAGAAGGGAATTTCAGATGCCAGCCTGATGAGTCAGAAGTTCAAAGAGTAGGTGTTTAAAGGATATTTATGATATAAAGCAGTAACAAGCTGCCTTTCACAAAATGGTTCACATCTAAATAATGGCACTCTAAAAATTGGTACAGGGCAGATGTTTTTTTAACTAAGCAATGCATTAACAAACTGAAAGGTGTTTCTCAGATATAGTCAGAAAAGAGGGTATGAAAAAAGCTGTTCCTTTGCAGTAACACCTCTCTAGACAGACAAAAATGAATTCTCATTGCAGAATACAAAACAAATAAGATGGGGGTTTATGCATATATTAGTGAGGACAAGTAGTTTAAGAGAGAAAATCTGCTGTTTAAGGAAGAAGACCAAAAAAAGATCATGCTGATTCTAAACTGAATGTACTCGTATGTGGATGTCTAGCAGCAATCAGGAAGAGAGAAAGCAAAATGGCTAATTAAGAAATGATAAACACTTTGCATCTGATTCCAAATGTCCTGAAAGCATACATACATAAACATATTTCAGGCGAATACTTACACTTCTCTTCATATTGTCACAAATCTGATGCCCAGGTGATTGATAGAGGCTAGTAAAGAAATGCACGGAAAACCTTAATACACACCTATTAGCTCTTCTTTGTGAAGTACATTGCAGCATTCATGCTAATTACTTTATATGATTAACCCCAGAAATCTTTTGAGAGTATTTTATGGCCTGGTTCCGCAAGAGTTATCTATATGCCTCTCTCAAAAAATATGAGCAGTCTTCTTTGCATCATTAGGATTCACATACTTAAAATTAGCCATGTGAGGTTTTTTTTCCTTTGTAGGTTAGGGCTTTTGCAGAGCTAATGAAACACCAGATGGCTGGATGGCACTGAACTTTAGAAGATGAATAAAGAGTAATCGTGGAAATTATCATCTGGTAAATCACATTACATTTCCTAGGAAAATAACAGGAGTGAGGTTTTGGGTTTTTTTTTTTTAAGGAAAGTAAGCAGCTGACAGCAGAACCATGAGCAATAAAAAGCAATGAGTGAAATTATGATCCCAGACATACGTGTTGGAGCACAGGCTGACTACAGCGGGGGGTCACAAATTTGTAACCCTGAACAATTTTGGGTCTTGTATCCAGTATCAGTAGGCAGCAGATGCAATACCTCAGAAATCGTACTTGAAAAATTAAACTCAGTTGGGTTAGAAATGAGCACTGTCCATGGATTTTAAATTGGCTGACAAGCTATAAAAGAAGGGCAATGATAGATGGTGAGACATTGAGCTTAGGGAAAAAACCTCCAGAAACAATGCTAATGTTTAAGCACAGTACAATTTGACTGATGGGGAACATCTATGAGAATCATGTAATGTAGGTGAACACTGACCAAGGGTGGCACAGGAACTATAACTGTGTTGGGAGAGGAACTTCAGAGAGTGGCCTGAGAGAATAATGCAATACAGAAATTAGAAATAATGGGACATTACAACTGCAGATGAGCATAAAGGAAAGTGTCCTTACTAGAAGCCATTTTAATTAGGAATAGTCTCCTGTAAGAAAAGTTGCCTGATCTCTAGACTGGGTATAAAAATTTTTGAATGCCAAGAAAATCTGTGGACCAACTCCACTTATAGGTGGGGAAGCTGAGGCAGAGAAGCCTCACTTCCAGCCATGACATGACTGCACATTTACATTTACTGGTTGCTTTTTGTGTGTATAGCATTACATTTATCTCTATTCTAGAATTATTAGTCCTTCATCTATTTACTTCCATTACTGCCATGTGAGCAAGTGAAGAAATTGAGCTTTTTGCAGTCCATCACCCATGTAGTCCCATGTGGCCATCCACTGTTTTCTGTCTTCGTGTGGAAAAGCCGAGGCTGGCTGCAGTGCAAAGGAGCCATCTGTATCCACAAAGAAGCAGGATTAAATTCTGTAATGCAGATCAAACAGAGAATGAGTATGCATCGATTAGTCATGTCCACATGTCCTCCACGCCCTGTCTCCTGTTTGTCATATTATTATGTTTTTGGCTTAAAAACACTAGCGCTCAAACGAGAAGCTCCTATTAAACCTTACTTTAGTGCCGCAATGAAGTGCAGTAAGATAGCCTTGGTTTCTGATGTTCCCATCCAATGATCTGGCAGGACCTTCATAAACTAAGGACTTTTCCAAACATGGAAGGTAGCAATGATTCAAGCCTACAAGTGCTGTCAAGGTGACAGGTATCTGGTGACACCAGGAGTCACAACTACTTTTACAATTTAAAAATCTGGGGTAAAAACAAATCAATAAACTGTCTGAAGTTATTTCTGAGAAAGAAGAAAGAAAAGAAGAAAGACAAAGTACACAGGTGAAGATTTCACGAGGTAGATTAGTAAAAACTACAAAGCAGCCTCCAGCTATTTTCTATCCCTAGCTGCACTTCCTCAATTCTGCTAGCTAGTACTGAAACACTATTTATTGATTCACACATTTTTTTATTCCACTTTAATAAGAAATTTTCATTCAGATTTAAAATAAGAACAGTAAGGTCACAGATTACACTTCCCACTTTAATGCTAAGTAGATGGTTTCTTTTACTGTATTTCAAAAAGTGATTTCAGTGTCCAAGTAATCAGGAAAGTTATAGGAAGAACACAGTGGATTTTTAACTGGCCAAAAGTCAAATTCTTCTAATCTAGCATAAAAATTGAATATTTAATGTTTTTTCTCATTGCATGGCCATGCCCTGAGTATGCATCTGTTATTATTACAAACTGGTATTTTAGTTTTAGGAGGGGAATAATACTGCCAGGAAAGTAATTTTTCAGGTTCTGAATCTAAATGCAAACAGACCTAAATAACCTACACGTCTGAAAACCCTAAAATTTTGCCTGCCTTCAGAATGCTGAATATTTTGCTGGACAGAAGTAACACTCTATTTCCCATTTTCCATGTTTCCCTAAAACTTTCACAGCTGCGCTATTTATAAAGCAGAAAATTTGGGTGATTTGCCCTCAAAATCATTATAAAAATCAGCTACTACTAAAAAGCTTTTATTCACCAACAGTTTTCAGAAGCAATGCAAACTTCTGAAGGCCTAATTAGATAAGGCCTTGGATCACCAAACGCAGCCCAATCTATCATCTTCAAATACTCATGTTTTTTACTCTATTATTGCTTTACTTCTTGACTGGACAGAATGTGGGCCAAGGTCAGATGATAATTTCTTGCCAGAGGAAGACTGCTTGGAAGGGAATATCCTCCTTCTCCAGGGCCATCAGTGCACTGACACCTCCTGCAAGTCCAGAGGAGCCAGCCTCGGTTTCAAAACAGCCACATAAAACTCTCATAGCAAGCTCAGATTTTCTCATCTGAGACACACCATGCAACACAGAAGGGCAGTTCTTCTGCTGGCTGAGAGATGTGCCTGCACTGCACCCACTAACAAAGTAGTTTTTCCTTGCAGTTTCATTCATTCATTCTAATGCATCTCTAGTATGTATTTTACATTCAGCCCTCCTATTGTTCTATACTTGTTGTACTCTCTGCTGCTTTTTAATGAATTCATTTCAGTCACTCAGAAGCTGCTGCTGTACATGAAGTCAGAAAGGAGTTCTTCAAGAAGCCAGCCCCACATAGCTGACTGTGTTATGCACCTCAGTTTTTCAAGGACCCTGTCTACAAACCTTCTGAAATGAAGATAACTTTTCCCGGCAGCTCTGTCCTGTAGTGGAAATCAATCACTCGTCTTGTGAGTCTGCTTGGACATCTGGGATGCCAAAGACAGAGTCCCTGACCTATGTTTACAGGGACTACACTGAGACCAAGGCAGGTAAAGCAGCCACCAGCACGCTGTGTATCCTATCCCAGCATGATGTGCAGTAATGACCTGTCAGGGAAGCAGCCTGTGTACCACCACACTGTGAAATATCCTGGGGGACTGTCTTTATGAATTCAGCATGCCCTCAGGCAAGAATGAAATCACACATCATTTAAATATTTTTTCATACTTTCCTTTTAGGATGTCTCATCCTTTCCTTTGGTCTGTTCAAATCTGTATTTCTAAAAATTTTCAAAATAAAGAGAAAGCCCTGAAAAGACCATTCCAACCTTCCCACAAAAGTGCTGTGTCTTGGAGGTTTCAGATTTTTTCACACACAAACCCCTTTTATCTCAATAGGGGTTTGAAAAGGCAGACAGAAAGAATTTTTTTTTTGCTAACTATTATCTGATCATTTTAAACAGGAATTGATCACTTTGTTTTATCATCTTCAAAATTTGGCAGCCGTTTTCAAGGAGTTCGTGTTGATGTGGGAGCAGCTTGCAAATAGTCTTGGAGAAGAAAGGAAATTTAATTTCATGCCCTTAGTGTGATAAGATGGTGCACAACCCAAGAACAGTGAAATCTCCACTGGAGGTAGCAATAAACCCCGAGTCCTTTATTTGCCAATGCCTTTGACTGCTGGTTTTGCTTTTTCTTTCAGGAAAGACAGTAGCTCTGCCATTTTAATGCTCTTGCATCTTTTGTTTTTTCCCTGCAGTACTGATGTTTTTTCCCAGGTACAGGGTAGCTTGCCAAAGTTTTGTCTCCAGGCTTGCTAATGACCTCTGTGGCTCTGCCCTCCTGCCAGCTCCCGCACCCAGTGCGGCACAGCCTGCAAAGGGCTGAGGGCTCTGCCCTGCCCCTGCGTTGTCCTGGACTCTTGTCCAGCTCTGGGGCCATAGGAATGCTGAGGGTTGCCAAGATTATATGATTTGTTGAGGTCACACAAGAAGAGGCAAACCAGATTTCCTTACTTATGTAGTAAATAAGAGTCTGCTATTAGAAATTGTTTGTGGTTACAATAGGAAGGGACTTCCACTTTCTGAACATTATTGTAATTTCTATAATTGTAAATTATTGTCCAGAAGAAACTTCTTTTCCCTGTGTGCTGAGCCCCTGTTAAAAAGGAGGGCTTAAATGTACTCAAAGAAGCATCATAAATAGCCTAAAAAATACCTTTGCATATGAAAGCCCTGTAATGACTCACAGAGCCATGAGTCAGAAGGAAAAAATACACTCCAGGTATCTGTAAAGGCCTGCATGCAGGGCCTAAAATGGCATTAATTTCCATGGACTATGAAATAGAAGTGTAGGCATGCACTTCATTTTCTCAGCAAGCTCTCACTGATAACAGCAATTCAGAAGCCTCATCACTTGGAGCTATACATTGTTCCACTCACTTGAGAGCTAAAAACTGGCATCACAGACAAGAGCTACCTTGACCAGAAAACTTGCACTCTTTTTTTCCCCTTATCAGTAAAGAGAGTGCATCATTAAAAAGCAGAATTGCTTGTCCTTCTACAGAGAGCTGCAACAGAATGGTTACACAGGGAAACAATACTTAAGGGGAGCAAGTCAAACTACTTTGATCAAAAAATTCCGTGCCTCTGTTTCTTAAAATGGGCTTATGGGTCAGGAATATATATGGCTAGTCAAAATCAGTATTTCTTTTTTTTTTAATAGCGCACCATAAAATCTACATATCTTGTTGAAATATCCAGCGAGTCAGTCCTGCCCTACAAGCGCATTATTACGTTGTCTCATGCTAAATACAAAGACAAATAGCTGCAGAGAGATTTTTGCCACACTTCACATATATCAAGCATAGCAGATGTAGCAGACTCCTTTTGGTAGCAGACATTCTTTCCTGTATCTGAATTGTCTCTTAGGTATATAAATGAAGATGGGATTATGTCTTTGCTGGAGCAGCAGGTGAATGAATCACAAAAAAGCCTCATTCAGTCTGTAGATAAAATGTGATCATTTTCCAGGTTTTGTGTCTAAATAAAGAGCTGCAGAGAAATGGCCTGATTTTAGTAAGTGGTGGAGAGAAAGGAACTGGTGGAGGAATGCTTATTTTTTTTTAAAAAATAGGGTCTTAATCCATTGATTTGCTGCCTAATTTAACTTTTGATAAGTGCTCATCACTATTCTTGACTATTCACATAAGCAAGCCAAAGTGTGGTTGTGAAGGGGGTAAAGATGACAGCTCTGTTCCATAATGTATTCAGCCAAGGTGCCCTTATTCATGTATTATACACATGGGCATTTTTAATATGCAGGTTGCAGCTATTTAAAACCTTGCTAATGCTTCATGGAAAAAACTGAATCAGCCTACTGAGATTTCATGTGTACAGCATGTCTTTTTTTCCCTGTCACTATTTCATGACCAGAAGCTTTTGCACTAATGCTAAATCTTTTTCACTAAAGAGTTTGTCTGATTTTTCTCTGAGATGCTTGGCTGAAGTTAACAGCCCTCACTGATATCTCTTGGCGTCTGCTGTGAGGACACTAACTGGTTCCTGTTTCCAGAGAGAGCTTCTAACCTTTCTGAAAGTGGCAGTAAAGTTCTACTCTCTCTTAGGTTGAGCAGTGTGGTTGTTAAAAAAGGGTTTGTCTCACCCTAAACAAGACTTAAATCCTTCAGAATTGTATTACTGTTGTATTCACACTGAGTGTTTCTAAAATGACCACTGAAATCAGTGGTTGACCTGCCCTTCATAGTATTCCTTAATCAGAAAGGAATTTTTTTTCTTGCTGTTTTAAGCCACATTGCATCCAATTTCTGAAAACAAGAGTATTCAGATCTAGACTGCTGGATAAACACGTACAAATACTCTACTCTCTTCAATTTATCTGAACCATTTTCAAGACAACAGATATTTCCTTATTGATTCTGTTTGACAAGGTAATTAAAGCTTGTTCATATCAGAAATGTCTCAACTCTTCAAGATTATTAATATTGTATTCCTTTTCAGGGAACTACTCACATAGAGAAACAAAGAAAATGGTTAATATTAAAGACATCACACAGCTGGAAAATAACAATGAAGTGTACTGCAATGGTTGTCATCCAGTTGCACAGACAAAATGTACCTCAGTTCTTACCTGAAAGAGCTCTGGCTCATTGTCATATGAATTGTGCTGATATCATAATTCCTTTGCCTCTTTGACTACAGGTAGGTGCTATAATACACACAAGAAATAAGATCCCATGAGCTATCTTCAATTATAGGTCAGATAGTCATTGTCTGTTTGAAGAGTGGTGATCTTCTGTTATTCAAAGTCCTACTCATCTCTGCTTGCCCTCTGCTTGAGTGTCCTGAAAATAAATGCTTTTAAAGTTTTTCATGACCCTTGCTAGGCTTTTCCTTTTAGGATAGTAACTTGAATCCAGCACAGGTCAGCAGAAAGAAGCTGGAATTATCCTCCTAGATAGACAGTTGTTTGCAGCAGCTGGAAAAAGGAGTTCACAGGGCTTGCTCTGCTTCCCAGGCTACTGCTGCTCTTGCCACAAGTGACCATTACCAATTACCAGACTAACTGGGCATCTCAGCAGAAGGGTTAGAGAGTGAGTTAAAGGGTGACTGAGTATTGTCATTCCCCTACCCTAGACAAGAGTTGTTTGCACTCCTGTTGCCAAGTAAAAACATAGTGAATATATACAGTGCTTACAGTGCTGTTTAGATGAAAGTTGTGAATAATTTTACCTTCTTAACACACAGAAGCGATTATATGTGCCAATATTCCATTAGCATTGCTATTACTGAAATATTAAATATGAAAAGCTAAGACATTTCAGTGGCCGGCAAGGCTTTTTGAAGGGCTACAAGGAAATATTTTTCATAAGTGTGTTCACACGCATACATATCAAACACCTCTATGCAGCCCGTCCTTACTGCAGTTGCACTGTTGCGTGGCATTGCCTTGATTCTACAGCAGTGAAGCTTATGGAACTGTTTTTTCTCTCAGCAGCAGTCAGGAATCATCCTTATACCTTAGGTTTTAGCTTTTATAGTTTGCAAATTCTGTATTCTCTGTATTCCTGATGTGCAACTTTGAACTGTCTTGCAGCCTGTTAGCTGCTGTCCTCTCATGCTAAGATAGACATAACAAAGCCTCTCCGGGCTTGCTCTTCAAGGACACTCAGGCTGCCCTAGGCCCAAAATGTGTAAACCAGCATCTTGAGAAGGGGGGCAAGGTGGGGGTGCTGTTACCTTATTAGCTAAAGTTTAATTGGCGAATTTATGCTGATATGCAAATGGACCAAACCCATAACAGTGGGAAGAACTCGTGACTTGTTGTCCATCTTGGGGTCCATTCTGGAAATAACCTCTGGCTCCCCGGGGTGTACCTTTGAAGGCCTTTTAAATAAATATCACCTTTATTCCCTTCCCCTGTCTAGTCTCTCTTTCCAGGTTGGCCTTTTTAGGCATCATCCTCAGTTGATTTTTTGCTCCAGAAGAAGAAAATCTGAGGCAGTTATTTATTTTTGTACATTACTGGAATCAACTGTGGAGAGAGCTCATACACTGACACAGGCCATACCACACCGTAACACACTTCAGCACATCAGCTCAGCCAGATGTTCTCGGGTCTAGAAAAACTCATTAATCAAATGTTTAGATGTTTCTAATAATGTAGCTGGACATAAAAACTAAATTCTATTTTTCTTTAAGGTAAACATGGTAAGTAATGAACTGTATTTTCAGTTCTAATGCTTCCCAGTGCTGAAGTTCCATTTTTCTTCCAGAGAAATGGTATAGGCCTATAAGCAAAGCATATGGTCAGCCTTTTTGTTTCTGTCACAAAAATTACTTTTGTTAATTACCAGTTTTCTTGGCAGGCTCAGCAAAATGTCCAAGAAGATATTTTCAAGAGCCATCAGATTTTTCTATTACATGCTTTTTAGACTATAGAGCACACGTGGCCTGCCCAAAAAGGAGGCCTTCCCACCCCACTCCTGCAAATGCACATATTGTCACTGAATTAAATGGCAGGGAGTGCAGCTGAGTTAAATTCATGTACCAGAAATGTACATGACATGGAGATATGTAATAATTACAACGTGTAATGGAAAGCCAAGGTGGGGGGATCCCATTCCTAATTTCATCACTTAACTCTCCCATGGATTTGAGGAAATAGCTGATCTGTATGTTCTACTGGCTATAATCTGGGCATAATAGTAATATTCACACAAAATACTTTGAAATCTTCCTGATAAAACTGCTAAGCAATACAAATAACTTTAAAAACATTCTGATTTTTTTTTCTTTTCACATGTTTCCTGGGGTTTGGTGCATTCCTAAAATAACAGCGAGTCAGCAGATGTAGCACAGCTTTCCAGTACAAAGGACCTACACACGCTGCACATTTCAGGTGACAGAATGAACACTGCAGTATTTTTGTGCAGAACCTGCTTTTAGGTCACAATAATCAGGCACTGACACATCTGGTCTGAGGAAAGGCTTACTGGTGCCAGCTGAAGTCGGGCTACGTGCATTAATAAACTGTGCTGAGGTTTGGTTTAAAAGGCACAAGATGGCCTGTCCTGTCCAAAGAAGTAGCAGGAAGCTTGGCCTCTATCCCAAGAAATAACCTGGAGAGAAGCAGCTGAGGCACAGTTTGCTCTACAACCACGATTATCACTGTAGCTGTGACATGTCATGCTCAGAAGTGTTAGTTTGGGGCAGAAATAGTAGAGTCTGTCTTCTAAAATAAAGAGAGTCCTTGTCACCATAGCAGCACTGAACCTGTTATTAGCAGGCCATTACTACCAGGTTGGAAACAGATGTTCCAGTTCAGCAAAATAATGTGCACTAAACCTTCTCACATCACAGAAGATTTTGTCCACTCTTCTGAGTGACTTTGCTAAGAGATCAATTCCTACCACCCATTCATCCGACAAGCCAGTGTCTTGCACCAACCACAAGACTTTTAGAGAAGCAACTTCATGCTCTTTGCCACACTCCAAGAAGAAAGAGCTTCTGAAGGAACAACTACAGTCATCTGATGTCTCTGGAGGTTCCTCTTCAATCTCTTTTATTATAATGCACCAAAAAGTAAGAGATACCATCACAGAGCTGCTGCTTAGCATCACTGCTGCTTGGCATGCACAGTCATGTAGTCTCAAAACGCTCTTCTTATCTGTCTTGATATACACGTGTCATTTTTTGTCTTCTACCCAGATTGTAAGTTTCCTATGGCATTAACTAAATGGAAAAGTTAGACAATTCCCATGTCTCTGGGGTGCTATAAAGTTTGAATAATTATTATACCAGTAGTATCTTTCCAAGAAAAAAATTGGGGTTGGCAGACAGAGAGCAGCGGAGTTAGAAGAATATTGTAATGATACTTTAAAATGACACTGATGTTCTGCCAAGGCAATGTTAGTAAAATCAGAGGGAAACTTAATGCAACTCTAGTGAGTAAGGCAGAAAGAAGAAAAGCAGAGGATAAGCCCTTGACCTGGAAACTGGGAAACATTTTCTCAGCTTGGCCACTACAAGCAGAGTATTGAAAAGTGACAGAGGAAGGCATCATGGCTAATCCACAGGAGTTCATGTAGTAAACCCCTTTTTACTACTCTTTGCAACTGGTAGAGTTGCAAAGAGGAATCCAAACACCAAAGGGAAAAAATCCACATCATATTAGAAATGCCATGTATTTTAAAAATTCTTTTGTGACATATAGGTACTGAATATGGAGTTTTAAACACTTGTGATATTAGTGATACTTTTGTGGCATGGGATGCATTTTTCATTAGTGTAGCCTGAAATTTCAGCTATTTCCACTGATGGTACTCTACAAGGAGAGAAGAGCTGATCTGCAACATTAAGTCTGGATTTACTGTCCTTTTCGTCTGTCTTTCCAAGATGCTACCACTGTAGCATCTGTGAAATTCAGATATAGATAACAGATTTATAATCTATTTTTAAAAGATGCAGGAAAGATATATAAAATGAAAACTTTTCAACCCAGTGAGTGATATAATTTTTGAAATTTTTCTTCCTGGGAGAACTCTAAATGGGGAAATTGGTACGGCAATAAACTGACAGAGGAAAGGAGAAACCCCGTTCCCTGACACAGCATCACAACCTAAACTCAGCCTTTTAAATCCAGCAACTGGGGTAACTCTAGGCAGATTGCTGGGATATGAAATATATGTTTCTAATATCTATTGCAGCATATTTTGCCATTTTACCTCAACTAACTTTGAGATGAGAATTGATTTGGTCATTTGGGTAATTGAAATGCTTAGGTGAAAGTTTTTGTTTACACTGGAAGCAAGTCTTTCATGAAAAGCTTTGTCCATCTTAAAAGAGAGCTCACAAAGCAAGGGAGACGTGATGGTGGCCACTAGAGAGTGGGAAGATGAATGTAAAGTGAAGTGCTGCTTGCGAAGTGCTGCTTTACCTGTCTCAGGAGAGCAGCTGCCAAGCACACTCGAGAAAGAAATCTGAAATCAGACATCTGTATGTGCATTGCGTCCACCATGTTTACTCTGAGGAGAGAGAACCATATGAAGCAAGACAGCAAAGGTGAAATCCAGCAAGACATCCTACTTTATTGCCATGGCAACCCCACCCTGATGAAAAGTAGAAAAACAATAAAACATCTTCAGGAAAAAAAAATCAGTGCCATGTACCAAGGGAATTGAAGAAGATGCACTTTAAGGAAGAGCTTGACATTTCCACCATTTGGTGACTCTTTGAAACAAAGGTATGGCTGCAGTTTTTGCAAGCTGCAGAGTTAGAACATATTGTACTTGATAAATTATTTAGTTTGTTTAGCAGCTAAAGTCTGAATTATAAGTGAAAGCTGTAGTTACACATTAGAATCTTTAATGCCACTGTAGCCAGACACAATACTATTATTTTTGTGATTTTCCTTGATGTCTTCTAACATCTGTCATCCTAGACTAGATTAACACTAGAATCACCTTTCCCGCGTTGTACTTTCTAGGATGAGGGAATATGAGTGTGGATAAGTGTGTGTGTGTGTGTGCATGTACCTTATGCAAGCATGTGTCCGAGTCTGTGTGTCTGGGCTTGTAAAGAGTTTTATGCATTATACCTGCTCTCTCTGAATTGGTTGTTGATTTTCATGTGAATTGAAGTTGGTTACGTACTGAGCCCATATAGGAGCTGGGGTCAAGGAGCCCAGCAATAAAACATCTCCTTGTAAAGAAAGCAACACCATCTCTTACGTCCCCGTGCTGATGTGGAACCAATATGCAATAACGGAGTGTGCAACACATGCTGCCAAAGGGGCAGAGCTGGGGCAAGTGAAAGGCTCATACCAGGCACTTTGCCTGCACAGCTCTTGTGAGAGTTGGAAACTGCTCTCACACTCTTTCTGCCTCTCTCCAGAAGGCTCCTGGAATGGCCCAACAGCTGCAGTGGTACCGCCTGCCATTCCCTGCACTGAGGTATTGCTGTGCGGCAGGGAAGGTGTGATCTATACCTCCCCCAGCCTTAGGGAATCTGATCTAGCAGTTGTGTTTGCCAAATATAATCCTTTAATTTTCATCTGCTATTTGCAAATATTGTTTCTTGTAATTAATTTGCATGGGCAATGATTATTCTAATTCTGCACAGTAATGAGAAAAGCAATAAGACTATCTTACCAAAGGGCACTTTTAAAACTAAATATATTGCTCTCTGTTTTAAATAGTTTATATCTTATGGGCTTGTTATTGTTTGTACTAACTGTAGCTAAGCCCGTACAGTGGCATGTAGAGATCCTGATCCAGGTTATAATTTCTTTGTACAAGGTGGTAGGTATATCAAAGAATAGAAAAAGTAGAATTTATCCTAGAAATATGATATTTGTAAGATGTGAAGGTGAGAACTGATAGCAAATCACTTGATTCCCTGTTCAGGAATTCCTTCCTTGATGCAGTCACCTTCCCGTATCTCTGTATACATAACGGATAGGGAGATCAGCATTCTTCCTTAGCCCTGTCTGGTCACCTCTGCTCACACCACGTGGACAGCCTTGCTCTTCAGCACCTACCCAAGCAGTGATGGCCCTTGGAAGAGAGAGGGGGAAATCCTTCCCAGAAGCAAAGCCCTTGGCTGCTGCACCACGTGGAGCCCTGAGCTCTGCACTGACAGTAGCCAACAGTCCTGGCATATGTTCTAAGGGAGACTCAAACTACGGTCCTACAGAAAAGCCCGTGGAAACCATTTGGCAGGCGTGAGAACACATTTTTGAAAGGGTTACTGAAGTTTAATGTCTTTGTAACTGGAAGGATAAAAAGCTCAGTCCTGTAGTAAATTCATACCATTTTTTACTCCGAGGGGAGGCTGTGGCCTTTAGTCTCTACTACATTCATCAGGAACCATGTCAGAGTTTAACACAATACTGCATTAGTGCACGATGTAAAATGGAGTTATGATGACAAGAACTTAAAATAAATTTGGTGTACCTATGGCAATAACTCAGCAGCTGGTGTGTGCCACCCTATGCTGTGAAAAGCATATACAGACTTTTCTTTGAAATACCAGCAATTCAGAAATACGTTTGCTTAAAAAAACCCACAGAGATGACATGCTGTCTGGTTCCAAAGAAAGGAATGTTCAGGCTTTTGCAGAACTGCTTCATTCATGTGGGAACAAAACCTATGCCTTGTGGCCAAGGTCATGGAGACTTGGATAATTCACTGAAAGACAGCACAAACTGAAGTTGTTTTGGAACAGAATTAACAACAGCTCAAACTTCCTCCTTGAGGATGTGTCAGGAATAGCTTTCTCCTTGCAGTGAGTGCATCTTTCCTCCTAATATTAATGGGAGCTATGGCTTCCTGCATTTCCCATCAATATTGATGAGAGATGCACGTGCCACTAATGTTAATGAGAAACACACATGCATGTAACTCCCATTAATGATCATTAGATATCCACAGGAGAACCCTCATTAATGCTAATGAGTGTTGCACGTTTATGCAATTCCCACCAGTATTAGCCCGAGATCTATGTGCATGTACTGCCCATTAGTGTTAATGAAAAGTACACATGTGTGTGGCTGAAACTGCCATCAGCGTTAATAGGATGTGTGCAGGAACTGACAAAATGACATACTTTACCTTGATAACAGGAACTTGCCCTTGGTGTTTGGGTTCTAGTTCATCTTGAGGAAATGCATTGCTTTCTGTTAATAATCCAGTTTGTGTATTATGCTGTGTTCTAAGCACCATGCCAAATTAAGGCAAAATGCAGAGATTCGTTTTGCAGACAATGTGAAGTCTCTGTGTCACAGATCAGAGAACAAAAATTTCAGTATTTATTCTGGGGTCAGTATGCAGAGTCGGTGAATACATGCTTTGATTCAATGGGGTTTGATTAAAATTGTCTTTCTTAATGACAATAAATCTCACCCAAGGCTGTACTCTGATTGGTACTTGTGCAGCTGTGATCTGCCTTGAACTTGGGTCCTGCCAGCTGTGCTTTCATTGGACATTTGTGGCATTCCATTTCATTGGAAGTTTGTGGCAATTTATTTTACAAATTTTCTTTTGTAGTTAGTTGCTTCTAATCAATTAGAGGCTGTGTGGGGAGAGGGGGCATGAATTGCACCCTTCTATGAAAGGAGTTAGGGGAATTTACAAACTGAAAATGTCACATATGGGCTGCAGCCTTTGCTCTTTCTGGGGATGATTTGTGCAGATACTGAAATTTGCTACATATCTTTCACAACAGCAATAACCCATAGATAGACAGTGAGGGGACAAGACCCCTAAGTATTAATTTTAAGATCACAGTCAAAAATATATTTCCCTGCAATATTCTTTTAAAAAAAAGTTAACAGGGCACACCACACCATAACCTCAGACAATCCCAGAGCTCCTTACCTAAAACAGGTCCTATTACCTGCTGGCTAGCAGCATGAAAAAGTAGGGAGTATCACCCCTACTCGGCACCATACACATGACTTCTTAAGGAAGCACCCAGGAAGCGTGGGTTTGTCAGAATTACACCAGTGTAAAGTATCTTGTGTCCTTTTCATTCCCATATCCATTTCAGGATGGGTCTTATTTGTTAAGACTGGGAGATAAGTGGCTGATCAAAAAGGCGACTTAGCTCAATTAGACTTATGTCGCTGTGTGGCCTGGCTGGTGGAGGAAACTGTTGCTTTTCCCTAAGAATTCCTGGCTCAGGAACTCCTGGCGGTGTCCAGCACCTCGCATACAGCNAAGTGGCTGATCAAAAAGGCGACTTAGCTCAATTAGACTTATCCTTGTTAGGAAAGGGAATCTCCTGCATTGCTACACTGTTTTACTCTTAGAAAAACTAACATGTAACACTACTGTCCTTGTCAGAGAGGGTCTGTCTACAAAACACGGCATAGGTATCTCCAGTCTAAGAAATTCCTGCTCCCCAGCATATCTCTCCCCAACCCTTTTTCCTCCTGCTTCACCCCAGGGCTCTAAATCATGCCAGACTCTTTGTGGAACCGTGCAAACAATTAGATAATTGAAATCAGCTGCTTTAGAGAAAGCACGCAGTACCAGGATGCTCTGCTTGTCTTTTTGTTTTTCTTGTGGCCAGGTGATTTGAACGACCCAGTTTACCAAGGACAGTCATATCAGGATAGCTGAGGGGACTAAAGACCACTGTGCAAAGACAGGAAGAGGCAATTTTGAGAAAGGTGGTTACAAGAGACAAAGTCTCACCAAATTGCGTTCTCAGGTCCAGCAGTTGGTCCTCATGACTCCTGGAGTCAGCAGAAGCCCAGCATCCTCAGGATTTTGAAGGACTGAGGCCACACCTGGATGACAATTAAGAAACAAATTAAAACCTGTACCTTATTTTTCCTGTTAATCATTTTTTCTAGAGGCTGCATCATATTCTTCAAGCTACACCTGCTCTTAATTGCTTTATTGCTACCAGCCAGGAAACAAGGGCATTCCAAGTCAGAGGAGCAAATACAAAATGAGAAGAAAACAATCCCAAACCCAAAGAAAATAACCACAAACTGTGCTCCTGAAAGACCGTACACTTCAACCTAGGAATAAGGAATTAAATTTGGCACTAGGCTTCATGTTAACAGCAGCCTAAAAACTAACAGAAATCTATCACAAAACTGTGATTTAGGGCTCAATTTTCCTTTCTGAACATGTAACCTTTGTTTACATATTTGGAGCTCTGGGGCTCAGCAGTGTAATCAAGTGCTCCTGCTTTTAATTAAGGGAGTAAAATTTGCATATGCAAACTCCCCTCTTACTGGTATTAATGCCTCAGCAATGCCAGCAGCTTTGAAGGAACTAAAAAACCAATAAAATGCAGAAATCAAAAATATCCAACTATTAATCAATTTTGTTTCACACAAGTAAGGGAATGCAGAGAAGATAATATTAAATATTTCCAGTCATGAAGCAAACATGCAGTAACTGAGATTCTGGACCATGTTTTAACCATGGAGATGTTTTTATAGCTAGTACAGAGTCTTTGTCCTGTCAAAGGGCCTGAGGTAAATAACTCAGGAGCAGGGTTTTCATGCTGTGGGAAAGCCAGGCACAGGTGAAAACACCTGTAGTCTTGACAGACTGCTATTCACAGAAGTGCTCCTCCCTCATGCAGCCTGGAGAGGTGCTTCTGGTTTGAGAAGTAAAGCCTTGCACCTCAGGGTTTCCCAGGACACTCCAGCTTGCTGCTTCACCTTCCTCTTCGGATCACCACAAACATACAGATCTCCTCTGCAGGGGAACACTGACAAGAATCAATGGAAGACAAAGACAAGTGTGTATTATTTAAAAAACACTGGATTTGTGGGTTAAAGATAATGTCAAGGAGATATTCACAGATGCACCAGAAAAACTGAGATTTTCAAGCAAGCATTCAGGGGTTACCAGAGGACTGGAGGAAGTTTTGATTTTTTTCATGTTTGTTTAACTATACAGTCCTCCAGTAAAATTTGGACTGTAGCATAAAATCCCACTGGCCTGCTGACATCCAGAAGGCAAGTCTTTCATTTTAAGGAGAGAGACAGAATCTTGGCATAATATAATGCTGCTTGGAACAATCTCCCTGTCCATGCAGGTACCTGAGTGGTTAGAAGGGAATCAGTCCTTAGATCCTTCTGAAAGAGCACACCATGAGTATGCTTGCATTAATATTGGAACTGCAACATACTACAAAATGCTGTACAACAGGCTCCAGAGGAGCCACGATGGTACACTGAGTAAAATGTGCCCTTTTATAATTGCTCAAATGCATTTTAACATGATAGACCAAAAATACAGGGCTGGTCTATTGAATAAACACTGCAGTAAGCTTCAGAGCTGTTACAGCCTATTGCGTAAATAATAAAAAGTTTTTAAATGGTCCAAACATATATTTTCACAATATGACTGAATTGCTTCAGAGAAAACTATTGTGTTGATTCCCAGGCATGTCCATGAGTGATTTCCTTTATTTTCCTTTTTGTTTCACCATTTAGCCTGACTGTTATGCATGACACTTGCATAATGATGCACAGTTCTTTCCAGTCCCTGGGCACAAATTATAAGATACCTGTTATAAATTCACCCCATGCTAAAGCAGTTTAGCTGCTGTGGGTTTAAAGAACAACCTCAGGAAATATTTTAGCATAATCTGTGAGTAGGGGGAATGAAAGGTGATGCTGAGAGAGGGAAAGGTATTTTCTAGCAAACTGGGAAGAGATGAAGTGGTCTTGCTCTGCCTACTGCCGACTTTACCTTTTCCTTCATTTTTCGTCCTGTTTTTTGACTTGATTCTTCTTTCCTAAACTAATAATGGAAGGAAACCTTTTCATAACGTTCCTTTTCATGACAGAGAGAAAAGACATCTTAATCCATGTCCATCATCAGTCTTGATCATAATTTTATTTCATCCGGTGTCTTGAAAAAGCTTATAGAGAACAAAACTAATTACAAGACTGATTCATCTTCTCTGTGAAATACAATAAATTAAGAGCACATAAAGAATTAACTCCTACAGCACTTTAAAAAAAGTTTGTTGTCTAATTATCCAGGGCCAAACTATCCATAATTGACATTCTCACAGCCCAGGAACAGCTAAGTTAATAGGGCTGCATTTTGTTCTCACATCTCTAAATCAGAAGATACTCTTCTAGATGATTACAGCTGTAATTGTGAGTAGACTTCTTGAGTCTGAAATACTTTATGGCCTGTCCTATGAACTTTGCTGAGCATTTCCTTGAGGAGATACCCCTGAGTCTTTCTTTGTCCCACAGAGAGCCTCTGCACTGAAGAAACTGAATAACCTTGTTCACCCAGGAGGCAGGTGAGAGCCCCAGCACCCATGAGGTGTACAGAGCACTGGAGACAGACTTTTCACAGCCTCCCTTTCACTTAAATGTGAAATAAATGGAAAAATAAAGAATAGAAGACATATTTAATAGTGTGCTAATCGTAAAACAAACTGCAAAGATAAACAATAAGCAAGGTACTCGTCTGCCTAAAGATTGACAATAGAAAGTACGCAAAGAGTTACGTAAGTTTTATGATAAGGAACCCAGTTTCAGAAAGGGGAAAGATAATGCTTAGGCTAAGCCAAAGTCCCTTTCTCTTAGTGAAGGAGAGAGACAAGCTTCTCCAGAAAGAGACTCACACCTCACTTTGTCCTGGAACTGCACCAAACAGGCTGCTCATAGAAGAGGAAACCAGTTGAAAACAGATGCTTTAATCTTCAGACAGTATAAGTTAGATGAGACTAATTGTGGATTTATGTGGACATAAGTTAGATGGACTAATTGTTTCAGCAGCTGAGGTTTCAATAAATACATGCAATATAGCATACAAGGCATCACAGCTTATTGACAAAAACCAGGTTTGTAGTCCATGTTAGAAGTGAAGAATATAACATCATAGAGTTCTCAGCTTTTATTGTGTCTTTCAGCTAAGAATAAGAAGCAAAACCAAAGTTTTACGGAGTCCAGAAATTGTTGGCAGTATAAAAAGAGAACCATAGTAACACTGAATTTTAATGGAAACTCTGAAGGAGAGTGCATTTTGAATTATTTTAAGTTTATGAAGTATCTTTCAAGCAGCTATAATAAGACACAGCTTCCAGAAATCACCAGGTTTACTGCACAGAATATTCAAAAGTATTTTCAATATGGAAAACAATATTTTATGTATCAAACAATAATTTTGAAAACAATGCTTAAATAATTACCAAGACTATCCACCAGTTTCATGGTGACTTTACTAATTTTTACTTGGAAAAGGCTTATCAGTATCTCCAGGGTTTTTCAGTACAGGAGAAATGGTAAATTCTCCTTGGTTCCATGGTAAAATAAAACAGCCCAGGGTGTTTACCAACAAGGCTGTAAATCATGACAGAGCATCTGTGGGCTTTTTATTTTAATGCCCCATTATGAAGACCATAATGATTTGCAGTGTTTATTAGCATGTTTATCTTTCTCACAGAGAAATCAAAGACTTTGAGTTTTGGGATTTTTTTACCTGCAAAGAGGATATAAGATTTTGCACGTAAGAGAAAATCAGTATTCTTACAGAAAAAATTGTGGACTCCTATATTGTTATAGTACAGTTAAACAAAAGGCGTAAGGCTGAGAAGACAAAGCTGTGGCCCTTCCGCATATGCCAAGTCCATCAAACCCCAGTGCCTCTCAGCACTAAAAACTGGATTGGTTCTTCCACAGACGGCTGTTTAATTTAGCAGAACTCCTGCTTTGTACTTCACAGAGCCACAGTCCCAGGATACTTTCCCAAATTCACATGAAAAGGTCCACTCTGGCCCAGGCACGCTTGAAGATGGCAAAGAAGTTAAATGCCAGGTGTCTTGTGGAACACGTCTCCTCACACACTCCACAAGCTCTGCTGCCTTGCCCTGAGGAAACCTGGGAAGAAGCTGCCGCACACATGGACTTGTCTGGGAATGGCCAGGCCCCTCACTGGGCAGTGTGACAGTGTCTGGGGTGGGTCTGTTTATGGAGTGCACGGCACACGCTCGTTTGTTATGAACTACAGAAATGCCAGGCAAGAATTAATGCTGCCAGTGGTCTGTCAGTGCCTCGACCAAGAGGGATTTGGTGAGATGCTGGCAGACTGCTCCTACCACCAGCCAGCACCACTGCACTCCTGAGCTACCCAAGGGACTAGGAAAATATGCTGCTTTATCTTTATTTCGCAACTCGTGCGTTTAACAACCAGTTCAGAATTTCACACCTATTTGTCACCTGGCTAAAGGGCACTTTATTTTGCAGAAACTAAGTCAGTCCTCTTAAGCAGAGCATATGCCAATACTATCTTGATTAACTAGTAGTCAGTATTCTAGACTGTCACCAGTTTCCAAGGAGATAGACCCAATAAAGCAGCTAACCCAATTCAGTATGGCCCAACTGAGTACACAGTAATAATATTTTACATTTATATAAGCCATTCATCCTCAAGCACTTCAGAGATTATAGTATTCTGATACCACTGTGGTGACTGTATCATAACTACCCCATCTAGCCACACGGAACCACAGCAGTTTTCCTACCATGGGTGAAGGAATGATGCTGCAGGGTTTCTGAGACAAAGCCATGACACTCTAAAAAAGATGAAAAAAACCAAAAACCAAACCAAAACAAAAAACCCCAAAACAAAACAACAAAAAAAACCCAAACAGAAAAACCGCAACCAACCAAAAAAAACCCCAAAACAAAACAAAACAAAACAAAACAAAACAAAACAAAACAAGTTTTTTGAGTTTGAGTCTCCCTTTGGAAGAAAGACTTTTAGCTTTTGAACTAATCAGAATGAATCCATGTAATAAAATGCAAAGACCTCAATCAATTTAATCTGCCAAAACAGCCAAAACATCTCTTCCTATACATAATTCCACAGACCCTGCAGATTAAATATTTCAAAGTCTCTTATTTGGACTGCTAAGCTCCTTTTGCTGGTGACTGAATGCTGAGTTACTGTTGGATGTGTTTTCCTACCTTTAGTACCTAATTTCAGTTTTATTTCCTCTTTCTACTGTAGAAAGTAT
Organism: Gymnorhina tibicen; assembly: GCA_013399875.1. Lineage (NCBI taxonomy): Eukaryota > Metazoa > Chordata > Aves > Passeriformes > Artamidae > Gymnorhina > Gymnorhina tibicen. The sequence continues at coordinate 4,736,194 of VXAZ01009789.1, read as the reverse complement.
TTCTGGCTAACCATCCTCTTCCACAGGCTTCATTTTTTGTTATAATCCTCCATTTTATAAACACAGAGAATATCTCATCTTCAGCCACATTTTCTAAATGACAGTGGGAATGAAAATGAGGCATTGAATGCTTAGATATTCCCTTTCTCTGCAAGAGTTGTGCAATACTTTATATACATGGCATATGCAGCATCTTGTTTAGTTGTCGTGGATGGAGTGATGCATTCACTCATAAGAGAGAAGCAACAATATATTTGATTGAGAAAAGACAGGGAGTTAACAACACTGTTAAACAAGATTTGATGGCAAGGTACACAAGAATTTACTGCATAAAGAACAGGGTCAGACAAAACTGTCAGGAAGACCATGAGGTGCATAAAGAACCCCCTTGCATTCTAAACATCTCAGAGGGGAGTTTAGGTGCAGCTGAATCCAGACTTAGCCCCAGATTTGGTCAATGGTTTATGTCCAAAGGATTATATACTCACCATCCATCCTTTATACCACTTAGCTAAGATTTCAGAATTTCAGTGTGTCTATTCCTAATTTATTTATCAAGTATCTGATGTGACAAGGATTTTCTCAAACTTGAATAGCAGAAACCTTGATAGGCAGCCCTACTCCAGGGGAGATCCTGGTGTGCAGTCCACCGCTGGGCAGGAGACCTCAACGGGCTGTGGGCTGTCCACTCTTTGTGGAGTAAGATCATAGAATCAGAATTGCATATCAAGTACAGATGTTCATTTCTTCCAAATTTGGCTTGAATTGGACATTGAGCAGCTCTGTGTTTAGGTGGGTGTATTGCTCAAATTAGCCCTCGGCTATTAAGCTGTTTTCTGTCTCCCCTGAATCTACTTTGAGCTGGTTGCAGCCCTCACGACCAGCACATCCAGTATGACTGCCACTGGTGGTTTCTACTTCAACAGGATGATGGGATCCTGCCATCAGTTAATCAATAATTTATGGAAATAAAGGCCAGGCTGGGGTGGGCGGAGCACATCCTTACATCGGTCCAGCTGTTAGAGGCGTGCATCCCTTTCCTTGATGAAATGCCTCCCTCCAAGTTCACTTGGGACTGTACTCACACTGTTGCAGTTCCTGTGGTTAAACTAGCCCAGTTACCCATTGAGAACCACCCTTCCCATCTGCTCTGTTAAGCAGATATTACTTTTAGCTAACAGGGAATTTAAACTACTTGTTTAGGAGGTTGTGTTTATCTGCTGGGTGTATTTCCCCAGAAGAAAGCTAGGGGCTTTTTTATGCCAAGTCTTGCAGATCTACTATTTTCCTTTGGAGATGTCAGCTTTCAGTTCTTCTGACCTTTTGCTGTATTTTGTAAATGCTATGAAAATACTATTTATAAAGTACAATATTTTAAAATGCTTTTACAAACAGAAGTTCAGTAAGGTTGTGTCTTATTGCCACTCACTTATTATTCAAAAATGGATGAAGAAGTTTTGCTCAAACTTGCTAAAATGAAAATGTTACTTTTGAGAAGGAATAAGTTCAGAAAGCTGTTTAAGCCCACGTTCAGCTCTGGCATATGGTTACTATTTGTTGCAAGGGGACTTAATTCACTCTCAATGCATTGAATTTGAATAAAGACATTTCCTGGAATTGAAGCTGAAGTCCCAGAAAGTTTAACTTCGGAGGTAAATGTTTTGGAAGGTTAATAGCCTGTGGAAAAAGAGGAGCCCCACGTTATGTTTAGTACTCACTACAGCTGAAAGATGAAATAGAGACTCTCTTCACCCAGGCGCTGAAATGCAGCCACCTGTGGGGAGTAATGTGCCAGCTCTTTAGTGCAACAGTGCAAAACCATTTAAGTGGGAAGTGGAGTGTTATGCTCAGTCCAAAGGGAGTGTTTGCCACTGCTATTACTGAACAGCATGACATTTTTCTCTGGGTGGAAGGCACTGTTTGTGTAATGCCATGTTTCAAAAGGATTTGACTTTAGATGCACAGGAAATGGGATCCTGCCATGGGTTAGTCAATAACTCACTGCCATGGACCAATCTCCCTGCTTAGCACTGGAAGAAACCAGCAGAGGCAAGACCATGAAAAAACTGAATGTTACTTAACGTGAGTGCCCACTCCAGTAGGGGTACTTTTAATTGTTTTTTCACTAAACTCTTAAACAGAGATTGAAATGTTTGGTATAGGAAAACAGCTTTCAGAATTTTGCTATAGATTAATATCACTGTTTACTTAATAATAGATTTCCTTTCTTTTGCAGCAGAAATAGTTTTCTCTCCATAATTTAGGGAATTTCTCTTATAAATTTAAGCTTAACTTTGATCTGAATTTCAACCAAGCCAATTCTATTCACTCCAAATATCATCTTTATTCTTCCGTATTATAAAGGGAGAACTTGGGAGAAGTTTTGCAAGAGATGAAGCCACATAAAAATAAACTGCAGGATTCTAGTTCTCTGAGACGATTTGTTCAAGGAAACCACACACTATTTGGGTTTAATGTATGAAATGCGGTGCTTTCTCCCACTCTGCTTTGCTTTCCTCAAACCCAAGGAATTTAATTTCCCCAAATTCGGCACACCACCCCTGTCTGCCCTCCTGTGTTCAACTGTCAGAAGAAAAAGCATAAACATGGTTTAAAAATGTTTTAAGATGAAAAATTATAAGAGTATGTGTGAAAAGTCTCCTTAAATGTTTAGATACACTTTCACCTGAAGGTGGCAATATTTAATAATATTCTGAAGAAAGAAGCTTCCCATATAGATACCTTTAATTAAAGATTTTATGTTTTTAAATGAATATCCTTCTCCCCCATTATTTTTTCACAATGTGTTGAGAGAGAAGTATGATGAGGTATAGTATACTTGTTTCAGACAATCTTGAACATACGTTATGCAAAATTATTTGCAATTAAAATTAAAGCAAACATATAACACATAAGCCATAATTTTAATAATAAAAAATATAAACCTTATATAAGAAGCCAACCCTTCCCTGCCCTCAATTTAAAAGCAATTTTAAAAGAGATAGGCTATATGTTTTCACAGTATTGCTACCAATATGCCCTTAACTCCAAACCCAAACTGGGGCTGATTCTTTCAAACCAGACCTTGTCTTTATGCTAAGTTATTTCACCTGCACTCAGCACATGCTGTGATTTAGAATGTGATGCATCAGCCAGGCAAGAAGAGGCAGCATTCCGGGTATTGTGTTGTGTGATGGCAGGACTGGGGTGCCCTGCAAACCAAGGGCAAAGTGCTGTGTGCACTCAGCATGGGCTAATAATCAGTAAGGACGCTTGGCCCAAAGCATTTTCTACAGAACAGAAGAAATAAGAATTTAAAATATAATTCCTTTTTTTTTAAAGCGATTTTATAGATTTTTTTCTAAAAAATAAAAACCAAACCTAACTCTACAGATATCTATCTTTGGATTACTAAGAAGACATACTTCTACAAATTTCTTAATCTTTCTGTCCTAATTAATCTTTCTCTGTTTTCCACAGGGCTTGGTGATTTTTCCTTTGATTCCTGTAAAATTCAGTGTTTTCTGCAATCCCGTTGATTACTGTCCTTGTGGCTACATGCAGTAAGATATTATACACGGAATTTAAATGTTTTACACAGTCCTGGCTGGTTAGGCTACATCTGCACTGCTCTGAGCATTCCCTACTAGGAAATCATGTTAGATTCAAAACAAAAAGAACACTTAACTAGGGCAGGCAGCAAACAAAAAAAATCCTCAAAGTTCAGAAGACAGCAGCTATTGTATTAAGAATAGTTAGGCAAGAAAGCCGACTGCTGAATTTGCCCTGTCTAGAGAAAAGATGAAATGATAACAGGCTGTGAGTACTTAAGAAGAATTAATAACAAGAAGGTGGAGGGTGGTGTGGGAGGACTGTTGGCAGCACAGGGAAAGCAGGTAGAAGTATAGTAATAGCTCAGAATTACTGAAGGGGAAAATGTAGATTAAATAGGACTAAATGAGAGACGAGGGAGGTAATCTGGCAGAGAGGGTCACTGATCTCAAGGCAAACGTTCATCCCTGAGGATCACGTCAACCTACACTGTTTGCAGAGGCTGGAGCTGGTGACCCCAGATGTCTTTTCAACTCTAATATTTATGGGTCAGATCACTCCTCTCTTTGGCAATAGCTGGAGGAGGAGTGTTTTGTATGGAGAGCCCTGCTTCCTGAGGGACTGCCGTGTGCAAAGGAATCTGGGAGCCTGGCTGCGTACACCCTGCTGGTTCCTACACCTTGGTAACAGCCTGGAGCTTCACCCAGGCTTTCCAACTTGAATGAAGAAAAGAACCTCTTGCTAACAATGGCTCCTGCTGGCTCTGGAGACAGGCTGATATAAATAAAGCATAAACAAGAACTGGAGAGCAGTTAGTTGAAGTACCATTATTTGGAGTACCATTTGGACTAGAAAAGGTGTAATTGATGAATTGATGGCTTAAAAACAGACTAGTTCATATCATTTCTGACAGAAGGGTGATTTTGCCTCCATGTCCATCCCTAAGCAAAAGTGAAGAGTAAATTTTTATCCTTCCAAACCAGAAACAAAGGCCATTTAGGAGGGAAGGAGAAGAAAATAAGGCTGTAGTCATTTCCTGCCTGTTCTCCCCTCCACCCACTTGCCTTGCAGAAGGTGTAAACTGGCAGATTCCCTGATACTGTCCTACTCTGGAAAAGAGATACGAACTCGCTCCCTCAGGGCATGAAATGGGTTCCTACCACATGAGACCACAGTCACAATCTTGCTCTTAAAGATTAGCCATATTTCTCATCGGGTTTCAAAAGTTTTTTGGGGGAATGTCTCAACTCCTTTTTTTATGCATCCGCTCTGTGACATTCAATGCACTTAGTCATTAAAGCAGGCTCACTACCTTTGGCATTTCTATTAAAACTGCATGTTCAGGAAAGGAACAGTGTCTGAGTGAATCACTGACAAGAAAGTACAGGTATTGCAGAGGGGGAAAAGGGTGATTATCTCCAGGCATATCCTGTTGGAAATTGAATAGACTCAATGAAGAATTGACAAATTTGTAATAAGAACCACAATATCACAAGGTAACAAGGCAGAAAAGCAAAATTAACACAGTCTTAAGCCTATGCATTCAGACTCCGTGGTCACAGAAAAAAATCATAACACAAATGGCAGAAAGACTTCCTGTATACTCTGACAGCAGATCATTCATTAAAGCAAACACGACACAATACATCCATGAGCAAAGGTGTGTGCAGATTAGTCATTTGCCACAGCTGTAGCTAGAAAAGGTTTTCAGACTGAAGCTGCAGGGACAAATTAGGTGCATTCATGAACAGGATGGTTTCAGTATAAGAATCTCAGAACAACACAGGAGAAAATTAATTAAAATGAAATATAAATAGAGGAGTGAAAATAACATAAAATAGATAAACAAAGATAAACCACTGTGCCATCCAGAAAGTTTTGCTACAAATAGAAAAGTCTTTATCAAATGTCCAAAGCAAACACTTTTGGCCCTTCTTAGATCTGGTGGGATTTCACTCTGCAGGCCTAGATCTGAAGAACAAAGCAGCCACGTCCAGTCCTCAGAGTCACGGTGCTCCCGCTTGGCACAGGGAAGCACAGAGGCGAAGGCAGCGCTGAGCTCCCTAATCCCGGAGCTGGCACTTGAACGATCAGTCCCAGGCACAACACTGTGCGGGCACAGGGCTTGTATCCCAACACCAGTGCCCGCCCTCAGGGAATTACTGAGCACCACCATTTCCAGCACCTCTTTGTTCTCCAGCAGCTCTGGCCTTTCCCTAAGGCTCCCGGAGAAAGCACTTGCTGCTGCTCTAGGCAGGGATGTAGAGGGGGATGCCACGGGTGCAGAGTGGTGCAGGCTCCCCTGATCTATGGCCTAGGGCAGTTTGCTCTTCACATGAAGGGAAATGAGGTACCAAGGGGCTTCATGCTGCCACACAGCCCCTTCCTCTTACCAGGACAGGCTTTGCAGGATTAACGGATCCAAAACCCCAGGGCCTTGGTGAGAACACTTCATCAAGGCAAAGCACCACTAAAGCTGTGACACATTTTGCAAAGAATAGCTTAATAATAAATTTTAATAGAGTCACATGCTCTGATTATTTGTGCTTTAATTATTATGCCTCTCCTACTCTGCTGAGTTGTGCCTATTTTATTTTCAATAAGGACTCTTGATGAAGATGAATTAAAACCTGTAATACTTAATTTAGCACGGAATAAAATATTTAGTGTGTTAGTTCATATTCTGATGTGCTAGACAAAATTTTCTCACACCTAACAAAATTAAGGGTCAGTCAAACAGCAAGAATCTGTCAGGTCCAACTCTGTCTGTAATGATGTGTGGTTTTGCCAGGATCTCTTTCACTAAGGAGAATCTCAGTAAATCTTTTTTCTTGGTGAAATCACATTGCAATGTGCCTTTGAGACAGTAGATTCATCTAGTTAATGAGACATATTTCCAATGCACATGTAGGATGGAGGTGGAAGGGTGCTGGGTTTTTGTTTCATTTTGCTTTTCTAAAAAGCCTACACAGAAAAAATTCTTTTCCTTTTGGGTTCTCTTGCAGTTAGTTCAGGGCCCTGGAAATGGTTTTATCTTTTATTAACCAGTGGGTCATCTCTATTATCTCAGATGGAACATACTGTCCCATTTACAGTACTGCCTCTGAATACATTTTCTGTGTTTCTATATTTTATTCTGTGATTCCCTTTACTAAAAGAACCCACTGTAGAAAAACAGAAAAAAAAAATTCGGGTTGAAGAATCCTTTACTGAAAGGAAGAAATACTACAGCAGAAGAAGCAGGTCATCCCATAAGATTCATTTGCTAAATTTTAATGTATGCCTCAGCAGGGTGGCATGAGTCTAATTGGATTTGAAAATTGTGTGAATCTCCTGTAATAAAAGCCATATTTGCCAGGGCAGCTCCAGGAAAACATTATTCCTATTGGGTCTTAGATTTAAGGGACAGCAGAATGAAAGAATGAATAACAAGCATTCTACTAAATACCCTTCCACATGACTGTGGAATGCCATGCAACTTCAAATCACAGTTCCAAAAAACAGGATTTATATTAGGTTTAAGTTGTCTCCTACCAACAACCCCATATTGATAGAATACTCGGGGGGAAGCTTTAAGGAAGATTAGCAAAATAATCCTTTCATGCTGGGAGCTGCATTTCTTCACTTAAATGGCCATTGCAAGCAATGAAAATGCAGGCAAAACTGCCAGTAAAAGGAGATATCCACAGAAGACTGAATCTGAGTGTTTTCTGGAGTCAGCTTAAATTATCTGCTAATGGACAGCTATCACACACATTTCTCTCTTCCGGTGAAAATGTATGATCTATATTATAACAGCACCTGTTAATGAAATCTCACCAACACACACAATATTGTGTTGATGTAACCTGCTATTTAATTTCTTTTTTTTGGCTGGAGAAAAATGATATGAACTTCAGCATTTAGATTTTTCATTTATTTCCTGTTTAATACATTGAGAAGCATGCAAAGGAATTGCACATGCACTGTCTAAATCTTGTGAAGGATATAAAGGTTTTCTTACAGCACTCAATAAAGCTGAGCTTTTTTGTAACCGCACCTGCAATGACAGATCAAGGAGAATTTTGTTCTTAAAAAAGACTGCCTCCAGATAAATTTCTTTCTTTAAAGGACAATGTATGGATAAGAGTTGAGGAGTACCTCTCCAGTCAAATGTGAAAACAGCAGCATTTGACCTGGCAACAGTGCTGAATAGAAATACATACCCTCTTTGAAAGATGCTCTGCACAAGTAGTTTTAGATGAAAATCACTGGCTTGAGTTTGGGGGGTTTTTTTGGTCTTCTTTATTTTTCCTTATTCCTGACAGAATAAACCAGGAATAACTCCATTTTCTTGTCTAACAGTTCACTATTTTATTTCTGGTTCAGCATCCTCCTTTAGGTACAAGGACTCATGAATAAAGTAGCTGATCTCCTGAGGTAGCCATAGGTGATATTGCTATTACCCACTCATATTTTATACCAGCCTTGCTGAGAAATCAGCCACAGAGCAAAGGAGGCAGAACACCGCCCTGCCAAGGATGTGACACAGCACCACTCAGGGTAGACCTTAAGTCTTTGTGAGAAGTTCTGGGAAAAGACCTTGGGGACCCTCGGAGTCTGTCAATAGGCCTTATGTGACACAAAGTAGTGGGGTTTCACCAAGTCAAAGAGAGGGAATAAAAACTTGTTTAATTTGCTTCCTACACAGGAGATTTTTAATCCTAGGCTGAAGGGCTGCACCACAGAATTTCCACTGCAGAGAAGAGATTTTTTTCCCAGTTAAACGTGGATCCCTAGATGCCCAAAACGAGACCTTTTCCAAGTAAAAAGTGGTCATTTATGGGGAATTTGGGCATCACCTTAGCAAAAGTCCAATTGACCATATAAGATGCAATGGTCGGAAAGCAGGCCATTTCTCTCTCTTTCTAAGCAGCCAAAATCAAAAAGGAGAAAAAAGAACAGTAATAGCAGACCAAGGACATGACTATGATCTAATCCTGCTCTTATCCCGAGGTAAGTTACTTGACTGCAGAGTACTTTCACCCAGGTCAATATTCAGATGGAATCGAGCCAAATGGATTTGCATCAGTGCATGCTTTCACAGTTACTGTGGGAAACAGTCCCCGAGTTCCAGAGCATCCAAGCTGTGCTTTGTCACAGAACTGGAGAGGAGGCAGATGACATCTCCATGTCCCTGTGTGACATGAGCCAGTGAATTTACGACCTTTTTTCTCTGCTGTGGAGAGTTGTACTCATTGACAAAAGACTCTGAGTTTGATGGTTGCATCCATTGTACTCCTCACCAAACACAATCTCCACCATTACCACAACATTAACCTCGAGTGCTTTCAGGGGTTGTTGGTTTCTTCAGCCAATGCCAGAAATTAAGGGACTGGGCATTAGTGCAGTTTGAACCAGCTCCCCAAATGCCCTCTCTGCCAGCCATGAAATCCCCTTGGCAATCCCTGCAGATATATTAGCACGTGGTTAGTCCAGTGTCTCAGAAGCAATTATATTTGCTATTGAGAAAAATCTCTGCAAAGTTCTCCTATCCTCCAATACTCCCCACGTTCTAGGGATGGGAAGTATTACCAGGATCTCATGGCAGGCAGCACCAACCTCCAGTACCTTCTTTTTGCTGGCCCAAATCCCCCCTTTTGCTGTCAGTGAACTTGGAAACTGCACCTCAGAAGATTAATTACTAACCAATATGACAGTTCTCAGTCAGATGTCAGCAATGATGCCTTTTCAGTTAAATAAAAACTATATTCCACAGAGATTTTTCAGATGCTGAGAGATTTAAATAGCAAAACAGTTTAAGGCAAGATAGCCAGTTTTCCAACTGACTAACCCCAAGTAATAAAAAATCAAAATTGTATTAACTTTATTTTTATTTTGCTTTGTTTTTCATCACTTAAATTCTCTTAAAAAATGCATATGTAAAAAGATACCTCCTGTAATAGCCACTCCAGGTGAGTGCATGGAAAGCATTAAAAAAAATGTCCTCGTGTACTGCAGAATATTGCTTGTAACCTACCTATATATTAAATGTCTAATAGAGACAAGGTGAAATGGATGTGAATGACAGAAAAAATAGTTCTCTAGTAGATGTGACTTGTGGTACAAAAAAGTGTTTTGGTTTGGTTTGGTTTTTAACTGATTAGGAGGAGTCCTGGGTTCATATTCGCAAAAATAGCCAGTGACACTCTAATCAGTAATTTGAGCTCATCAATAATTATACTAATTATCTCCAACCTACAGTAAACTGAAAATTCCTAGTTTCATTTTTTTCCCTTTAAAGCATGCATTCTTTATTTGTGTTGCATCACCTTAGAAAACGCTTCAAGCCCTTCTCATAAGGGAGAAAGAAGAAGGTATGTTTTATTTTACATGTGTGTAAAATATCTTTTTTCCTCCCATCTTTATGATGATTTTTGTATAATTCTGGAAAACAATTTTGCACCTGTCCTGGAAAATCAACTGTATAATTAAAATACTGTTGCACACAGAACTAAAGAAATAAGGAGAAGCAAGATGAGAAACAGCACCAGTTTACAGATAAGGGAAATGCAGAATGCAGGTTTTGAGACCCAGACCTCTCTGAGTTATTAATACATCTAATTCCCTACATAAATATCTAGGCCTATGATCAGACTGACTCAGAATCATTGGTGATGGCACCAGAAACTGCAGTCAAATCTAGAAATCTCCATCTAATTAGCAACTCACTGACAAGACACTCTTAGTCTTTTAATTTTCAATGTTGACAGAATTTTTATAGATAATTTTCATGAAGATGTAAACCAGTTTTTTAAAAATAGACGTAGCTGAATGAAACTTACATCTGAAAATTTAAAAATTTCAGAATAACTCATATGATAGAAAGTAGGAAAGGGTCAAAAATTGATAGGAAAATATAACTAAAAACAAACAAAAAGCATGGGAATGCTGTGCTGACCTCCCTCATAGAAGATGATGAGACAATATTTTGATCTCATGTACCAAGTGTAATTTTTCAATTATCTGCAAATAAAAAGTTTTATAGGACTTATCAGTTAAAATTATTTGGAGAAAGGTCAGATCTTATATGCATATTATTTCAATGATGCCCACTTGAGGTATTTTTACAACTTCTTGTAATGGATGTATTCTGTATCAAACCCTTTCTAGTTTTAGAAACTTTTTAAATTAAGCAAAGCATCCTAACTTGCACAATTCATACTTAGCTATATTACTTATTTCTGCTATCTTTTCTTCTTTACATTAGATGATAACATGAGCTACAGTTATCTTGTTTAAGCTTTCTACTGATTTAGCACTTCTACTCCTATGGCCCTTCAAACCACAGATTTTGGAGTCAGTTTGAAGATAAGACAAGCCCCAAGCCAAGTTGGCGTTGCCCAGCATTGCTTGTCCATTGCTTTCAGCAGACACTTAATTAGCATTATAAAAAAAAAAAAATACATTTTTAAGGAAATCACAAGGATATTTGATGATTTATCTGACAAAATACATTTAAAATTATGTTCAAAGGAAAAGGAGATGGAAAGACATTGTACAAATTGCCATCATTCTTCCTCTGTTGGACCCTGTGTTGAAAAAAACTCAGAACTAGGTCTTGCATCAAAAATAAGGAAGAAGTGAATCACGAAAGTCAAACATATCTGAAGCAGGTGATTAGAATTAGGAAATGTCCCAGTTTTGCTTGGCTACATTATACTGGAAAGCAGAATAAACTACAGCCTGATTCCAGGCATTTGGACACCATCACTCAAAAAAATCACGGTATAAGGAAAAGGAAGGGTACTCCCAGGGGTTTGGAGGGCCCGTGAGTCTGGGCTCAAGCACAGGTATGGGCAGTGACTGAGCTGGGGGTGGGAACAGAGTCTGTGGGTTACACTTCACATTTATTGTTATTGTTGCTTATGTGTTATCACCACTGGGCCTGTTTATGATGCTGCACCATCTCAATCTCACCAGCCCTGGTCTAGAAATTGCACAGCTCAGACGCAGTAAGGGCTCATCAGTTGCTCCTGGGCCAAATTCAGTGAAGCATGTGGTGTGTTCCTCATTAGCTGCCATTCTGTGGTGCAAGACAAGCAGTGTTAATGTGAAAGAGGCAGAATGAAATATACAAAACCATCATAATTTACCAGAAGGTAATAAATAATTGCATTTAATTAAATTATCTGAATGAGAAATCAGCTCCTATATACAAAAGGCTTGCACTGAGCCAATATGTATTTCCTTTCTACTATCCTGTCCCATTTTCTGTGACATCCTTATGTTTTCTTTCACTTATCTGTTCTGTCATTTGGCCAAGATCAGGTTCAGAATCTTTTCCTTGCCATTAGTAATGACCCTTTGCATACCCTGGGAAATCATCTTCTTTTTATATAAAAAATACTTCACCAGAGCCTTTGCTGTCAGTAAGGTTGAAGGGACATCTCTGGCACCTAATAAACACAGAATAGATTTAGCAAGGAGATTCAGAAAAGGAAAAAAAAAGGCAGATGAAAATGTAGTACAGCATTAAAAAAGAGCCTTGAGACTCAGAAGATTAAAGGATTACTTCTATCTTGGAAGCTTTTGAGATGAAGGGTCCGGGTAACCTATGCACCACTGACATGTTTAACTTCCCTGATACAACTTTATTTTTCTGGCATATTTGCAAGAGAGAGTAGTTAACTGAACCAGTCATTATGGCATTCAAATATTGAGCCCTCTATCAATGAGGCTGGAATAAATTCCAAGATGAGAATAGTCCACTACAATTTAACAAAGTGTTATTTTACTGTAATCCAGTTCACATTTTTATAATTTATATAGATCTAGCACATATGAATTTTCTTTTTTGCCTACAAAATGTTATTTAGAGTATAAATATTCTCCCCTAGGGAACAAACTGTACTGTCAAACACTTTTGGGATTAGCTGTGATAGGCTATATTAAAGTGCTACAAATTTCCTTCTATCCTGGATATTAGAAACAATGACACAAATTATTATAACATAATGTAATTACTATAATATCATAGGTTTGCTCAGGAGTGTTATTTTTCACTTGCCCAACTAAGTTTCTATTGATACATCAGGACTCTTCTATATTTAAATAATTAAGGAAATCTGGTAGGACCCTTATTGTACCACTGTATTATGTATTTTGACATTTTCTTTTCGTGCATTATTAATATTGTTCTTCATGCCATCCCATTTTCTTATTGTTACTTTCAGTAACACAAAATACCTGGAATTTTAGCTAAACACCTCGCTGAATGAGCTAATAAGTTAATGGGTTCAACTTTGTAGAGTCACAACCAGACAGAGAGGAGACCTTTTCAGGTGCATTTTGATAGGGAAGTATTCTGACAAAATAATGGTGTTTGCCCATTTGCTTCATGCCTTTCAATGCAATAGTCTATCTGCACCTAGAGAAAAATGCTTTTATCAGCACATTTCCCATCTGCTCTGCACGGTGGCAGCGCGGCTGTGTCAGTGTGAGCTTGTAGTACAGCCTGTGCCCTTCCCAGCCGTGGAGTGCAAGGGCAGGCTGCAGTGCCTGTGTTCTCTGGCCCTTCCAGAACACTGACTAAAATTTCTTCAAAGTCTGGGACAACAGAAAGGGTAACAAGGAAACTTGGTGTGAAATAACCCATTTCCATGTGAATTTTGCATTTTGAAGTTTTCAGAGAGAGTTAACCACCACTAAAGAGACCAAACCCTTGAAGGCACTGTCCGCACGTGCTGCAAGCATCATCCAGGGAGTACTGAGCACCTCCAGCTGCAGAAGGAAGGGAGATCCTGCAGTACTGAGCAAGGGACGGGGTTTGCTAGACTTGGGCTTTTAAAATTGATTCCCAGCTTTGGCTTGTCAAAGTAGATGATCTAGTTGTTTTTATTTAGCAAGGAAGCAGTTGTACAGGAGGTGTGAGGGTCAGGGAGATAACTTGCTTCTGTAAATTATATAAGGATGGGATGTGGCCCTGAGAGCATCTGTAATTCAGTTTCCAAATAGTTTCACTAACAAGTATTGCAACATCTTCTCCACCTTACTGCTTTTCAAGGACTAGTAAAGCTTAGACATTTACTCTGAACTTCCAGGTCATGTAATTCAATTCTCATAAAGAAGCATGCAGAACACCTGGGTATCATAAAGATGCCAATCACTAAAGCAGACTTGCATGTAAATGTTGTAAATGTTTCTGTTTGGTGTTTTGTTCCCCCAGCATATTGCAATAGGATTTTATTATGATAATGAGACTTACAAGGAATTGTTCCCATCATAAATTTGGATAGAAAGGCTGAGAAGTCTATCTAACCTAAGTTACCATCATGCAAATCTATATAAAGCAATAGTCAAAATTAATTTTCTTGTGAAATGAAAGAGGAATAAAACTCATTTTACTTTGCTCTATCTTACACATTAAGGTAGCAGGCATTTTAGAGAGAGCACATTACCTATTTCTACATTATCAAGAGAAATGAAAAAATTGAACACATGCCACTGAGTGTGTGCATGTGCATCTGTTTCCCAGCAGTTCGTGTTAAAAAAGGTAAGTTACATAGTCAGAAAATATCCTTTTCTTTTCCAATTGTGAAGGTCCAATAAGTTCACTGAAATTCCTTTCATCCATATTGTGCGAAAAGAGAATCAGATCAATCAAAAATTAAAATCCTATTAGTGCACTTGGACAAACCTGATCCTTGTGCAAGCCATCTTTAATTGTGAAGTTTCCCCTGATTTACATTTCACTTAATTTGACTGAAATCCTGCCTTCATACTTTACTATCTCCTCAAGTGCAATCTGAAAGCAACTAAAAAATATACTTAATAGGCTGAGCTATGTATTCTGCAGGTCAATAATCTTCAAGGATCAAGAGTGAAAGAAAATGCTGAATTATACCCTGCCAATGACACTGTCTTTCTTGCAACTGCCAAAATACCTGCAGAGGGTTATCTCAAATGCCTCAGCTCATCTCAGTTACAAGGGCAGAGCATGACAAGAGGAACAGATTTGAAAGATCCAAAGAAGAGACTGAAACCAAGAACCTGCATTGAATACAGAAACAGTACATAAAATCTATCTAACACATGATAATGTGCTCTGTGCCTACAATGCTGCTGAACTGAAAGTGGAAAATAAACCTTACAAGATGCTCAGTGTAATTTAGCTGGGAACAAAAAGCCATGGATAACCATTCTGAGGGACTTGGACAGAAAAGGGCACAAATCCTTTGGCAACTACAGGTGGAAAAAGTGTTTCTGGCGTCTTTATGATACCATCCAGAAGCAGATGAATATCCAAAAAGACACTTTGACTATGAGCTTTATTAAGAAAACTATATGCTGTTTGTTCAGATAGTTATTCTCTTAAAAGGAATTATTCTTTTCTGCCCCAGCTGTTTCAATTCCCAGCTAGCACGTCTGAGTTCTTACCAGCAATGCAAAGAAAATCAGAATTTTTACACCAGTGTTGGATGGGGTTTCACTAAGAATTTAAATAATAAAAATCTTTAGCATCCTCAAAATATCATTTTTCATTTGTCTCAGGAAATACTGATACCAAAGGTCTGCCCCAGAGATTTTGAAACAACTAATGAAACATTTGCTCTGTAACTCCTTTCCAAGAAGTTGCAGAAAGTCAAGTAGTGTCAGGACTGTGGAGGACATCAGAGTGCTCTGAAAGTCCCTCAGGAATAAAATCCTTTTCTTTCAATCTTTAGAATAAAATGTAGGGACTTTTAGGATGTCTTTTAGGAAAAGACATATTTTCTAATTCTGACATTTTCTTAAATCAGCTCTTCAGCCACTTTTGCCCTTTCTAGGGCTTAAAAGCCCTCACTATGTTTCTCCCAACAGCTAATTTAAGCTAATTGAGTATCTTTCATTTTAATCAGAGGAACAGCTCATATATGCATGTGAAAAAATAATGTGTTAAAATACAGTATTTGTATAAATTGGTCTATAAACTAAAATCTGACTCTTTTTCCCGGTCATGAGGGTATCCAATGTTTCCATTTATCTGATGGAGGAAAACTCCATCTGGTGCCTGAATTACACATTCACTGCAGTCAGTGGAACCTTTGTTCAGTCACAGTTCTCTCATTAACGTTTGTTCCTGGATTTGGGACACTGTGGATGCCCTCAAAGGGCTCCCTCCAGGGAACAAGAGGGTAACCTAAGATGTTAATCTGGACTCTAGATTTCAGGAATAATTTTTTAAATGAATATAAAAATTGAATTTTGTTTATCAGGTTTATAGAAAATAAAAATATGTTTAAACTAAACAAGAAAGAAGCTTGTACTTTTTTCTTCTTTTTTATTATGTTTGAGCACTTTCAGAACAGGAACAGAAATCCTGCCAGGCAATAATGCCCTGATCTAAAGCTGGGGTCTGTGACAATGCATGAGGCAAAGCACTGATAACCCTCTCTGGTAAACAGACACCTAACCCTGACCAAGTACCTTTATTAAGAATTCACCCACACACTGAGCAAACCATTGCTTCCCAGAGCTTAGTAAACTCACATCTATTTACTGCAATATTTTTCAATATAGAGTATAATACACTTAGAAAGCACTGAGATCTGGCCAGACAGTATTTACTCTTTTACCAGGAGGAATAAAGCATTCTATATTGAAACAAGCATGCAAGTTCCTTTGATAAGAGGTCTTTTGCCAGAATCTGTCATTGCAGTTAATCAGAAAATATTGATAAACGTGGTTTGAATGGACTAAAAACCCACTGGAAGATATAGGCAATTTAAATAATAATATTAGTGTGGAGGAATTTCCCTTTCATGGGACAACCCAGTGGGTAAGATGGCTGTGCAGTACAGGGTTTTTGGTGGACTGGGTTCTCAGAAACCCTCTTTCCCTCTTGTGTAAAAATGTTTAAAATTCATTAGCTTTGAGTAAAAGAGAGGAAATTACATGACTGAGCATGTTAGCAAGAAAATCCTGAGTGGTACGAAACTTTAAAGAAACCCCTGTAATTCTATTAAGAAAATTCTACTTTTCCTTTCATACAAAGAGATGACCCCTTATTCTGTACTCCTTCCCTGTCTTACCCTTGCAAAGTGATCTTAACTGTTACAACAACTCAAACATTCTGCGTTCACCACCAGCAATACTGCAAAGTACTTTAAAAAAAGAAAGGAAAAAAAAGTCCTCGTGAACTTGGGCAGCTCAGTTTTAGTGTTACTGTGGTCAATTTTTCCAGCCACCCAATTTATGAAGGCCATAACTTACTCAAAGATATAAATCACCACCACATTTCCTAATGCTGTTCTGTATGTTATCTGTTTTACACTGACACATAAATATCTCCATATTCATAATTCATAGAGGCTACTGTTACTATTTTCAGTGTCTATTTTCAAATGGGCTTGAAGTATGCAACCCAATGTCTTGTGCACGATATAAGTGTGTCTGCTGAAGTAAGGGATGACAATCCTGTAAAACTGTTCTGGGTGAGGTTTCAAAATTAGAAATTAAAAAGTAAATACTGTCCCAGAATACAGAGTTTTGGTGCAGCAGGAGTTATTTCCCTCCTAATGGAGGGTACTTCTGAAGAAAAAGAGCTTTTCTTTACTGGACATTTGGTTTATTTGAGAGGGCCATATTTGCTCTGTGATTGGTACATAATAACAGAGCAGGGCAAAGTAGAGAACAAACAGAGGTGGCTGTGTTTTCAGAAGTTGTGAAAGCACTAATGAAAACATCCCAGAACTGCCCGTACACATCCTGGTCCTTCCCTGACAACTGGGGGAGCAAGAGGTCTGGAGTTTAATTTTCTTTTAGGGCAGCACTCTAATACACCTTAATTCATTCAGTACTCACTCGATCTTGACTCACACATTCCTGTAAGGCCGCAGGGGAAATGATGGGAAGCTGGAAGGGTTATTTCTCTCCTCCTCCTGCAAACAGACAGTGGCAGAACTGTCTAAGGTAGCAGAAATGCCAGCCACTAAAATAAGCTGGAACGTTACACAAGTTAAGTGAAATGACAAAAGGCAAGGCACACACCCCACACCCCCCAGCCTGCTCTGCCTTTTAGCCAGAGTCATCTCAAGGACGTTGTGTAACAAGAGAAGACACAACATTTTCAGATGGAAATGTGATTTTCAAGTTGACAGTACAGCTTTAATTAAATGGGAGTCCAAGGAAAGAACGTAACACTGGGAAATAAATAGGCTATAAGAGAAGAAAACCACTAGTGTGGATAGCCAAGGAAATTAAGGGAGAGAACAGGAAAGAGCAAAGGCCGTGTGAGACATCTATTACAAAACATCAAGGTTAATGCTACAAGTGGAGGCAGAGACAGCCAAAGTGATAGAGATTACGGAAATGATCAAGGAAGCAAAGATCAAACATGAAAAGAAACTGGCAGATTGTTACTCAGTGCATTCTGCACAGACCTGAAAAAGGGAATTTTTGTGTTTTAAAATTTGTAGCTGAAAAAAATGACACTGAAATATATCATAGCTATTTAGACAGTGAATTGACTTAAAATGCAAGCAGCAATTATTTTAATGTTCTACATAAAATTACAGAATCTCCATCACTTTCTTAAAAACGGTGTCCTAGATTAATATGAAAGAAGGCACTTTGAAGTATCAAACAGGAAACTTATGATTCTCTGAGTGCAGCTCCATATCTGAACACTTCTGCCACTTTCTAGTTTTCTCCAAACACTTTCTAGTTTTCTCCAAAAACAAAATGAAAACAACAAAAATAAGGAAATTGCTGCCAAAAATATTTTGGAATTAAGGAAAAACAGAGCCAGGCACCACAGTGCAGTTAGAGCACAAGCTTCTGTGGCTTCCAGAGGGAACCAGAACACCCTGTTTGAGCAGGACACCTGGGCTCTGAGGCAGCCCGAGAAGCAAATTAAATCAGTGTTTTCTCCCCCAGCTGGGTGGTGCTGGGGACTCCTTCTGTCAGGTGGGTGCTGTAACTTTGCTGTGATGTTGCTTTCGTAATGGCAACGATCCCTTTATCCGTCGTGCTTACCATGCTGCTCTGTGCTGCTCTTGTTTCGTTCTACCTTAGCCAGCTTTTCACTGCACCTGGTTTTGTTTGCTGCAGTTATTTACTTAATTCAGCTGAGCCCAACCCGATGAGTCAGTCAGACCCTGAGCAGGCACATATAAAGGACATTTACTGTTCTGGAAAGCTTGTACTTCATGTGTCAGATAATACATGTTTCTACACCATATCCATTCTACCTGGCTTTGATCCTCCACATATTAAGTCAATCGTTATGACATCTGTTTAGACAACTATCATTCTTATTAGTGAAACAATAAAAAACCGCAGATACACTCATGCACACTTGAATGAGTTTTTTTTTTTTACTTTTGTTAGACTGTCAATTTTAGCAATTATTTTGCTTCATCTTGAGACTTCTGTCTTTTCCTTCTCTCTTCTGTTTTAGACTGTACCTGTAGCTCACATATTGTAGTCACAGGTTTTCAGCTCTTGTACTTGAATCTAGCATTTAACAAGAATTCGCCTTTGAGACAAAAATGAAACACACTAAAACTGACAATTTCTGAGTCAGCCCAACTTTCTTCTCTATCCTAAGGGCAGAATTTCAAAAGAGCAGCCATATCCCTGCTTCTACGATTCTAACAATCATTTTCTAAGGAGGATAACATTATCATATCTGCGATTCACCATTTATAGCAAATCTAAAGTGAAGAAAAGCAAGCAAAAGTAATTAAAGAATGTCTACTTTTTCTTCCAAGGAATTAAAGTCTATTCTTACAAGATTTATATAATCACACTCTAGTTGCACTTGACTCCAAGTGTTAGATTCCCTAAGGATTTAGGAACAGTGCTACTGCCTACACATTGTCTTCAGGGGACTATAATGGGAAACGTGAAATCCGGTCTGTTGGAGGAAGGCCTGCTGAATGCTCTCATTGCTAGGATTAAGGGCTCAAGGAAAGGAGCAGAATTATTGCTATTAGTCTCTTCTGAGCACATCACAGCTTAATTTACTGACCAGGTCCACCAAAGGGTTCATAATTATCTGTTCAGGGTTGAAGTACTAATTCTCTTTGGTGAGTGGAGACAAAATCATACCAATCTTGCCAGTCTTCTCTATTTCCCTCTGCTGGGTACTCCCTTCTCAAAGTGCTGGGTGGAGGCATTGCTCCTTCAGCTCCTGCCTTTGTGCAGGGGGTACCTCCCTCGGCCCCTGACTGATTGCACAGAGAACATCACGTTCACTATCAGGCACAAGAAAACTGCCAAACACAGCAGGAAAGGGAAATGGTGTTATTTGACTTTTGAAGAATGTTTAGAAGGATAATAAACACGCACAGGAGATCAACTATGCAGAAACTCAGTGGGTACATGACAGCTGCCTACAAATACTTGAAGGAAATAAGCCCTGCTTTAGGAAAGGCACTATTTATCATAAGCATTGGGGAAGCAATGCAAACACTGGATAAACACCTGGGACTGAGTTCTTTTAACTCGTAGACTCAGTTCCTGTATAAACATTTACAATAAGGCATAATTTTAGCAAAGTAGTTTGAGGGCCTATTTGACTATAATATAAAACTGCTCAGAGATTAAATAGGTTTGGAATTAAGTGTATTTCCAAGTTATTTTCCATCACTTGCAATCTTTTTTTTTTCTCTGTGAATGTAAGGATCCATGTGGTCATTTTAAACCTATGCTGGTCAAGATTTTCTCATGCAAAAAATTAATGCAAATAATGCACGTCTTGTAGCTGCCTTGAACCAGTTTCACTTCACTGGGATGTGTTTAGACAATTCAAAAATGGAGTGAAAATGCAGAGAACTTTGAATGGAAGGGTCAGTGGACAGTCATAACAGAACTAGCCTTTCAAATTTGCTTGGGAAAAATGTTGCCTTTCTTACTAGCCTTTGAAGGAAAACAGTATCTGTTTTTTTCATTGCAGCCCCAGATAATAATAAGAAATAAAACTATAACCACTCCTCTGGGGTAGCCAGAAAACAGATGTGAATCAACACAACTCTTGGCTGCTTTGGTTATGGCCTCTCCAAGGCAGAGTAGTCTGTTGAATGCCTTTTCCTGTAGCAAATCCTTTGGCTACTGTGAGAAGGAAAACCCTGAGATTATAAATATATTCCTAGGAAAACTTTCCATCCTCATTTTACTGTTGGGTCAATATCCATGATTAAAGTAACCTTTGGACAGTATCTCTATTATTTATTTTTATGACTTAGCCAGCTGTTCTAGAATAGAAAAGACTATCAAAGTTCTGGATGATGTTGACAGAGCAGCAAAACTTCAAAGATCAAGATATTTCTACTTAGAACCTTCACAAGTCCTTTAAATCTGTGTTTACCAGCTCTGTTTCCTATACACCGGCATCTATTTCTTCTGAATTGATCAAATTCTCATTTTGCAAACCCAAAATTTCAGGAAATTTTTATATACAGACATGAAAATCAAATGTACAGAACCATGAACTCAGTGTAGAAATGATGAACATTCAGTATGCCCTTATATCCTATTTGAGTAACAGTGATTTTTTTTGTTTGCTTCATTTTATTTAATACTATAGCACCTGCAGCTTGTTTTGAGCTCTACAGTACCAAAACCAGTCCCTGCTGCAAAGAGTTTTTCTTTTATTTTTTGTCATATTTCTGCAAATACTGTTAATAAACATTTATTTTAAAGTTGCATCTTGATATGCATTTTCATTCTATACATTAAAAAAAATAAAATTATCTAGTCTCTGGTCACCATCTTCCTCATCTTTTTGACCCCCCTTCTACAGCTTCTGCCCACTAACCACTCTTCTCTTTTATTTCTCCTTTCTCTTCCTTCTCTCAATATTCCCTTACCTCTTTATGACATTGCTGCCCATCTCTAGTCACCACTAGTTTAAGGAGGAGCCTTGTGTCCAGAGGCCACCCCTTGGGCAACTTCAGCCCTTAGAGGGGCAGATGGAATGTGAATGCAAGCAATGAATGTTTTTTTTCTTTCAAAGCTAGAATGGGGACACGGTGAATTATCAGTTATAGAGAGTGGTGGAGAAGGGGTTCAGGATATCAGAGAAGACAGAACTGGAAAAATGAATTCTGATCCAAAACTGAGGTAGAAAGAATGACATTAGAAGGAAAGAAATACTGTGCCCTAATGGCTGTGGCCAGCTATGAAAACTAGATACCAAAGTGCTTTCTGGGGTATTATCTGGGGATGTGAGTCACTCCCTGGGCAATGGCAAAGAGATCCCCATTTTTCAGCCATTTCATGGCTAAAATGTTTGTCGTTATTAGATGACTGGATAGCATCTACACTGGAACAAATAGCAAAGCCATTCTAATGATTTCAGGACATTTAATACGTTCCGCTCATTTCTTAAGTGCACATAAGGCCCATTAGGTCATGAGTCACACGGGGTAAACACTAACAGTAAACACAAGCTTATAAAAAAATGACTCATCATGTAATTTTATGCATATGAAATAGAAGGAAATATTTCAACCATCATCTGTCCCAGCAGGGAAAATGTGGGGAAAGGTTTACTGAGAGAGAACAATTTATACAGAAACAAGGATAACGTGTTTTAGCACATTGGGAATCTCCATCATGCATTTCCTGTGATTCGAGTTTGTTCCTATAAGCAGCTACACAGTCAGATACGAAGTGTTCTTTCCAATGAGATGTCTCATCTGCTTATGGTGTGTGTGTGTTTTATTTTAAGCAAGCGTTCACAAAAGTAACTTGCATTAAATTACCCAGATGTGATGTTTTGCAAACAGCCAGCGAAAATTATGATGAGTGTTGCTAGTTAGCTGATCATCAAGCCATAATAATTTTGGGATAAATTAAGCTATAGATATTGTGGAAAAGTAAGGAAATGCTAGTGCCAGGGATTTCCTGTTTCCTTTTTTTTGTACATTGCAGTCAGACAAGAAGGGCAGAGGAGGTCTTGCACTTAACCTCCGTTCACTTGTACTAAGCAAATACGAGTTTCTCAAAGCTCAGAACAGAAATCCTGGTTTGAACTGAACTTTGCATTACCAAATGGGATTTTCAGTAGTGAAGAACAATTTGTTTCTGCCAGCTTTGACCCCACTTGTCTTCATCAGGTTTCTTTTTGAAAGAAGACTTGTATGATTACCTTAAAGAAAGAAATGAAGTGCTGATTTAAACGGCCCTGAATGGTATTCTCAGAAGTTACCCTGCTATCCTGAAACAGGCTAATGAAGAAAGACCACCTCCTCTTCTATCACACTTCAGTGACTGACAATACATTAATAAAAATCTTGTATATTCTATGATACAATGGGACTTAACACAAAAAAGAAAGAGTGATACACAGTCATAATAATCTGCCTAAATACTACATGTTTGTGGACATAATTATGTTAAAAAATAATTCTACTGTGGCAATTGCTAGCCAATATAAAAGACATTAAAAATGCTTAATTTGAAACATATGGAAATCTTCACTGCTTTGGAGGTCTTTAAATCCATTTTAAAACTAACAGCGTTCAAAACCATTATGAAATGTGGACATTCTAATAACACTTCCTCTGTTTTGATACCTGGGGCAATTTAAGAAGGTCTTGCTTTTACGGGTTCTACTAGATTAAGTTCTCTGTTTATACATGAACCATGGCAGTTTCAATTTGTGTTTCACAGACACTGCCCTCAAAGCCTTGCTTAAGATTTTAGCTCTGGAGTAATTATGCTTTATAATACATTTGGGCTCTCAAGTTTGAATGAGGTTGGCATGGCAGATTAGCACATACTGGATTCATTTCATGAATGCATTGGAATTCTTCCACTCTGGCATAATATGACAAAAATTTCCAGTGATGATGAATTTAGAATTTTAATAGACTGCAATTAATCTTTTGTAGATTTTTTTCCCCTAAATCTAACATATCTACTTTCCATACTAATAACAAGAGTGGCTGTAGCAGTGCAATTTGTCATGCAAAACAACTGTTTCTGGACCTTCTGTTACACAGAGTGAAAGAATTGGGTTTGGTTTACATTTGGAGCCAGGGAATGTCTACATATAATAAATGGCATCTAAGGGTTTTTTCCTTTTTCTTTTAATATTGGCCCAAAAGAGATGAAGCTAAAGTAGAAGAGGCATTGTAAAAGTTCAGTCCTTCCCTTACTGCCTTCTCTCTCGAGCTTTTTGAATACTATTATCTCCACAGAGCCACATTATAAAAGTTCTGTGTATAAGACTGAGTCTGACACAGGTGTCCTCATAGCTGCAGGTCCAAGTTTCTTTTGACCAACTTGAAAAGATAATAGTTTTGCAGTGCTACCTTTATATTTAAAGGATTTTTGTTTTTTAGTTTAAAAAGTTGTTCTAAAGAAGCTAAATAGAAACAAAGCACTGATCATTTTTAAAAAAATATAATGTGCAGAATTGTAGACACAATGGGAGTTGTATCATATATCAGAATTTCATCAGTTTAAACACTAACCTCATTAAAACCCTCCAGGAAAGGGAAGTATTAAATATTATTGCCATCTCTGGCAGCAGCTAATAATCACAGAATCCATTTAGGAATCCACCTAGATGTTGCACAAAGGTGGGAAGAAACAGCACAAGAAGAGGTGGATCAAAGGCTGGACAGAATCCCTGCCTGGGCTGTGCAGATATATGAGTGAAGATGACGGGAACTCTGGAAGCTCAGCACGCTTCTTTTGGGCTCTGACTGTCAACCAGGGAGAGCACAACTATACCTAAATTTCACCCAAAGCTCATGAGAAACAAACAAGCAAACAAAGAAGCAAACAAATAAATAAAATGCATTCCTTGAGGCCTGCTGCTTCTGTCGGGGCAGAAGCAAAGAGCCGCTGGATGCATACAGCAAGCAAGGATCCAGAACTTAAGCACCAATGCTTTCTCAGGGACAAGTTATCCCAGATATACATTTTGAAGTATCTCAGACATAGTTTTGAGGAATTTGAGGCAGCTACAACCTCTTCTACTTTCAAATAAAACTTTGACACCCAATAGCTCTAAAAATCCATCTCCTTAGTTTCATGCAGTACAGTTAGAAAAGGACACTCTAGGAACTGCTACAACTCTGTAATGTCAGGGTTTGGCTTGGTTTATTTTCTTTTTCTTTTAGAGGTAGTGTGTTTGTTTGAGATTTCCCCTCTACTATTATATTTTAATTAAAATGAAGTATTTAATGTGAAATTCAGTATTTTCTACCTATGTATAAGAATTTTAAATAAAGCATGAAGTCCTAAAACTAAGTGTAGACATGTGGACTGTCTTGTCCTTTTAAAATGTTTTATTTATTTCACCATCAGTAGTCTGACTGAGTGGAAATCAACTTTTTCACCTGATATTCCTTATCCAAATTGACTGAATGCAGAGGAATCCTGAACACAGAAACCCCCACTTTTTCTGAGGCAGCACACTGACTCTTTCTGACTGTCCTAATTCAGTTCCAGCAAATGAGGGGAGTCAAATGATCCACTGCAGGTCCAGGCCTGGTTTAGTCATGTACAAACTGAGCAAAGTAGTTGAAAATTGCAACAAGGTTAGAACAAAAGTGTTTCCTGGGTGTTTATGCACATCTAATATTTGTCTAGATGCAAGACAGAAATTAAACTAGTTTCAAAACCAGCTTCTTAAGAGTGATTATTTCTGGTGGAGGAGGACCTTTTTCTTCAGTCCTGTAAGAATATCTATGGTTTGTTTTTCCTTTTTTACAAAATACAGCCTTAGTATGAGGCTTTTTCTAGAGTAATTCAACCAATATCTTTGAAAAAAATAGATTTATCAAACCATCAGGAATAATTCCCTGCAGTCTTCAAGAAAACTTACTGTTGCCTTTCAAGGTTCCCTTGATCACGAGGTCTGTGATCAAAAGGTCTCTGATGCAACCTGTCTGATTGTTTGATAATGAGGGTGTTTTGTCATCTGGCTCAAGCTAAGATGCAGTGCTACAGTTCTTAATACAAACCTGGGCAAGATCACAAAGCCCACCAGATTGTTTTGGATCAGGTCCCATTCCGCAGCTGGCAGAGGCTGTGTGTTCTGGCATTCACTGATTGATGAGAAGTTAACTTATAAAACCTTTCATGCTGGACACGGTATATGGCAGTAGGAGTCTTGAAGCCACATTTGCCATATTACTGTCTATTATGGCGAATGTCAATTACCATGCTTAGTCTGAGCTGCTGTGCTGAAATGACATACAAGATGGGTGTGTTGAAACCACGTATCTCGAGGAACCTCTGCACACAATAGAAGCAATCTTAGTCTTTAGTGAAGGCTCTGATGATTTATTTTTCTCACTACATGTCAAATAAACTACCTGTATTAATATTAAAGGACTTTCTTCTATTTTATTTTTGTTCATGCCACCCTACATATATGCCACCCGGGAGGTTGAATCAGATTGAACCCCAGCTTTGGGAAGAAAGAGGGAATAGCTGAAAGGAAGGAGAGAAAAAAAAAAGGAATACACATAAAATTCCTTTTCATTAGAAGAGCTTCCATTCCTTCTAACACTAATAAAATAAAATTCTGACTAGTGGTGATGATCATAAAGTAAAACTCGAGAAGTTTCACCTCAACATGAGGAAGAACGTCTTTCCACTGAGGGTGGCAGAGCCCTGAAACGGTTGCCCAGGGAGATCATGGAGTCTCCCTCTCTGGAGGCATTCAAATTCTACATGGACATGTTCCTGTGTCACCTGCTCCAGGTGAACCTGCCTTGGCAACTGGATTGGACCTCAAGATATCCAGAGGTCCCTCCACCCCTAACAATTCTGTGATTCTGTGAAAAGATGTCTGCAGGACTGCTCCTACCTGAAAGTTACAAAACTTCCAATAGTTAACAAGGAACAGGAAAAGAAGTCACAAATATACATCCATAAATAGTCACAGGTCTGACCACATCCTGCAAGGACAGTGCTGACGAGCAAGGTTTGCCGTCTTGGACTTAACAACCCAGCAAGTGGCAGTTTTCCGAGAGCTTTTTTAAGTAGGATTCACAAACTTTCAAAAACTTCAAACCTGTCCACTTCATTGCAGAAAATACCATTTTTCAGTTGTTACCGGTGAAAAAGTTGGCTCTGCAATGAAATAGCTCACAGACCTCTTCGTTTGCATAGTGAAGCATCCTTTGAAGATTCCTTTACTCTTTTTTCCCTTTGATTAAGGCCCAGATCTAACACTCAGTCTCCCAAGGTCTATTTGTGAGAGCAACTGGCCTCTGTATCTTGAGAAAAACTTCAGAAGTCGGTTCTTGGAAAGTGCCCCAGCAAGGTAATTCATGACAAAAGACAGCTAAAAATATAGTGTTAGATTTTCTGAAATTAATCTCTGATCGTCTGAGAAAAGACTGGGTGGATGGTTTATAATGACAGTCTCTGAATACCTGTAATCTAATTTCTCTTCTCATTTTTCTGTTCTACTTCCTTTTATTTAGCTAGCTTTGCAAAAAAAAGAAAAAAAAAAAAAAGTAGCCCTGTACTTGTGATTTTGTCTCCTGTCTAATAGGTAAAATCCCGACCTGGTCCTGGCTGAGCTGGTCCTGCCCTCCCGTCCCACTGCTCTTTTACACAACAGATCACACAACCTTCCCTACACCTCATAGACCAAGAGAACCAAAGAGTTAGCAGCACCAATAGGACTGAATTAATCACTGTTGCACTGGGAAAAAATTCCATCTTTCCATATTCCTGGTTTTATTTTTTGGATATTTTTCTTTTCTGATATTTATATCTCCACAGCTGGCAGAGCTCAAACCTGCTGTAGTTCCAACTATGCCTCAGAGCTCTCCATGCAAGAAATCAATAAAACTGATTAATGAAAAGCATCATTCATCAAACCTAGCTCTTGGATACAGCACTGCAGTTGATAAAATAACTTAGTTGTCTTATCCTTTAGCTAACTACCTCATGTGTGGCACAGGGGATTAATTGATTGTTAGCCAGTACTCACACTTTTCATCTGTTTTAACTAGTAACAAGATGTTCTGAAGAGATCCACTTGAACGTTTTAATTATAATAAAAACATTATGCTGTAAAAATAGGAATTCATTCTGGCAAAGAATAAATCCATAAACAATATTCTCAGTTATTTTTGGTGAACAATACAACACTAAGTAAAACTTAGAAAAAAATCTGGTGGCAAGGAACAATAATAGACATGGACAAAGGTAATAAAAGCCTAAAAGAATATCATGTTCAGTTAGTTATATTACTCTTTGACCATTAAAATGTTAACATGATGATAATCAATCTTAAATCAATTACTGTGTAATTGCTGAGTCAATAGAAGTGCAGTTAAATATTGATAAGTCTCTAAAAGCTCTATCAGGTCATATTGACAACTGGAGAAATGAATGCAGGCCTGTGCAGAAGGAAAGCTTGACTTGCACTGCTTTGATGGAAAGCAGCACAAGGCTGAGTTTACATTCTTATTACCAGTTAGACGTGACGATCAATAGAGGCTGCCTCTGCCCTGTCAGCATGGAGCAGTGAAGATGTCTAGGTGTTATTTCCACTCCTTTCATCTTTACAACAGTGTGGAGATGACCAGCTAACATCCTGTGTAGCAGAGGACAAAGGACTCAACAGTCCAAAGAAAAGAAACTTATCAAGTGATACGAGAAAAAGCCTATTTATGTCCAGAAGGGCCACTGCTGTTTCTGCTTAGCATTCTCTGGTGGTTGCTAAGGTAGTCAGAGCAGCCTGCAGGAACACTCACTGGAGTGGCTATGCTTATAAATTATGAACTAAGAGTCCTTTTATTTTGAAGGATATAAGCAAAATAGCTCCAAAGATTTACACCATCTTTTACAAAATTACAGAGACAAGGCATATTTCAATAAGACCCAGCTTTGTTTTATGATGCTGTTTATCAAAGGAATCACCAGTTTTGTTCCATGAAAGTGGAATAATCATCCCTATCTTCCTGTTCTTCAGTTTATGAAAACTCTCTTCGCTTCTACAATACTGAGCTACTTGTGTTCCATTTGTTTAATGAAGTCATAATGTTGAAGCAAATACCCTTTACTATTTCTTTTGTATCTATGAGTGGATGAACAATCCATATCTAGACACTAATATTCTTTGAATGAAACATGCTCAATTTTATCTGTAGCCAGCAGCAAAATATAAAGGAACAGAGAGCAAAACTATTTGGCTTAGGATTTGGGTCAGATAAGATACAATATTATAGGAAGCTCCAGTAGCAGTAGCTGGTAAGGTTAAGTCAGGAGAGCCATTATAACTTTCTGTTCCTTTCATTCAGATAACTTTTTGAAACCTTCTCCTTCTCTGGTGATATTTTCCTGCTTTGTGGTAGCCCAGGGACAAATGGTTTTTAGCAGGTTTCAGCTAAAACTGTTCAGCCATTTTCTTTTACTGAAAAAATAATTTTCACTTCCCTCTTAACCCTTTAGTATATATTAGGGCAAAGTTCTGTTCTTGCAGCAACAGCTGAGTGAACCTTTCAGGCCAGCCCTCATGGCTCATTTTCGACTTGCCCTTTCAGGCTGGCACCCAGACACAAAATGTGTGAGGACCATCTTCCTCCACCTGCTGGGGTCGGTAGCAGACATTGCTTTCAAGGGTTCAGCCATGAGCACAGAATATGAAGAGCTGGAAAGCCGGGAGCTCAATTCAGAAGTTTCTGACAAGAAAAATCTCCTGTCATACGCATTCTGTCTGGGGTACAACTTTTAAACCCTGCTGCTGGAAAATTCCCCTAGAGGGGCAATACACACAAGGCCTGTGTACTTTGACAGCTGAGGGTAGCCTTCTAAAAGCCCTGGCCCCACAGTATTTTACAGGTCTTCACGACTGCTTGAGTCTAATCACATCATTGGGGCTCCAATTTTTCTTTTGTCTCAGGACCCTCAAACACTTCCATTTGTCTCAGAAACACAAAGGGGCGTGTGGTTTTGCTTGGCATTGTATTTTTCAGCCAATAAGGGATGAATGGTCCTCAATAACAGTGACCCTTTAGCTCCATGAGACTTAGATGACATTGGACAAGATGTGCAACTTAGAACAGTTTGGTGCAGGTAACTAAATTGAAGTTTGTTGCTCACCAAATAACAAAGTATGCTTTTATAGCCCATTTACGTTGCTGAATTTGCTCCTGATAGGGAAAAAAAAGAAGCGCTTATAAGTTCAGTTTTACTTCTATCACTTATTTCTTCTGCAAGCTTCAAGAATGAGAAAGTGCATTTTTGCCTGGACGGTTGGTGGTTCTGGGAGTGGAACTGATACCCTCAGCAGGAAAAAAAAAACCCTAACTGATGAACAGTCTGAGGCCAAGATATGGGACACCCTTACAGAGATATGAGAGATATTTTGGTTACTGTTAAATTTATATGACTACTCAATTGCAACACAATGTGCAAAGTGGCTGCCTAAAATTCAGGAATGCAAACTGTGTGGATGCAGACAGTGTGCTGGGGCTCAGACAGGCAGAGCAAGCAACCTTCCATGGCTGTGGATCATCACTGTCTGTGCCGTCTTGTCTGTGCAGAATGGGCAAAGACACACATCTGTACAACTAAGACTCCAGCGGCTTATTTAGATTCAGAATGTGAATGGGGTTATTTTCTAGCAGGAATAGACTCTCTCTATCAGTCATTGTCATTGATGAAAAAGTCACTCTAATGGGGAAGAACATTACTCTTTCCAACAGGCAGAAATTTTTTTAAATGTCAAAGACTTTTGATAAGTCTGTTAAAAAACTCAACCTTTGTCAGACTACAGACTGGTTTTATCAATTGTTTGGACATATTACATGATAACTTCTTATCCTTTAGGAATCATTTGGAAAAATGAAACAATAAATTACAGATTAATGTCCTTGCTAATGAGATCCCCATTTTAATTAAAGCTTTTTAGCAGATGAAACAGATAGGAGTTCAATAGTCTCCAACTTTTCCCCTTTTCCATCTACAACAAAGCATGCAGTTCTTAAAAAGTGAAATCTCAACGTGATGTACTTATTCAGATAATGCAGTAAGTAGCAGTTAGGACAAATGCTATCTTTAAAATTGTGCTGAATTCAGTCTCCAAAAGAGATACAAATTATATTTACAGATTAAAAGAAAGGTTTAAGGCACTCAGTGAAGACAACAAATCAGAGTCTTAGGGTGAGCTGTGGGGCGGGGGTGTCGCATTCCCCACGCCAATCCTTGTGTGCTTAGGGGAGGTCTCAGAAGGGCTGGGTCTGATGGCAGCACAGCAGATACACAGGGACAAAATGTCCGTACTCAGTCGGATCTCTCCCATGTCTACATCTTCCCAGGTAACTTCCTTCAAATGCAGTCAGAGTGAAAGGCCACACTAAGTCAGTGTGAAGACTCAATTTGGTTTTTAAAATCGGGTGTCAAGGTTAACCCCCACCATAGCGCTTTGTTTAAAGACCGCATCAGGATCGTGAAACGCTGTCTGATGCACAGCACCTCAAAATAGGACTGAAGTGTTCACTAATGCTGCTTTTTGTGTGAAGAGAGAGAAGTAAAGATACCTCACACATTTTAATAAGTCCAGAAAACAAATTGCAAACAGATAACAGTGAAGCACCCATGAAACAAATCAATTTGACATGGAATTTTCAGTGTTAGTCTCAATCAAAAAGTATGAATTATCCCTCAGTTTTTTCTATTTTCCAGTGGACACTATGACAAGGAAGGCTGTGGAGTTGGCTCATGCTCTCTAAATTCTCCAAGTATGCCTATCTGTTTTAAAAAATTATGTAAACCCTATATATTTGACTTTATTTGGAAAAATAAAAGAACTACAGCTCAGTTTGAGATTATTTAAACACCAAACTAATTACCTCTAAGGAGAGAACTAGTTATTTCAGCCAGCATGCTTTTTAAATGAAAAACCTGATGGTCAAAAATGGAGATGGGAAACTGTGGAGTTTGAAAATTTCTAAGCACTGAAGAGATCACTTTCAAATCTGCCTTTGTCACTCACTCCTCATTAACATAAGCTTCGCATATTGAAAAAGAAAGTAGATTTTAAAATGTAAGTTTTAATACATTTTAACTATTAAAATATGCCATATATAATTTGGGATATGCAGCTTAGCCACACTACAATTAGAACAGCCCAACCTTCTAAAATATTCTGAATTTGAGTGTCTGATATTACAGTGCTAGCGCTGCATTAATGTACCATTTTGAAGCACAAATTGTTTGTATTTATTATTAAATTTCTAGAAGTGGTTCTGTACTCCTTTAGAAGTGTGAAGAAGTATTCTATATATACCCCAGTACTCCTGCTAGGCCTTTGCTTTTCAAAGTGACTGCAAAACCAAAAGAGGTGTGACACTCTTTACAAGCATGATGGGGAATCTGTTCAATATTTATGACCTTCAGATGTAAAAATGCTCTTTATCAGCTCCTGTTTTACATTCTATTCAGCTAAAGTCATACTACAGGTCAGCTGAAAAGACTATCACTAGTGTAAGATAAATGAGCAGCTACCAGCATATGGGAAAGGCTGCAAGTATCATAGTAGTCTAAGTGGATAAAGTATAGGATTTGCTTTTACAGGAAAAGGCAAAGTCCTTTGAAAATTACTAATAAGAAATGAACTAATTTTTGCTTTACACAAAACACCTACTTTAATAAGAAAGACAGAGGATGAGCTTCAGCTCATCAGTGCGATTTGTAAGGAAAATTACAGATGGGAGGTTTGTTTTTGCATTCAAGGCTGCACCTTGCATCTTTTGTCAGACGTGCATGCCTTCTGCTGGTGTCCCTATTGCTCTGGGCCTTGGCATGGGCACCTTCCAAACACGGCCCGTGCACATTATGGTTTTGACAAAAGTGCAAATTCTGCTTTTGTCCCAGCTGCTGCAGTGCAGGGCAGGAAGCACAATGTTGGGGGGTCTGCACCTCAGGGGCTGGGTCAGCAGCATGCCGGTGATGAAAGCCCATGGAAATGCCCCACTTTTACTGACATAGTGAGAAATTCAAGGAGATTCACGCTCCATGGGAACAATTGGTCTTTAATAAACTGTACTGGTCTGAATCCCTGGCAGATAAAATCATAAGGCCCTCACACAGAGGGATCCAAGGTTTATAAAGGTGACTGCTGGTTGTCTTCTTTAATAGGATGTCAGTTTTGCAGAAAGCAGTAAGAAGAGTTCTACTGTTAATCAAGTTACACTTTTTTTTTAAGAAATCCTTCCAAAATAGTAGCTTTTGTTTATTTAATTTGTTGGAAATTGCCTTTTCCATCTGTCTGGAAAGTAAAACTACACACAAGTTTTGGAATCACTGGGTCAGCTTGTCAGGAGTAGGAAAGCTGTCTAATATTATTCCAGCAGCACTGTAAGGTGGTTGGACACTTTTATGTTCCCCTGCACAATGATCATATAAGGCCTGTGCTTTTTCAGCAATATACTTA
Source organism: Gymnorhina tibicen (assembly GCA_013399875.1). Classification (NCBI taxonomy): domain Eukaryota; kingdom Metazoa; phylum Chordata; class Aves; order Passeriformes; family Artamidae; genus Gymnorhina; species Gymnorhina tibicen. Next base: position 4,703,256 of record VXAZ01009789.1, on the reverse strand, counting down.
ATGATATGAATGTCCAGACAAATAAGGACTCTTACAAACAAAAGGTAGGAATACTTTCTATTCTAAAGGGGGCAGGAGATGCTGGTGGGCTCAGGTTCTGCTCAGCAAGTCAAAAAAGGTGATCTTTTTCCAGTTAAAGGGTACTATTTCCCACAAAGTTAGGAGAGAAATTGCTGTATGTGTTAGTTATACAGTATTGCTGAGGCCTCACAAGAAAAACATGCTTAAAACCCATGCTGGGTTTAAGGGGATGTCCTGCCACATCCACATTATCTAATAGCACTGCTAAGGATTTCAGATCCACTCCTAGGTCATCTTTTCAAATCACAGGTGAATAGAATGATTTTACAGTCTAAGAGTTGGCCATGGATAAGTCAATGTAGTCCCCTTTCTAAAGGCAACATTTGTAATAAGTTTTTGTTAACAGTGAGCAGGTCCAGCGTACGTGCAACTTTTTACAGATAAAAGGAGGAGCAGACAGGAGGTACAAGATAAAGCACTATGCTATAAAAGATTTTAAACATTCCAGGAAAACTCTGTCTTAGCAAATCTGTTAACTGAAAATGAAAATTCAGATTTTTACCTCATCGTCACTCTAGCAACTTTTTTAACAGGATAAATCTGCTCCAGGCCTCTGCACAAAACAAAGCATTTGTCATCTTTTTATTCATCACACATTTTCTCTCAGGGCATATTCAATCATTTATTTCAGGCACTAATCATTTAAGGCTATAAAATTGATTCAAAATAGAAGTCAGTGTACAGGTACATACTGACTTCACCTATGGAATGCTAATGCATTCAACTGCATGGAGTTTTTCATGGTAGATTTTGACTCGACTTTGAGGAAAGGCTAAACACAGCGTTCCTGACTAAAGTAATGCTAGGCATCCACAGGTATATCACAGGGAGAATGTGTAGTCGAGGTTTAAGCTGAGAAGCTTAAAGAAAAATTCACTTCAGGAGGTTTTTAGTACCAGTATAAATAGCAGTTGCTGTTTAAAATCTGTCATGGTATTTCAGTTTTGTATACTGAAGAGCCCCAAGCAAAAAAGATCTCTAAATGTGCCTTCTAGTTATTTTTTCTAATAGCGTGCTAATTATGCAGAAAGTATGCTGAAAATTGGTGCACTGAATGTCTTGGTGCACTCTATATTTTGCTCTCTGAAAAGCATTGTGTTTATTTCACTGAGCTGTTTTCAGTATGAGTGGCAGAGGAACTTTCCAGTAATGATCCCAACAAGCCCTTCCCTAGGTATCCACTAAGGAGATTCGGCTTTTCACTGGGGCAGGCTTCATTCCCACAGCCACAGGAGCCCACAGACCCTGCCCGTGCCGCTGGGGATGCGTCACAGGGAGCGTGATACAGTCCTGAGTTCGGCTCTCGGTCTGGTGGCCCCCGCACCAGGCTCTAGACCAGTGATATTAGGAGAGCCCACTGCTTCCTGCAGACTCTGCCCCAGGCAAGCCTGACATGGCCGAGATCCTGAACCAGGAGCTGGAGGGAAAATCTGAGGGAGTGGATTATGTACCCGCAAAACCAGCCAACAGATCTGTGTTCAGCCAGTGGTGCACTAAATGCCGGGTTGTCACTCTGGCCAGCAGGAGGAAAGAAACTTTCTTAGCGTGCTGACCCCTCTATGACATCTGGGCTGCAGTACAACACTGGCAAAGAAAGAAAGTATCTTTTTGAACCATTTTTTGGGGATGACAGCTGAACACATCTGATTTGTGTTACCTTTGTTAACGTACTTTCCATAAGTTTGGGGCAGTATCAAGATATGTCTCATCTATGGCCTTCCACTATCAAACCAGTTTGCTCGCAAATTGGACTGGACGTATCCTATCTGGCATCTCTCTAGGGTGTTCCCACAACTTTGTAAGTCTCCTGATGCATGCAAAGCTGTTATTTAATATTTTGATATCTTTTTAGATATTCAAGCCAGGTGACAAGCTGCACAATGCAAGAAAGTAGTCAATTAACTTTAAATACAGATGCTAGATCTGCTTTTCTCTACTTTGTCTCTTTTGCCCCTCAAGATACCTCAGCTAGTTCCTTGAGGTCTCTGCTGCAATTTCACTTTTTTTTGATTGACTTTAATACCTCTGAATTCTATAAAATTATCCTGCAGTCTATTCTTTCCTTAACTTTGGAATATCTCCCTGATCCTTTTTTCTTAGTTTTAGTACTATCAAACATCTAGTAGCATGAAAGCATTCTGTAAGTCAGCAGCAAGAGAGCATTTAACGTTCAATATTTTCCACATCATCCATTATTTGTTGCCTCTTAAATAACAGACATCCACAAGTCTTTCCTCTGGTTGTAGTGAAATTATTCTCTTTGATTCATGGGCAGTATATTATAGCTAAGAACCTCTACTGCTAAGAACACTTAGACAAAAGCTACCCGGGAAGAGCTTTACTTTCATCTTCGAAACTTTCCTTGATTTGCAAGCATTAGAGAGGATTACCTAACACATTTTTACATTAAGAGCAAAATAAAGGGCATAGACTAAAAATGTGAAAGTCCAAATTCCTGAAAGAAAAACACCAGAACCATGGACCACTGTCAAATCCTTTAACTGAGTGGTAAATTCCATTAAGTTGTGTATTTTCCTTTAATTTACTCCATATTACTGTACTTTGTGGCTTTTCCCTGGGGACTTAATTTTTTCCTACCTCAGCCTTGTAAAGTATAAAGGGTATTTTCCAGACCATAATTACCTTTTGCATATTGCATTTTCCATCTTCTTTCATCAATGACCCCCAGCTTGCTACACAGAGAAATCTGTGACACGGACAGAACAGCTTTTTGTCAGACCAGGTGACAGCAGCCAGAACAAGGACATTTTACATTAATGATGAAGGTCCTGACAACAACATTAGAGCCAAATTGTTTACATTTACTTTCACCTGCTTTCGATTCTGTTCTTCAGTGTGGTAATTAGGTACACATACACCAATGTGTACGTGTGCCTTTGTAAACGAACAGAGCCCGGAAATACAATGGAGTTTTGTTGAGTTGGTATGCTTGTTTTTGATTTTTCATCATGCACTCATTATGGTAACTTCTACCTGCTTGTACTACCTTTCCATAAAATAATGATAATGAAAGCATTAATTACTCCTGGTTTTCAACTGAATTAGAAACCACATGGGTAATTTCTAGGAGGTAGGAACAGGAGCTGAAAAGGGGCGGTGTTTTTGAAGACTATGCTGACACCTGGTTTATGTGCTTGTGTGTGGCAGTACTGCTTGGAGAGGATACAGTACAGCTGTTTACAATAGAGGTTCATCAGAGTTCTTCTTACGAACGTAAAATGCGCACACATGAAGAAAGGTATTTTATGTCTGCAATTAGCTATCATTGCTTTCATGGTCAGTAGATCCCCTCCATTAGGGATTATCTTAGGATAAAGGAAAAGAGAGTTTGGTTCCATATTACTGAGGTGCACAGAATGAAAAAGGAATAATTGCCAGCACTACTTACTGTTATTCTGAGCAGTAACTTAATAGGATAGAAAACAGAAGGAGCTGCAGTTTCCGTTTATAGGCGAATTGGTTTATGACCAATATTTAGGCAAGACAGAAAATTCTCTTTGCTTCTCAGTTAATTTTGATCTCACTGGACTGCTTGTACAACACCACCATGCTAATATGAAGAGAGACATCATCTGGTCTATGTAGGCAGAGTACACTTGTCAGTGTTTATCATTACAGAAGTCAAGCTGCTTTCAAGTCACATTCAGAAACGCTGAAAATGTGTGTCTTTTGATAGCCTGCCAGTAGTGTATAGATATATACCCAGTATGGTTACAGCACATCATAAAATTTTATTTCCTGCAGATTTGTCTGCCACAGAACATTTACTCGCTGTCAAAAAGGTAAAAAAATATGCTAACAGCTCTGGGTTTCCTCTACACACTCTGAAATTTCTGAAACCATCCCTACAGCTACTATTTTTTTTCCTTCTTGCAGCATTTGATGTATTCTACTTTTGATGTACGAGGAGAATTTATCTTTAGAAATGGATTATTTTCATATTGGTATCTAGGGAACAGCAGCTTCTGGAGATATGATTTAATTTGGGTCTCCTCCATGAGGCTTAGGCACGAGCCTGCCGCATGGCACTGCACGTCATCTTTTTCTGGAAAGAGCCTTCGCAGGAGCGACATTTACATGGTTTATTAGATCCAGGTATTGCTTCACTCAAGCCTGTTTAAGCAGAGATGAATACAGAGCAGACCCATTGCCAGCTCAGTTGTTTTGTGGTTGCCAAATACAGGGGCTAAGAAGTCTCTCTGGTGCTATCTAATGGAGCAAGTGTTTTTGTGCCTTGTCTCAGGACTCTTGGTACAGTGTCAGAACTCAGCTAAAGGGGGCCAAGCAGTGGCCTCAGCTGCCAAATGGTAAAAATAATTAGAGACCAATCTGGGGCCACCTTGAACTCGGCACTCCTTGAACTCTGTGGGAGCTTTACTTAAGTCATCCTGTATCATCAAATTAGCTGAAGATTTTTATGGCAAATCTGTTAATAACAGAATCCTTCACACAGTTGGGCATTCCCTCCTACTGTAACAAAACAAGCCAGCTGTGATCCCACTGCAGACATTGGCAAGCCTGGGCGTTTTACTGCTTTTACTCAGACCATCCCCCAGTGTAAGCAGATAAATCCCACAGCACTCATGCTGAAAAGTGCAGGGAAAGCTGCACAACTCGCATCCATCCAGCACCTGGCTCAGTTCTTCCCAGCAAGTGCTGCTGCCCCAGGGTTGAAGAGAATAACTCAGATTTGATCCTCATGTTCAGGAAGCAAAAGTCAGGCCCATAGCAGAGCACAACTCCCGCGCCAGCAAGATGTTGATCTAGTCCTTTTCTATTTGGGGATTCTCCCAGCACTGGAGGCAATTCCCCAAGGAAGTCCCCATTCCCCAAGGCCGACTCAGCAGAGCCCTCCAGCCCCAAGAGCCCACAGGTCCCTGCAGAGTCCCAGCTAAGCCAGAGCTCACAAAGGGCCTCGGGCAGCCCGAGCTTAGCACTGACCCCAGCACCCAGGTGTGCAGAGTCTCCCTCTGTCTCTCCTGACTCCAGGAGCTACCCTGCATACACCAGACAGAGTTTTTCCAAGTTCTCTAATGACCCTGCGTGTGAGAGAACAAACCAGAGTCACCAGCTGACTGAGCTCAGGCACTATCTACCAGAGATGACACGACAGCTCTGATGCACCAGCAATACCTGGGGGCACTTTCTGATGCCATGAAGGATTCCTTCAACAACTCTGGCCATCTATCCTCTCCTTGCTAGAGTTTTAATGAAAACAGCCTTCTTTCACCATATATGTGGCATAGAACTCTTGGGGAGGGAACATCTCACACAATTTGCTTCCAATTAAATTTTCTTTCTGTCCAGAAATATGCAGCAAATACGATCTGACAGGTAAAGGTTTTCCAGTCCTAGATGGTTTTGTGTTGAAAGAAGAAATCCACAATTCCAAAAAGCCTGAACAGACAAAACACTCAAAATTACTTCCTAACTGAATGTTTAATTTTAACCTTAAAACTCTTAGTACGTTCCACACAGGAAACATCAGAATTATACATTTAAATGAAATAATTTATTACAATAGAATTCCCAGAGGACCGTTTTCTGAAGAAAAATGATTAGTTTCAGTGAAAAAACAGCTTCTAGCAGTTTTTTCTGAAAAATTCCCAAGCAATTTTAATCAAATAATGGTAATACCATTTCTGAACTCCATTTATGTGCCTTTGCTTTCTCCCAAGTCAATGGAATGCTCCCAATATTACAGGGAGGACAAACCCTCAATTTTTACCATTTGGAAAAGGAAACACAGTAGAAACCATTGCACTCCTGTGACTGCACATGCAACCACCCCCACACTGCATCTCCCCACACAGCAATGCACGTGGATCATCAAATCCAACCATGAATCCAGCACTGCCAAGGCCACCAGGGAGCTCTGTCACTAAGTATCGCGTCTATATGCATTTAAATACTGCCAGGGATGTTGACCTCACCACTTTCCCAGGCAGGCCATTGCATCCAGCTAATAATTTCACAATTAAAAACTAAGAGTCTTTCAATGACAGACAGCTGCAAAAGACATCCATTGGAAGAGTTTTCACCAGCCTGGGTGAAAATATTTGTATCTCTGTCCTGCTAGTGCTTGGAAGGACTCTCGTCCACTTCAAAGCCTGCTGTGATTCCCCCAGGCAACTGGAAATACCAACTGACAAGCACAGCTGAGGGCTGGATTCAGGCTCACCTCAGCAAAAATGTGAAAATCAAATTATTTCAGATTTTATGCTAGAGCCACCTTGGGCACATTTCCCTGCAAAAACTAGGAAGGACTTTCCAAGGACCTCTCTCTGGGTGTATGCTTTGCACTGGAGCAGAGCTTGGGCCATTGCAACTCCTTTTGGATTATTTTTTAAGCAACAGAGCTAAACTTTGCATTCAGAGTAATAATGGCCCAAACACAGCAGTGTTTTGAGCCTTATGTGTTATTTGCTGCGTTATTTTATGTACATCAGCTCTGAATGTCTTCTGTCAATACTGCACAATATTTTTGTTTGGTTCAGTGCTCTCCTCATTATGAAAGTACAATAGCATGCACCTAATCCCTGCTAGGAAACCTGCTTTACACTCAGACCTCAAAAAGCTATATTTGAGTTGAAAACAATCTCTGTATCTGGGGTTTTCAGAGAGTCATAATATTTCTATTTTTATTGTCATTATGTCTTTTTTACAAATTCCTAAGCACATGCAGAATAAATACATCCAATTCCCTGTAGAGTTTTTCAGTACAATAGGCATTTATGACAACTAAATTGCCAAGAAAACATTTGCAATGCATATAATTTTCATGTGAAATCAGACCTTTAAAATAGAAGTCATTTTTTTTAGAGTACCACAGTTTTTACAGCAAAAGCTTGAGGAAAGAGTATTTCCCTTCTGAGAAATAAAGCAATAAGATAATTGCAGGGCTGCTGTGAACCATTTGGCAAAAGCTGCTTGCCATATTTGAGATTATCCCTATGGTAGGTTTTACTTTTTCTCATAAACCTTAAAGCAGCTATTAGATGAATGGTAATGAATGAGCCTAGAGAAATACCCATATTTGGCCATAAAGCCAAAAGAATATTAGTATGTTGCTGTTCTACTCTACGGAGGTAATCGAAAGGCAGATTAACTGAAGGAAAAAATGGTTGGATCATATTATGTAGGAAAACAAAATGAGTCTTTACCTGGACATTAACTAAGAATGACAGACTCTTGAAGGGAATCAACCTGATTTTCTTTTTTTTTTTAATAATGTGACATCCTCCTATGTTTCTAGCTAGCAAGTTATAAATGCAATGGAAGGAAAAATTCAAAAATGGAAATGGCAGCTTCTAAATCAATATTTTTGAAATATTTCCCCTTGAGTTTTCCCTCAAAGTAAGAAAAGACAATTAGAAATCTGGGCAACCGCAGGCCACAGCAAGCAGGCAGCAGTACACTCTGAAGGGGAGTTGCACTTCATGAACCAGGAAATTAAAAGTAAACAAATAGCTATTAGCACTGGAAAGGGTGGATTTCACACTTTCTAACAGCATATAACATGTGTTGCTAGCTCCAGGAATTTGTGCAATTATGCTCTATGGTGCAACTGCTCTTTCAGGCCAAAGCAGGGCAGCAAAACTGATCAGGCAGAGAAGCCAGAACTGCCCTGAGCACCGAGACAGCTTTTCAGCCACTCTGCTGTAATACAGTCATCACAAATATTAAAATCTGTAACAAATAAAATTTCAAGTATTTAAGACGCTTATTCTGCAGAGTTCAGTGTTTCACTGACACACCTGAAGGGTGGTGGTAGAACTACAGCAACCAGGGGTATTTATGAACAGCTGCTTTTCATTACGAGATGTAAATCTCACCGTTTTTAATTTCAACTGCCAAGCCCTGTGACATTTCTAAATATGCCACTGAACACACTTAGCTACGTAGACCTTTTATAAAATATTGAAATTTCTGAAATATGAATATCACCCCAGTTAAGAAAAAAGGGTAGCTCTATATTTAAAATTGTAATACACTCATAAATGAATTTGATTTTCTATCACAAATAGCCACTCATATTGTGAGAGTTTACTGTTGACTCTGATCTTCATTGGGGGTTATATAGAAAAATGTGATGACTTCTCAAACCTACAAGAAACTGTTTGAAGAAACAGTTACTATATTCAGTGTTGTGTCACTGAAGTGTCCCTATGACCACTGCAAAGATTTCTCTCTCTCTCCCCACACTCAATAGCCTGAACATAAATTTAAGAGAAATTCCAATAAATCAAATTTCTGACATGCCAATACAAGGATTTTTTTTTTGCCTGTTTGTCCAGTGCTGTAGGATTACTTTGACTTATTTTGTACAGATTTGAACTAATATATTTTAATTTCGGGGTTTAACACGGCAGTTGTGTAGACTCTGCTGCTGCTGTCACCTATTTACCAATTTTATAAATCTAGTAAATTATTAATGAATTAAATTATTAATCAGATTTTGGGCTCCAGCCTAAGCTTAAGACACACTATATGAAATCAGAGCATGTTGTAAAACAGGACATGGGTTTACATGACACCTGGTACTAGTCACAGATTATGACAAACATGGGCTATATTGTGAGCTACATTTACTCTTCAGAGAGCTCATGAAAAGTCTTGTGAGACAGCAATGATTTGCATTATTGCTTTTAAAATAACGTGTGCAAAGAACCAAGAGTAGGAGATAACGAGTGGGATTTCTAGAGAAATTGCAGAATGCTAACCTTTTCTGTAACTGCATTCACAGGCCCAGTAACCATTTCTAGTGGCTGCACTGACAGGAAAATTGTATGTTCTTGCACTGAGTGGGTAATACTAGACATGAGCAAAGGTGTGCCTCTGCACATCTCATGAGAAAAAGAAATTACTGTCAAAGTTTGTGAAGCTATTTAAAGCAAAAATGCAATTCTGCTGTAGAGGAGTCCTGTAATGACTACGTTTGCACGGATAAATGACAGTGTTTCCACAGCGTGCTAATACGAATGGCTTGACTCCTGTCCCTCTGGATCATCGTAGTAACATGATGTTACTCTTCCTGAAGATGACAGAAAATAATATTTAACAGCAAATGGTGAGTATTGGTCTAATCCAGAATTAATGTGCCACAACTGCATATGATATTCAAAAGAAAACCAACAGAATTTCCTCTGGGATTTTCCGGGAGTAATCAATCCCTTACATTCCGTGCTCAGGTTAGTAAGAGAGCATTGTGCCCGTGACGAAGGTGAAATGTCCACAGGCTGTGTTTTCAGACTTTTTGACAAAAAAATATTGAAAAATACTGACAACAAACATAAAATGAATGCAAACAAGTCTGTTATTTTTGTATCTTATGTGTCACTATACTTGATGTAGACACCAGAGTCATAGTACTTGCATTTATTGGCTAAAAAAATACCGAAGAAAACCTCAACCAGAAAACAGAATCCAGGAAAATCTTTGCCCTATTTAGACAGTACTTTTGTCTGATGTATCTGGATAAGCCATGGGAGGGAAAGGAAAGCAAAACTTTCATTTTCTGATTAATATTCTTTGTTATGTGCCTGTGGAGGGCAAAGTCCACTGTTTCCCACGACTATTGCAAAACTCCTAATGTTCTAGAGATGTTAGAGCACATGAGAAAGAACTAAAACTCATCTTTTCTAAATGCAACTCCTTCATTTCATTAACACTTTTCCCACTGATAAGTGTGGCTTATTTATTGTTTTGAAATCGAACTTGTTTGGTTTCACACTACAAATCAATATTAAATTCATATATGAATTATTAATCTGCTTTGTTTAATGATACTATTCCACTTCCAAAATTAGGAAAGCCACTTTTTTTCCATCCATATACATGACTTGTTCTTTTAGACATTCCCTTTCTTTTCCAATGCCTTCTGTTTAATATAGATTTTAAGCCAGAAAAAGTTAAAGCAATTAAATCATTGCAGAAGATGATAAAGTCTTCCAATTAAAAGTAAACTCATATTTTGACCTGTGTAGCCTTTTATGATGTACCTTCCTTTATTTATTCAGTGGAAAGCTGTGACAGGAGAATTTAAGGTGGTAGCTACAGTACTTTTTTCTCCCTGAAACTTGGGTTTGTCTCTGGTTATTATGCTCTTCCTTGGTTGCTTGCTGCTTCCTAATCGTTCTGTCCCTGTGCTTAGGCTCACTTATAATAATCCATTTTAATTAAAACTCTCTACCTCAGTATTAGGTCAAAAAGGAAAAAGGAAAAAAGTGATGGTTAAAAATACACATTTCATTATATTACTGGAATTTATGTTCTATCAACCCAAACCTCTTTTGCATTGTGGCTAATTTTCTTTGTTGTAAAGGAAAGCTTCTTCTGGTCCTACTTGGTTTATTATTTTGTTCACTATTGTGCACTGAAGTATTGAAAAAAGGAGTTTTTTTGAGAAAGTGGTTCTGAGAGTATTTGTCTTGTATTTGAAATGTGCAGTTTTATAAATGTACCTCCTCTTGGTATAACTGTACCTTCTATTCAGATTCCCTTCATATCAGCTTCAGGCAATGGACTTATTTTACTTGTACTCAGCAAAATTTTGAATACTGTGCATCTGTCATGACACCATTACTTTTTTAAGTGGTCTGAGAATGAGATGCTTGGATAAACAATAAATGGGAATAGAAATATTTTTCTTATGTTAGGCTACCATGATTACAAAAAAACTTTTCTTACACAAGAAAATATTTGTGGCAACTCTTCATAAAGGTTTTCTTCATCATATAATTAGACAGTTGATCTTTAATGTCCCTTATTTTATACCTCTGATGCCCACATAAGAATATACAAATTTGCCAGCCGTGGACAGGACGTAATTCCTAGTAGAAAATCCTTTCTCAATGTTCATGATGTCGCACTTATACACTGTTACCATTGTCACAGTGCGGTGAAAACCAAAAGAATAATAGAAAGAGGTAGACGTGAATGACATAAAAAGAGTTAATTCTAAAGGTGGGGTAAAAGCCTTTTTTCAAGCTTGTTAGAATGGTTTGCCTTTTCACAGACAGCAGTCTCATTTGCTGTAAATTGGGTAGTGGGTAGGAATTGTTCCTATCTTTTCCCACATGAGAGGACTGAACTTAAAAATTGATAGGAGGACTGAGTTGATTGTCTGTATGCCAGATAGCTCTGCACGTGAACCAGATATTCCTGTTCCATTGTTAAATTCCATACAGGTAGGAAACCTTCCTACCACCGTCAGTTCCAGCGGACCTCCCTGGATGCTGAGGTGCACAGCAATAATTACCTGGTTATCCGCAGTGGGTCACAGGACAGTCACAAACCAAACTTTAGAATACATGAAAGGGAGCCTCATTCCAGAGTTTTCTTCCACTGTTAGTTTTCTATTACTTTGCAGTTTCCTAAGAGATCTCAATCAGAAAACCTTGTGCTTTCAGGAGAATACACTGGTTCGTAAGTGACTTCACCTGTGTGGAAAGTGAAGGTTAGCTGGAGAAAGACAGATGGTGTATAACACCTCTCAGGTATAGCAAGCACCTCTTAACCTGTGCAGTCAGAGTAGTGACCGTAATGTAGTTACACATAATTGAAGAAAAATTATTAGCTCACAAAAACTTATTGGCCAGTGGAGTAGCTGACATCAGCACACCCAGCTGTACTCTCTGCATGGAGATGGCATCCCTTTGCAGCCCAGTTGTCAGGGGCAGATGTTCTGCAAAGTACATTTCTATTAATCAATTCAATATTCCAATGGGACTAAGCAAGAAAGATTTTCTGGCTTAATTTTTAGCAGGAAGCAGCACACTTCTGCCCTAAAGAGTATCAGTGAATCAGTGTGTGTCAACCTAGGAAAGGGATTCACTACTAATAATCTGTGGAGAATATTGGTGAGCATAGAAATAATGCAACTACGTTCAAATAAATACCTGTCTCCAAAGAAAAGAACTACTGGAAGAAAAGACCTTGGATGGACATTTTTCCTTGACTGGGGAAAGATACAAATATTTTACTGAAGAAAAGGAATTAATTAAAAGTTCTGCAAGAGTGACCATAAAAGAATTTGAATAGTCTGCAAAGATTATCAAGAGGACCAAAAAAAGTCTTATTTCTGGATTTTCTCAAAGTATCACGAAAATTTGGAACCAGGTTTTAAACCAGAGGAAAATGCAGATGAATAAATTCAGGCAATAAAAAGCATGATGGTACAGGAATAGAAAGAGTCTGCCACCCACACTCCTTTTTGCAGCTGGGGCTTGGTAGGAACTATACACCCTAGGAAGAACACTTTTCTTTGTAGAGGAAACCGAGAAAATTTAGCTTTGCACAAAACTCTAAGTGTTCCTGCAGAATTTCAGTGATGTACTTTGAGCAGTACTTTCAACAACATAAATTTTGAGGACTACAAAACAGAAAATTTACATTTTTAAAATAAAAATCACACATTTTCCTGTCACCGCTCCCTGATGTAAAACCAGCCAACTAGTTTCCTTCCTTTTTCAGTTGAACTAGCAAAAGGAGAGTAAACCCAGCCAGGAAGAAAACCTGTAAAAGTTAGTGCAAGTGCTCATCATAATTCTCCAATTTCAGCCACCTTGAATGGCAGGGATTGGCATTTCAATTGCTACACTTACAGCAGGAAACAGGTTTATGATCTGCACCATCCCTGCTGACTTCCCTGTGGCATTAGGAATTTTTCCCTAGAGCATAGTTTTTATCATATACTTGGTCTCTAGCAGAGATCAGTATAGGGATGATTTAAAAGCTTTAAGTAAAGGCTCAAAGGCTTCTGAAATGGTAAGTTTCAAATGAATCTGAATGGGATGTGTTTAAAAGATGTTCACCTACACTAATCCTTTCATGGTGAAAGGATGGGAGCAAAAAAAGAGATGATGAGAGGAAACAGAAAGAAGCAGATGTTGAAAAGATGAACAGTCAATATTAAAGCAGGCGATGGATGCAGACTACAGCCATGCCAAAGATGGTTTGGTTCCTAGCACTGTGAGAAAACCGGTTGATATATATACTCTTTTTTCTTTTGTCCCATTATATAAGACCCTTCTCTGACTTTATTTCTTATTTTGAAGGAATTTTTGATGAATCACAATGAAAAGCTTATTCCTGATCAAGCTTCCATGGGAGTTTGTGCCCAGGCATACTCAGAAGCCCCTCTGTCTATCCATCTGAATATTAGTTAACAGAAACTTTTCAAAATCTGGCTTTGTGTTACCAGTTGTCAGTGCGGATTGAATTGCTGAGGAGAGAAATGTGGGGGCAGACATTCAGAAACAGGTGTTTTTCAGGATCTGGTTTCTTTGCATTGCCCAAACGTTGCAAAGCAGACAGTCTGTTCACAACAGGCAAACGGAGGATTGTCCTAATGCCTGAGATCACTGCACTCCACAGAGCTGTTAGATCCATCTCCTGGCTAAGCAATGCCACCACCTCATGCAGCAAAGGAAAAAGAAAGCAGCTTTTGAAACAAAGCAAAGCAAAGAAACCTTTGGCATGGCAGCCAGATGTGAGTTCTGCTTTGATACTATAAAGTATATATCGCAGTGGCACCAGTGTGATCTTTGCAACTAAAACTTTGTAATCTCTGCTTCTAATATTCTGCCTGGAACAACAAAGCTTCTGTTTCCAACTGAGTTGGTTTCAGCTGCATTCAATCTGTTTTCTCAACCTTCATATGAATAATGCTGCTGCTTCAGGTTTTGCAGACATTCCTTTTAATCACAAGAACAAGGCTGACATGTAAACTGACATCTGCAACGCTGCACTGTAATTTCACTCACGCATCTCCAAAAGCTAAATTTTTGACTTATATTGTTGTTACAGCTAAAGTAGTGCAGCATTTCTCAACCTTCACCTGGTTTGCTCATACTTACTTTTTTAAAATAATATTGTTCAGTTTTATTTTTCATTTAGTAAGGTGAAGTCCGTTCTTAGTCCTTTGGTTGGTCATTTTGCCTCTTAACATATGTTGGTAGCACTGAGATTTCATGGCCGACCTAATGACTTAGAAAGAATATTATACTGTACCATCTTACCGTGTTGTGGTCTAGTGAAACACCTTCTGATGCAAAAATGATCAAGTGTTTACTTTAAAATGAACTGGACATGGCCATCTGCAGCCACAGACATTTCCATGTGTTTAGGATATGCATGTTTCATGCATTGCAGACTCTGGTGTCATTGTCCTTCTCCCACTTGGCATTACAAAGATATTACTCCCATGAATGATGACTGACTACAGCAGTTCTGGCACTGACAGAAAATGCTGCTATTGTAAGATACACAAAATATGGCTTCCAGCAGAGACCATCACGGCATGGTTCTCAAAAGCCTGGCCAGAAAGCCTCTTTCCAGTTATTCAACAGAACCACTCTTTATTGAGCACTGTGGTTTGAACACAACAAATGTACAAGCCCAGACTGCGATAAATTACAAAGACAATACTATTTTGAAGACACTTGAAGAGCTACATTTTCCTTTCTGTGACGTTGAGGTAAACCCAAGATTCTACTGGGAACAAGTTGAGTCTACATGTTCATGCACTGAGTTCCGTACAAACACCAAATAAGGAGAAAACACAGTCTGCATCTTACAAATGGATTATAGCCACAAAATAAATGCTGACAGTTGTATGAGTTTTCTCCGGTGTATGACTACAGGCAATCCTACAGAAATAGCATCTTTCTGGTTTTCAGTGGTTTAAATTGATGGGAATAAATATGCACACTGCACAGGGAAACGGATCAGTGATGCAGCATGGTTTTGCTTCACTGAATTTAATAAGTATCAATTTAAAAATTAATTCCTAAGGAAATTGTGCTTTGTAACTTCAAGGTTCCTTAAATTAATCCCGGTTGATCATTGCCTTTCTGCAGCAAACACCTCTGACCCTTTCATGTCATGAACTTGATGACATGTGGAAGACACTCAACCTCAGCAGAGAGAGTTGTTTTAAATAGTGCTGTGTGAAGATTATTGACTGAGAGAAGCAAATGAGAATCGATGATAAAAAGATCTCTGATGGTCAATGAGGAGGAATCTGATCTGCTGGCCACTGAACTTGATGTCCTTTTTTAGTGATTTCAAAGCGACACTGGCTTACACACACAAAGCCCCTCACTTGTCAAGAGCAGGAGAGGCACCACATTCCCGATTCACCCATGTTCCAACAACGTTCCTCTCAAACAACCCATGTGATTAACACAACATACCAAATGCAAAGATTACAATTTTCCTGGCCACCAACCAGCAGTGTTTAAAACAGTAAATATATAAAGCAGTGATGCTTTGTATCAAGCTCTCCCAGCCCATCCCTTTTACACTTCCTTACATTGTTATTAATTTAGAGCTGCATTTTCAGCTCCAAGTAATCTATGAGAGTGCATGCTCAACATCATGCAGTCACTATTTTCCTTCAATCTTTTGCTGTATACACCTTGACTGATATGGATAACTATATGTAGTTACTTCACATTTTTATTTCATGTATAAGTTCTTCATCCTTTTAAAAACAGCTTCTTTGTTACACTACATTAAAACAGGATACAATTTTCTGATAAACCATTACCAGTTCCTGTCAGTTCAACTGTATAGAAAGACTCTTGTCATCTTTAATATCCTTGATGTCGAAATTCAGTTTCTAAGAAGCATAGGACATATAATGATATCACACTTTTGCAGTATAACATACAGGGACTACATCTTCAATACATCAACTAAGACGTTACACAAGTTGCCAACAAAATTTTCCATGTATCCCAGAGAGACAAACCCCTTCCCATCAGGATACAACATGCTAAGCCTCAGATAAGACTGCTTTTTTTAAGCAGAAATACCTCTTTTATACATTTGACTTCTCTCTTTTTCAGATTTACATGCCCCTTGGAGGCAAACTAGCAAATTACACAGGAAAATTTATGTGATAAGTCAGTCATTTCTTATGCAAATATTATGTTCTGCTTCAGGGTGTATCCTTAAGCTGCATCAGATATTTACCTCAGTTTTTGAAAGAATTCCTTCTGCTAGACCAAAATGCTGTCTTGTAGAAAGGAAATTATACTGAAGTTCGTGATAAAACAATCTGCAGGCATTTTAAAAGGCATTATCGCTAGAATTAATGAAGACTACGCAATGAGATTTTGTTGTCTGGCAATCTTCTATGTATTTACAATTCATATTGGGTCATTGAAAATCACAGAGATGAAAGAGACCAAGGAATTCCGCTCCTCAGAGCGGCTGGAACATGTCCAGAGGACAATGGAACTGGGGAAGGGTCTGGAGAGTAAGTCATATCAGGAGAGTCTGGGGGAGCTGGGTGTTTAGCCTGAAGAAAAGGAGGCTCAGAGAAGACCTTTTGCCCTCTAAGAGAACCTGAAAGGAGGTTGTAGTCAGGTGGGGGTTGGCCTCTCTCCCAGGCAACCAGCAACAGGACAAGAAGGTTGGTTTGATGCTGCGCCAGGGGAGGTTCGGGTTGGACATCAGGAAGAATTTCCTCTCTGACAGGGTGAAGAAGGAAGGGGCTGCCCAGGGAGGTGGTGGAGTCACCATTCCTGGGGGTATTCAAGAAACAACCGCACGTGGCACTTAATGCCATGGTTTAGTTGACAAGGCTCAGTCAAATGTTGCACTCGATCTTGGAGGTCTTTTCCAACCTCAGTGATTCTCTGATTCTGTTTAAGCCCTTCTGACACAATTTACATT
Organism: Gymnorhina tibicen; assembly: GCA_013399875.1. Lineage (NCBI taxonomy): Eukaryota > Metazoa > Chordata > Aves > Passeriformes > Artamidae > Gymnorhina > Gymnorhina tibicen. The sequence continues at coordinate 4,686,468 of VXAZ01009789.1, read as the reverse complement.
TACTTTTCCACCAACAGCCTCTGATCTTCATGACATAAAGCAGTATGAATAATTAATTCACTATTTCTTCATATTTTGTACTCTAACTTGAATATATATTGTCCAATTAGCAATTGACATATTTTCTTTACATACTAGAATTTGAGAAAAAATATTCAATATTGCCTGTTTTTTTTCATTTCCTGACTATACTCATAGTTAATGCTGAGATCTCAATGTTAGCTCTTCTGACATTACAATGACCTGATTTTGAGTTCCTAAAGTTAAACATTATGTGCCAATTTCAGATACACAGCCTTACCATTCTGGCCTACATCAAAGCATTAAAAAGGTCTCAAGGACATCATTCTGAAGGGTGTGAATGAAAGTCCCAGCTATACAGGCTTCCTTCCTGGAAAAATAACACCTTTGAATTGTGTGGGGGATGTGCATGAAACTTCTTTAGATGTTGGAGCTTCATTATGCAACTGTTCAGATATACCCATTACCATGACTGAAAATTCCAGCTGCTTTTGACTTCAAGGCAAAAATTCAAGGTTACTTTAACATAGCTTTCTCTGCATTTGATAATACCTATTTTCTGCTAAGGAAAAATTAGTTTAGAACTTCCCCTGCCTCACACTGCAATTATTTTTTTCATCAGTTAGAGCAGCTGCCAATTTACTACACTTTGTGACCTGCATTAGGTTGGTTTAGAAGCCAATCTAACAGTAATAAGCCTTGCTGAGCAGGAAGAGGCTTCGTGTTCACTATTCAGGGGATGGAGAGAGATGATAGCATCAACAGTCCTTATCAGATAACAATTGCAAACCCAGTTCTGACTCAATCCTCTGAGAGCTATGAATCGATTGGTTATCTCATGATATTTTAACTCAAAAATCTGTAAAACAAATAATGAATCACGTTAGTGAAAAAAAAAATAGTTTCTAATATTCATCTGTGTTTTCGTTGTAGGCATTTCCCATTTTGAGTATGTCACATTTGATAATAGCACTGCACGACAATATTGAAGCCAATGCAGTACATCTGAACATAACTCAACAGCAAATAAGCTGTAACTTGCATATATAATTGCATTAACAAAAGATAATCACCGCTAAATTTATTAGAGAAGTCAAGAAAAGAAAAATGTGTATTAAGAAACAAAACTTGTCCCTTTTTCTGACCAGTATTGTTGACTGTATTATCTATAACAGAAATTAGATTTGACATCCAGGAAACATTTTTAGACACATTGCTACGTGGCAAGTTAGTTGTTTGGTCTTTTTTTTTTTTCCCTTAAGGATCATCAGTAAAATCTATGAATTTTATGGTTAAAAGCACACTCTGAGTTGCCAAGAGCTGCTCCTATATTAGCATTACTAGTAATTATTACCCTTTTACTAAAAATGTCACATCTCTGCCTTTGCAAAGACTGGGCAACTCCTATTTATTTGGGAATTTACTCTGGAATGAATATCCCTGGGATCCAAGATCTCGACACTTCTGGCCCAAGTGCAAGATACAATTATTTCATCTCTCTCTGTAGCACAAGTAAACACATCTCATATTTCAAAAATAGCAACAGAAAACCATAGCAAAGGAAAATATTCCCCTGCAAGTCTAAGGAGAGTATAAGGAAGCGAATACACTGTGACAGATTTGGTTACTTAATGTACCACTGGGAGGTGCCCAGATCCTGAGGTAATAAACACATTACAAAAATTCATACAGAACAGAACAGTCTAATTCACATGCAAAGCACCGTGCCCAAAGCATCAGGTGCTCCCTAGAGGGATATAATGCAGTGGTGATGAAAATAACAGAATAAAAGAAGAAAAAGTATTTAGAATAACCAACCAAGTAAGTCAGAACAGCTGACACTTCACAAGAGAAGATACGAAAGACAAGGAGATAGAAAAGATGGTGACTCTGGACATCTGAGATGACTAAAGTTCAGTTTAAACCAGAATATCCCATGGGAGTCAAGGTATGCCATAAGGTATATGTGAAGCATATCAAAGAATTCAGTGGTAAGGAAGAAATATCCACTATTTTCTCAGGGTTATGAAAGCAAAACCACAATTTTAGAGATTGTGAATAGAACCTTTTTTTTTTTAATGAGTCCAAGTTTGATTTCAACTCCAGTTCATTTCTGTTTTTTCACTGTCTATACAGATAGAGAAGAATACACATATTAAAGGAAAAAAAATACAGAAGTTATGCTTTACAAAATAGATAATTTTTAATAGAAAAAGGCCATGACAATGGCAGCTGTGCTCAGACACAAGGAAGGGTCACCACACTGATGAGCATGTTACTCACTCCTGCTAAATGTCTTTCACAATTATACCTTTGAACAGGTGTAAAAACATTAAAGAAGTATCTGAAGACAGCCATATCCTTTCACTAGAATGTTAATAAGGAGTCATTATTCCAGTCAAGCCACGTTTCTCTTAAAAAAATTATACTACCCATGCTTATCACAGAGGTATGGAATGCAAACAAAAGCAGCATAGGTTACAATTAGTTCAGCTCGTTATAAAAAACAAGTTATGAATTTGAGTTTGATTCTTGTCTACTATGAAATACCTACTTGTGCTTGCATTTTCAATTGTTCAAACATAGCTATTTAGTCACATCTCATATAAATGTGGGAAATACTGCAGTTTAAGGTAATAGATCGTGATACATATTTCCAGATCAATCCTATTATAGGAAGTCACTCCTGCAGTGTTTTTGTATAAGGGATAATTACCACTTTGGTGAATGATCAGACTTTTCATTAAAAGAATGCTATAGAAATAAAAATCAGGAGTCATAAGTTAAAGGCACAATAAAAACCTCTTCAATTTCAAGTGTCTCAAAACCATAATGAGTTCAGATCCAGGATTTTCACTCAGTTCACTTTATAGCTAATCTGAAGACATTTACATGATTGAGATTCTGACCATCACAAGCCTGGTGTTCAGGTCAGTGTTCTACTTTGAATCTATCTCAAATAAATAGTTAGAGAGTGTGAGCTTGTTGAAAATATCAGTCCCTCAAAAAGCAATTTTTTTATATACTAAAAATAGGAAATATATTAATAAGGATATAAAATGGCTCAGGCTGTTATTGACTCGTTACCTGGGGTAACTGTTTTTACAGTGCATTTGTGTTGATATTCAGACATCTTTACAACCAAACTGATTCTTCTTTATGTGTGATACATGCTCGGAATAGAGGATTCTGAGGATCCGAATGGAGGGTTCATCATACTGAAAAATGGAATTATTTGCAGCAACTCTAAGTGTTGCAGGTAGGCCAGCAGAGAGCCTTACTATGTAGGATCATGTTCCAAGAGCACATATATGTCAAGCGTCAGCTGTTTCTATCAAAAGGGGCACTTGAATGCATAATAATACATTTTTTCTTACTGAAGAGCCTCTCTGTGCCATATAATGAAAGCAAAATTGCAGAAAAATTTCCAGTTTTTCTGTCTAAAAAGAAAAACATATGCTGCCTATCAATTTTATTTTCAGCTTTTCTCTATGATAATTCTTCAGTGGTCAAGTACAATATAATAGGTGGGATACCTATTAGAAATCATCGTTATACTTATTATTCCAGTTCACTCCTTAAGGCATTTCTAGGGTGTACCGATCAGTATTCTCTGGGAGACTGTCTTACACAGCTACTGCATAAATGCAGTGCATCTGGAATTACTCATGCAAATCCAGGGAGGAAACTTAATGTGCATCTCATATTTTTTGGAAAACTGACCTGAACATCGGCTGCATCTTCCCTAAAAGTAAGATGCTGTTTCTACCAGATAAGAACGAAGATTTCAGAAACTATTTTTATTTTAATTAGGTTTCATAAACATAAAATCTAAAAGTCTCAGTCTACAGATTCCAATCGTTTGAAAAGCTCTGGGTTGATAAAAATTATATTATGGAAAATATTACAGAGGCTTTGCTGCAGAAGATGGCACAGATGAAACAAGACGAGGATACATGTTCCAGGAAGAATGAGGGCCAATCTGTGCCTTAGAGTTACACCAAAGCAACAAAGAGGCTCACCAATAAGAAACAGCAGCACAAGAACCTCAACATGACCCAGCAATGTGTTCTTGCAGCCCAGAAAGCCAACCATGTCCTGGGCTGCAGCAAAAGACTCAGGGCCAGCAGGATGAGGGAGGTGATTCTGCCCTTCTGCTCAAGCAAAAAATAAATTGGAGGAATACAACAAATAATTTTAAAAAATCCTTATGCAAACAATTCAAAGTAAAAGAGGGGTCAATTCTCTTGAGAAAGGATTGCTAATTCATAAATCTATCACAGTAAATTCTGTCTATCAGACAGCCAATCACAAACCACAAAACATTTACTGATGTCTAAATATCATATTTTCTTTAAGTAGCCTATATTTGTAACGAGAATTTTCTGATGAACATAAATGGTTGTCAGTGTCAGTAAAGGACATTTCATTTCGGGTACAGGATGGGCTGTTAACTTCAAGTACTTCCAAGAAGCAATACCTTCAGCTACATTTGGGTGGCTTTGCTTTATGAAAGTCACCCTTTATCTGACGTAAATTAAACTAATAGACAATATTAACTTTTACAGAATTGAGGATTAGAAAGAACTGAAACACCAGCGGGAAAAAACATATAGAAGAAAGGTACTTAATGGCTTCTTCAGGGAAAGCCTATTATTTTTCGAACATTAAAAATGTTGAGTTCTTTCAAGTCAGGGTTACAAAGTGATACAAGCCTTTAACACAGGTGGAATTTCAGTATTAGACTATTAGAAGACCAGAAAACCTGAAGAGATATTTTAATTACTGGTGAGAGTACAATCCTTTTCTGGCTCACACATAAAATTTTTAATCTCGGGATTCTTCCTAAATATGATAGAAAAGTACTAATGAGAATCCTTTCTCTTGTCACATTGACTGTTTTAGTCAAATAACTTAAGGATACCATATCATGCAGATAATGAGGTATCTGGGCAGACACCCTTTAACTATTTTTCTGTATAATTATAAGCAAAACCAAGCTTTTTATTAGCAAATGTTTGCATTTAATTTTCAGTTAATAACACTATACACATTTCAGGTTATTTACAACTATTTTACAGCATAGTTAAGTAATTTTAAAAATTTATTTTATTTTTCACAGAATCCTTTTTGTTTTCTAAATTGGAGTCACAGGCAGCTCTACAAGTTCCTAAGAATTTTGAAGCTACAACTGCTTTCCTCTCTTAATATTGTAACAGAGATGGATTTCAATTACACCTGATTATCCTCAGTATTATGCTCTATTTATTATCAGATATCTTTCCAATGTATTTTGGTAACAAAGCATAAAATACTCCATTAATGGTAATGACATGAATGCCTAAAAGTGAGTGCCCAGACAAAAGCGAGAGTAATGGCCACTAAAATTTGGAAGCAGGTAGGTACACAGACGAGTGGTGTTTCTGTCCTTCATAAGAATCTATTTTGCATCAATATTAGTATTAGTAGCATCTCTCTCTACATATGATAGGTATTAAATTTCTACCAACCATCCCTCTCTGGGGCTTGATTCGGGCCTTATTACCAGCACTCACAGCCTGAACAAGCCACATCACTGGCTGGCTCAGTCTTCCTGTCTCATTCCTGTTTAGTTTTCCTTCTAATGTCACCAAAAAAAGTGGGAATTATGATGACTTCCCTTTTTGCAATGCAGAAGCGAGGCCACTAAAAACTTGCTGGAGACTGACAATTAATTTATCTTAGGAAAGGCTATGCAATGCAATTATGCTGCCTTCCAGCCATGACAGAGCTAGCTGAGGCTCACGCATATTCAACTATCCTAGCCTAAAACCATAAAGCATTCACATGCTGTTAAAAGTATTTCTAGTTCTCTCTCTCTACCTATCAAAAACCCTATATCACTGGGTGCCAATCGGTGCAGGGTTAGGATTACCATTTGCAAAGCTATTAGTGTTTGCTCTACTGCACCACTACCACATCTGAAATGATAATTTTAAAAAGTCAAACAAGAAAGCAAAATCAGTTTCTTGCAAAAAAAATATAGGTTATACAAAACTGGTTTCCTCAAGGAGAAAATGCAGCCTGAAGGTTACAGCTCTGACAGTTGTTTTCTACTGCCTCTGCTTTTCAAATGTGATAATGTCCTTTTATAAGCACCCCAGTAAGAGTTTACAACCTCTTCCCAGGGATTGTAAATCCACTGCTTTTCTCCTCTAAATTTTTAACAGATACCATTGTTTCCTTAAATTGCACACAAGGGGGTTGAAAGAACTGAGATTATTCTCAAGTACATTAAATTCAGTTTCAAGGCCCTTTATGACACACAAAACTGTATCAAGGGACAGTTAATAGGCATGACAGATTCAATCCTGAAAGGTGAAAGAGCACTGCACCAGCAGATAAGCAATGCTAACCAAAACTACAACAAAAGTCATCTGAAACAAAGATGTGCTGCCCAAGGAGTCTCTGTTTAATGCAGCACCAAGCCATTCATTAATATAAATACAATATCAAATAGTTCTTTTTATTTAACCCTCTTTAGGTAAAACATTGAGCTGAATATATTTGAGGCGTAGAAGAGCACAGATGGTGTCTGAAAAGACGCTTTCACTTGCTGGTTCCCCCTTACAGACACCAGAATTGCAAAAACCATTCCATACAGCACAGAGAATGGCCTGGGTTTTGGGGCAGTGAAGCCCCTCCTAGAGCAAATCAAACAGTGGGGAAACCCTTGAGTCACCTCCACAGCAGAACATCAAACCTCAGTACAAGAATCTATCAGAAGCTAATTTTTGAAAGGAATCCAGTCAGTTACCATATTAGTTAGTAACACCTTGACTTTCCACTACAGTTTAAAGAGTAAGCTGAGCACTGCATTTCTCTGTGTGTAACGCTGCTGGGATAGGGCACTGCACAGCTTCCAGGACTGAGCTGGCAGGGCTGCGCGCTCTGCTGTGCCACCACTCCATGCAAGCTGCTGCCAGTATTCCTGCAACCACTGTTAGATACCACAGCTCCTCTCCACTCTAGTCTGAAGTCAGTTTTCAAGAACTAAATACAGTATTTCAGGTAAGAATTTAATGGTGCTTTGGACATAGATAGCTTTAGTTCCACACACACCTACTCAAACCAGATTGTCAGACATCCAATCAGGCCACAGTGTGTTCGTTCAAGCCCTTGGCACACTCACAACTCCCAGTCATCTGGGATGCATAAATATTCATTCAGATAAGCCACTCATCATCAAACAATGAGAACCTCCAGCTGGAAAAACTGCTTGTTGCACAGTTGAAGAGCTCGTGTTCAACCCTTGAATGTGTATAAATAACTAGTGTTATTACAGTTACCTTTCCTTTTATAATTTCACTAAACAAAATAATTTCTTTTTTTTCATCTATAATATGCCAATAAAGCCTTCCAGCTTGCTATTTTCCCCCCGGCAGTTTCATCACCATACTATTTTATTACATCCTTGGACCACTCCAATACAGATCTTTAGGGAACTCATCCACTTTGGTAAGTACCCCTCCATATACCTCATCATCTCCTCTCCAAGCAGCTCTTCAGTCACATTAGATTTTTCCTCCTGGTCCTCATTTTATTCCACGTGCATGATTTCCCAGGTGATAGCATATCAAAAGCCTTACTGAAGTCCAGAAGTATTTCTTTCAAGCTTTTGTTGCCAGAGTACATTCCAAGCTGGTAAAAAACTTTGCTACAGAGAGACTGCTTCTCAAAGAGAAGATATTGAAAATGTGCTGTAAAGCACATACATGCAACTTTGATTTTGCTTTAAATATATAAAGATGTTTCCTACTTTAACAGGCACATTATTTTTTCTTCTTCATTAATCACAATCAAGGATTAGACTGGAAGGAAACGAGCTCCGCACTTCTACACTAATTAACTGTTGCACATGTATGTGTGCATGCAATAACAATGAAGGATCAAGGGAAAAAAGCGTTTTGTTTTGATTAAGGATCCTAGTGGAACAAAGCAAATAGTGCTATAATTAAAGCCGCTTAATCCTAATGCTTTTCTCGTATTTTTTTGCAGCTTCATTCCTGTCTGGCTTTCTGCCACATCCGTCTTATATTTCTGCTTGCACATTTGTAAATATACAAAATACACATGGCAAACCTGAGTTCAATTTAGTGAAAACCCAATTAATGTTTTGTTTCATATTCATGATTGAAGAAATAAACAAACATTTCTTAAAACAATTCTGTCTTCCTCCTGCTGGAGTATTTGCACAGTGACTGAATGTATTTCCCACCATGTTTTAATTCCCCTAGTAAGATTGATAATTTATACAATATGCGTAAGTGGAAACACTTTCTTTACCATTCTGAAAGCAAGATTAGTTATCCTTTTACTGATTACTTTTACCTCTTCTAATTCAATAATGATGGATTTCAGAGGTATTCAATATCTCTAAAAAAATCTACCTTATATTTACAGATATCACATTATAAAAAGAGGTCTGTCTATTTTGCCTTTCAAAGAAAGGATAAAGCCTTTGGAAGTAAGAGGCCATTTAAAGTTAACAAAACAATCTTTGTGTTCCTGTTCCAAACTGTCAACTTTCACTTGAGTGGTTAAATTGTTTACATATTTTCATTTTCTTTCAAACACACAGATTTATTTGTTTACTGAAATCATAGAATAATTAAGGCTGGAAAAGACCTCCAAGATCATCAAGTCCAACCTTTGAGAGAATGCCACTTTGTCAGCTGGCCCATGGCCCAGTTGTTTCTTGAACACTTGCAGGGATGGTGACTCCACCACCCCCTGGGCAGCCCATTCCAATGATTAACCAACTTCCAATGATTAACTAACCTTTTGGTGAAGAAATTCTTCCTGATATCCAACCGGAGCCTCCCCTGGCACAGACTGAGGTTATTTCCTCTTGTCCTGTTGCTAGTTTCCTAGAAGAAGAGCCCCATCTCCACCTTGCTACAACCTTCTTGCAGGTAGTAGTAAGGAGAAATAAGGTCTCCCCTAACCTCAGTGCTGTATCAATTTACACCAGTGAGGCCTGTATTGCTTTTGAATTCAGACCACTGATTTGACATTTAGGTTTAGATGTCAAATTCTGGGTACCTCAGTTTGAAATTATGGCTCTGATGGACTCTAATTCTGTGAGAAATCAGTTCTTTCTGATCAGAAACAATTTCAGCAGAAATTAGTTCTTTCTGCACTCTGTGGTTCACAAATGCACTTACCTTTGCTTGTGTTCACTATTTTTTTCCCTTTAGATCTCTTCTATTTCTTATTATTCAGTTGCTCATTCTCTCTTTTTTTCCCCCTTCTCCTTTGTCTCTATTTCCTTAGCCATTTATTATTCAGTTGCTTATTTCAAAGCATTTTACAATGCATGCTAGTCTGCTCACATTTTCTCAGTGCTGAGTAGTCACATCAGGAAACCTTTCTCCTTACAACTTAAACTTACCAAAATACCTGTTAAGTTTTCAAGCACTCAGCCCAGCATCTTTTGTGGCACCATTTATACAGTGAAAGAGCTGAGATGCTGAAGCCAAGAGTTCTCGCCCCTTTACAAGGACTTGCCTGCCATTCAAAGCACCCATATAACACAGCTTGTGCTGGTAGCAGAGTTGTAAATTGTAACTGATTGTTCTCTCATCCCCTCCTGTTTTCTGGGGACAGCAGGGGGATGAGACCTTGCTTAGGATCCGGTGAGAGGCTCATTCCTGACACATCGCCCGATATCACTAGTTTCAAACTGAGGCATCCTCTTCAGAAGACAGCCCAAAATACAGGTTAGGGGTGATATACCCAGTCCAAAAGAATACCTGCATACCACTGACTGGCTGGTCAGCAAGGAAAAACAAGTCCTGAGCTTTCCAGATTAGCCTTCCCCTACCTGACAAACACACCCGTTCAGCAGTGACAGGCCAGGCTCTCACATGCATTTCAGTACAGAATGGGAGATATCAGTGCAATCAGAGAAGTGTCACAATGCATTCAAAGATGCACAGTAAAGCCAGCTCCATTTTTATTAATTACTCTGAGTTTTCCTTCGTATTTATTAAGTCACCACCGGGGCAAACTAACAAGCATGGATATTACAGGTGTATTGAGCTATGTGATACATCTGAGCACTGTGCAAAGAAGATAAACCTGTTTTATAGTAAAAAGGACTAATTAAAAATTGAACCAGCTCCCTCCTTCTGGCATATTTATCAATATTCCATTTTGGATAGGTAAGAACTAATAACATCTGTACCATACAGCTTTCTGACCTAATTCAAGGCAGATATTTCTGTCTCCATAGTATGGATGTTACCTAGTGCACACATACCCTAAGGCTCTCTGAGGCTGGAAGAGCCAGTCTATGGAATAGCATTTAGCAGTAACCTGTTTCACATGGGTAATGCAACAAAGATTGAATTATTCAGCACTGATGTAAGCTTTGAGGTCTTAAATACATCTTCCCACACACGTGTCCCATCTGAGGCAAAGTACCACTACAGCAAACTTTTAAATAAAGCATATAATTTGCTAAGCATACTCAGCCAAAACGTCATTTTATATATCTTTCCATCTTTTAGAGAAAACAGAGAAATAACTTTCTGTGTGTATGCACAGAGATCTTCTTAAACAAGAATAATATGGACTTATATATTGTATGTCAAAAGTCATTCACCCAAAAATATGGTAGCTGGGGTTACTTAGTCTGAGGAGCACATCACATGGTGTGTCCCTATACCTCCAATTCTAGATGATTTGCACAGGTGGTCTCTGAGCTGAAATACTTGGGTTTCAGATGAAGGGGATGTACTGAGCCAGATATTCTGAAAGCATAAGCTCACTAGCCATTATTTCCAGGTTATTATTAGCTTTGCAGCACTTTCATGTAGTAGCAGCCTGCTGCTTCACAACCAGCTGGTTATCATTTTCAAAGGTCTTCCAAATTCTTTCTGGAGTTTCTTTGGACCTCCCTCCGGAAAGATTTCATTTTCTTTGGAGTTAAGGGACATCAAAAGATTAGATTGTGTCATACTTTTTAAGAGCTAGCTTTATTCATCTCAGAGAAAAAGCAGAATTATCAAGCTACATCTAACAATTCCAGCCTTCTGAAAAATCTTTTTGAAAATGTTAAAGACTAGCCAAGTCTGATCATGACCCTGTCCTATATTTAGTACTAAATGTATTCTGAAGGCATACAGAAATCTGGAATTCAGATAAGAAGTCCCCAGTTGAGAGAGATCAAACTGAAAGGAATTTAATTGTAGGGTAACTAGCAGTCCTGTATAGCGGGCTTTTAATTAAACCAGGAAGAAAAAATATATTCATTTTAGATGAATAGTAATTTAACTACAACCAAACTTCCAACAGATTAACTGCCCTAATACTTTTAAAGTAACATCATAATTCCCTTATGAACAGGTTTCTATGCCACAGGATGAAAAGGCTATAAAACTGAAATGCCTGGCAACCCCACGGTAAAAATGCCTCTCAGGTCCCTCTGCACAGGACTGCACTACATCATGTTCAACATCCCCATCGTGTGCCCAGACCTGCCCGACACACTGGATCTTGAACTTAGTCTAAGCCTCCAGATTTACTGTTGCATAAATAATAGTTCTCTGTTTCTTAAAGTCACCAGGTACATCTGGGAGTGGAAGGCAGAAAGGTGCTCAGCATAGCAAGGATAAGACATGTAAGTCACTAACCCCAAGAGCCTGGCAGGGAAACAGTCAATAGTTTGGATTAGATAAGGCACTTGCCAGACTTGTGTTTAATTGGTGCCTTTTTGCACAAGTGTTCAGTGGAACATTAAAAACGCCTGTCTCTTTAAAATCCCCAAGAAGGCCTAAGTTGTATTTTTGGCACTAACACTTTCTTGTAATTTTTAGTTATTTTTCTCTGTTAGACTTAGCTGTTCTTTGACACCTTTATGTTCATCATCCTATCAAGCGCTGCACTGTGTTACTCATACATATTTAGGAGATGATATTTTATATGTTTATTTGCACAAAGCATGACCAAAGACAAGATTTCACTATTTCCAGTGGCTTGTATCAGCCTTAGGGAGACAATAAAATTGCTTTGCTTCATTTACTCAGAGAATTTATGTACTTGTCCTCAAAATGTCTTAAGTACACAACAAATTAATTTGCAACTAGATAATTTCATAAATGACTAGTGTTTATTTCTTGCATGTATAATATTGTATTTACTTACAATTGGAATATCAAAGAAAAGAATTGCCATATATCACCAGCTTTTTGGATCATGAGAAAACTGTACCTTAAATTGCATTATTGGATATGCACCATAAACACCTAATGCAGCATTCTCACTTTAAATGTTCAGGTCTGTAAAAAGATATTTTTGCATTTCCACTTGTATAAAAATGTCATTGGTGGTTTATACTCCATGAGATTCCCTCAATACCACAGGAGAATTATTTGGGTGTCCCTGATTAATGTTAACGCATTAAAGAGCACATAAATTCCTGGTGTGTTAATGAAAAACTTCACTAACCCTTTCTATGTGAAAATCCTAAGCATGCAGAGGTTTCAAAATATGATTATTTGATCATTGTAAAATAATCAGTATTTTACCTCCTCCAGGGTTTCTGTTTTAATGGTAAAATATACTTTACATTTAAAACTACAGGCACATCCTCTGTTATTCCAAATGTTCTGTTCCTGTTTTTAGTCACCTTTTATAAAACAGTCCTGATCATAAATAATTTTAACTTCATTTTAGCAAAAAGAAAAAAAAAAGCTTTTAGCATAAGGCAGTTTTTATTTCAGAAATTTTTTTTTTGTTACATAAAGTGGGTTGACTTCTAAACGGTTTATCTGATACAAATTCAAATCTGGAAACATAGAAATACAAACGTCCTGATTCCTCTGAATGTCATGAACTCAGCAGGAGAATAAGGTGACAATCTGGCCTCCACACTTGTATTTCATTAGTAACTCTTCAAATAAGTGTTACACATTAGAAACCAAACTAATAGAAAATACTAGTGAAGGGTGACATCCCTCAAATCTCTCCTCAGCACTGATTCTGTCCAATATTGTCAATTAAAAACTCCATAGTTCCTGATGGTTGAACACAGAAATACATCATAACTCCTGAAGAGTTTAAAGTTTTATAATCTGAGATGATACTCAAACACAATCAAGGAAGACAAGTATTCAGTCAATTATTTTCCCTCGACTAAAGATTGAACAAGAAAAAGCTGTGCTCCAATTAAATGTATGAGAGCCTGGGATTATTAATAATGATACTTTGGCTCTGACACTAGCTCCTTTTTCAGCTGGTGTAAGTCAACTTGATGTCACTACCCACCTGTTGGTGGAAAAACAAGGAGTTAATGGCAATCTTGAATTGATGTCTTCTCAGAACCATCATATATATTTGCAGCTTCTCTTAGTACTGAAATATGTGTTGCTTGAGGTTATCAAAACATAATAAGAAAAGTTCTCAAAATTACATCAAAGTTATTTCTCCTACTGTCTAGATCAAATACTGATTAAATCAAATCTGTGACTCAGAAACCCTTCAGAACACCAGTCAGCTTGGAGGTACTTAAGACAGAAAATGGAGCAGCAGAATACGAGGGAGGCACACATGTTCCTCCCTGCTGTGAATGGCAAAAGTTAACCTGCTTTCACATTTGCCTAAGTATAACTAATAAGCTAAATAACTGCATCTCCTCCTGCCTCCCTGGGATCCCGTGGCTGGAGATCTGCAACTGAAATGCAGGACTGTCGCACGCAGGCAGACCTGGCTTGCAGCTTCCAGCAGTGGGCAGGAGCAGATTCCTGCTTAGGAATCAAATGTAAATGGAATCAAGATGTCCCTGAAGCACAGGGAGGTGGTCACTCTGTTTAGCATGACCGTTTTACTGGAAACTAGAGAGAGGTGTGCCACCTTCTACTATAACAACACAGAATAATATCACACTGGACACTCTTATTCTACACAGACACACCACAAAGAAAAATTATACACAGGATTCTCTCTGGAAAAACAACAGCAAGTATAAACAGGCATTTCAGAGCCCATGCTTGGCCCAGCAAGATATGTTAATCTAATCTAGCTTTGCTCATAAGAATCTGATGCATATTCCAAAGTACATTCAGTGTTTTTCATGAACAAATTAAAAACTCTATTTTAAGTCTTTTAACCATTAAGTGCTTATCAAAAACACTTTCATAACAAAGTGGCTTCAGCTGCATTCCATAATAACACAGGAAAGAGAAACTTTAGCAATCCTCAAACTCTAGGATTTGAAAAGCTGATGACAGAGCAATAAGAGATACAAGCAAAAATGCTCAAGAAACAGCTCACACCATCTGATTTAATTGGGTTATAGAATTAAGTTGTGCCAGGAAAGGATTTCAAACTTTGTAGTCATTTTAACAGCCGTGGATAGATAGTTTAAAGGCCATCAAAGTGGAAGCTCATGATAAAATGAGTCATAGAACTGAAGCTGACAGAAAATGTGAAGGGCATACATAATAAGTACCTACTAGTGATGCTTAGCTATTTCGTATGTACTGTACAATCGATTGTTGAATGCACCACTCTAAAAAGCCATAACAGAAAGAATAAATAAAGAAGTAGAATCCTTCAAAAGCTTTTGTCTGACTGAAGCTAATTGTTACAAAACTGCCTCAGTGCTCAGCTTTGTTCTTTCCATTGTAGGGGTGGGATTATCAGAGAATTCATCCTATTTAATTGATTTTTTTCTTATGTATCTTAGGATAATGTTTTAATTTGGTGAGCAGGAAAGGGGAAGGGGGGGCTAATGGCCAACCAAAATGTAATTTAGACACTAATAAATATTTCAGATGGGGTTGGTTAAAAAAACTGGTAACATAAAATATATAGCTTATATTTGGCTCTGTGTGATGGAAAAAGAAAAGTAACTTCAAACCTTCCCTCACTGAGAAGAAATGGCATAAACTTGCTTCCCTGCTAAGAGATAACACCATTTAGTGATCATTATCTACTGTCCCAAGGTACCCCCTGGGTGCTGGGAGCAGGCCTGAGCAAGGCATAAAGGTTCAAATTTCTTTGCTTCCTATTTAGTCCATGTTCATCCTTTTTTTATAAAAGACAAGTTGCGAGTGAAAGATATTTAGTACTGATCAAATGGGGACCACTGAAGTCTGCAACATTCCCTCAGTGAGCCCATTCTCTGACGCAGCTCCCAGCAAGGAGGAGACGGGCCACCTTCAGCAGCTGGTGTGCTTTGCAGTGCTTGCTCACTGCTTAGCACACAAAGTGCACACAAACAAGCAGTGTATAAATAAGAAATAACTGAAAGAATACAGTCACGTGCCATGAGGAATTTTAACATGCTCGCGTTACCTAATATTCTTTTCTTTTACAAAAAAAAAAATATTCCTGTGTGAGAAGACTACAGAAGACCCACTTTAGAAGCAAATTTGTGCAAAGTGCCAGAACTTTTACCCCCCTGGCAGGGGGAAGTGCAGGCCTGCAGTCCTGCCCCTGTTCTACTGCCTTCTGGAGACAGTTCACTCCAAAGATAAACTTATTTTTCTTTGACCTAGACTTTTTCCTTAAATATACCAGAACTATGTCTCCTTCTCCCAAACAGAAAGAAATCTTGTCCTTAAACAGCATGCCTTTTTGTGGTTTTGTGAGAACAGGCAGTTATCTATTTCGAGGTTAAATCCATGCTCTTAGTAGTTATCTGCAGCACAATATCTATTCTGGGATGCATTTAAGTCTTGAGGATGAGCTAACTTCTCTACCAAAAAGGATGAGAAAGAAAGGCCATGTGCCATAAAACCACCTGGAGCAGGGCTGGGCAAGGCCCAGCACGGGGCTGCGCTCACGTGAGGCAGCTTCTGACAAGACAGCCCTGTGCCATTATCCCCTGGGAAGGTGGGGGAAGGGGAAAGGGAAGAGCAGCCATGGAGTCATACTCAGCCGTGACATCCCCCAGCTGCCAGAGCAGTACAGCAGACCACAGCCATTATCAGCAAGGACACTTTGTGGGGAATGACAGATGAAGTGACAGCACATGGCCAGTGGTGAGGCTGCATTATTGACCACGGGGTGATGAATGTGCAGCACACGTGGGGTGAGGGCTGGAGCAAGCTGTGCCACCCAGAACAACCACCCTCAGCCACGCTCAACCAGGCAGCCCTGGCTTGCAAAGCAGGGTAAGACCACCACTGCCCTACCAGAATCTCTGGAGATGCTGCACGCGCAGGTCCTTGAGCTGGGAGCCTGCGCAGAGAATGGTGCTCCTGACCACAGACCCTGGCCCTGGCATTGCCAGGAAAGAGGTGCCACTGCTGATTCAGGCAGCACCTCCAGCCGGGGCCAGCCTCCCCCCAAACGGGCACAGAGGCAGGTGCTCCTTCAGGAGATACTTCTGTAGAGGGCACAGACACACAGAGCCACACCAGCCCCGGCATACACAAACCAGGCTTCCTCTTCTGCCTGGCACCTTAGTACCCAGCATTTACAAATGGTTTGCACAACAGAGAAATCACCCCTTTAACCACCATTTCTCACTCGTATGTAGGTGAGGTCCTTTGGGCATTTTTCCCAGACTGCCCAAGCACACATTCAGCTTGAGAATACCAACTCCAGCAAAGCTGAGAAACACTTGCTTCAGCACTGTGCTGGCCATGATGGTCCCAGCCTTTTGTGCATCCAAAAGTTGATGTGCTCAGAGGGCCTAAGAGAACACTGCACACAGAGCACTGTATGGCTCAAGTCCCAGTACCCTAAGGTTTGGAGGCATCACGTTTGGACAATCAAGGAAATTTCCTCTATTATTCACAAGCATCAAGGAATATCACGCTGTTATGAACAATGACTTTCCAAATCACTGCGGTTTATTTAATTGAATTTGAACTGTTCATGTAAACAAAGAGGGGAGGAAGAAAGATATTTGAAGAAATCAAAGGAATGAATCAACCACAAGACCACAGCAACTGAGTATTTCCCTTGATGGCTGGGGAGTTCAATGCAATTTAGATTATATTCAGTAAGTAAAACTTTGGCTTGTGATATTAATGGGCTCATAATAGCTTCCTTTGGGATACATATTACGTCCACTTCTGTTAAAACTTCCTTTGATAACTTATTCATCACTTTGCCTTTTAAGAGTTACAACGTGTTTCTTGATACATTTAGTATGCAAGTCCTCCTGGAAAAAGGTTTTTGACCTTAGGTAATTTGAACTCTCATGATTTATTGTACCAAAATTAGAGAGGGTAATTTCAACTGTACTGTTCAAAAAGATCAAGGGAAAGACAAAAGAAGAAATAAAAAGTCACCACTGACAGAGACTATAATCTCAGAATAATTTGGGCTTCATGAGACTATTCTAATTTAACTATAAATAGAGAGCATAAAGATACTGTATATAAAGAATGTTAATAATGGAAAGATATTGAGGCAATAAAGTAAACTATGCAAACAAGACAACATGGCAATACTCAGCATTACTGAGCATTTTACAATCAGTTATATAAAAATTTCTTTTATAGTTAGTAATTCTGACAGTAATTCTTGTCAGTAATCATATGGTTTGAAAAATTGCTATCCCTTCTTGACACATTGCTGAGAGAAAATGAGGGTCAGTGGAGAAATCAAGATTGATTATGAAAATAAGCAGCAAGCTTAGATTTGCACACACTTGCTGTGTTTTAATATATCAAGCTATAAAATGTTTATGATTTTATCTATGATATGCTACTTCAAAAACACCTCCAAGTGCATACACATAAATAAAACAAAAGGTCTTTAAAAAACAGGGAGACAGAGAATGAGAGACATCAAAACAACCTGGATCCCCAGAGCACAGGGGTTTATAGATAAAAGTCACTGTTTTGCACTATACAAAACAAAGAAATTGATAAAATCAGATACTTGATGGACAGGTAAGTAAAATTTATTTTAAAGGAAAACAAAGAACATCCATTTTTGATCTTCCCCTTGGAAGGACACTTGTACAGAATGACTTAAAGTGAGACATTTATTTCACAACAGCTACCTAGGCACAGCACCTTCCTTATGTGAAATGCAAGATAACCTGCACAGTAGGGAGAGAGACATGGGCTGTTCTCATATGGCAGAAAATGTTTACTTAGAAAAGATTTTATAACAGAACCAGTGAGTCACGGCATAGGGTACCTAGGGGTAATTTTACTACACATTTCAAAAATAAACCAAAAAAAATCAAATCTCTTGAACAAGTGGAAGAATACCCACCCCCCATCTCAAAATAAAGGATTAGGAAGCACCACTGTATTACCATCATACCCCTCTGCATGCCAATACTTTCAGGTCTTATTCAGACTGCAAGCAAGCAGTCATGGAGGGGACACATAAGTATTTATCTAGGTTTGATAAAATAGCTGAGAGCAGCCTGTTGAAAGCATTTGCAAGGCCTCCATCCTTAAAATCTACTTTTCCCAGTGTTCTGTGTACACACTAAAATGGACCAACGTCCTATATTAATAAAGCTTCTGGAGAGACAAATACATAGATAGATACCTCTTAGGTAACCCAGAATGAAACAAAACAAAGAGATGCTTATAACCAACATCAAACTCCTATTGCTATCAGTAATCATCACTGTACAGATTTGGGGAGGGACAGTGCTTGAATTGAAGCCACCCAGCTGACCTCACCCTTGGGGAGGTGGGAGAAATACAACTTACTGTCTCTAGTGTGAGGTGCCTCCACAACTGCATTAAAAAAAGACTTCCCCACTAATGAAAAGCATTGTTCTCCCCTGAAAATTGGAATGTATAATTCCTAACTCTAACATCTCTAACAATGCTCTCCTGAAAAAGCCCAACAGTAGCTTAGCAACAAAGGCCAACAAGATACCTGCTTAGAGTTTTTCAGATGGAGATTTTACATAATTTGCTACTATCACCATCTTCAGAGGGAATTTCAGTTTCCCATGTGGATATACGCAAAACAAATAGTTCTGGTGATACCATTATTTTCCATAATTAACCTGAGTGTTAAAGTGCAAGACACTTGAATGTTGCAAATATTGCTATAGGGCTGTTGGGACTTTTACGCTCTGAAACTCTCATTGTGTCTGTCATCCAACATGGACATTTTCTACTTCTCACTCAAGGAGAAAATACAGCATCTGGCATAGGGCAGCTTGTAATAGGATTGCAAAAGTTATCTGATTAAATCTCCTATACAGTTTGACATCTATAATAGATTTCCACTGATCTAAAAATTAAATTTCAGAACTTGGTTGTTCAAAGAATGGGAGGAAAGGATGAGGGGAAAAAAGGTCCCTGTCCCAAGTACTTTATAGAAATCTGTATTTTCAACATCTTTGAAATTCTTGGCTCCACTGAAGACTATTTCTGTGCATTATACTCTGTATTTGATTCTGAAGGCAACAGATACTTTTTTATCTATACTTTGCAAATCTTTATCTCTACTGTAGTGCATAATCCATGCATTTTAATAGCTCAGCAAATCAATTATCTATTTTGCTCTACTGAAGCACTAACATCAACAGTTTAGATACCGTACTGAACACAACCATGAGAGAATATTTCTAGCTTTTTGACTCGTTTTGAAAAATATATCTAAAGCTAGTCCAAAAAAGATGGTAGTTAATTACCAGACATCATTTATTCTCAGACTTGGAGCTGCTTGAAATTTGCACTTTGCATAAAGCTTACAGGAACATTGTTATAAAACTGAAGTGTGCCTCTCACAGGGCATTGCATGTGCTGCTTATGGGAAAGATTAGATATTTTTTGTATTACAGAAAAAATCAAATATTGTTTGTACATGTGCTGAAAACTTTTAAATTCCAGTAATTTCTGTGTACATGACTCAAAATACTTTTGAGTACTCTTCAGTGCAAACTCCTATTATGGCATATCAAGCCCTCCCTCATATAGGAGTCTCAGCAAATTCAGATTTTCAGACAGCATTTACTATGAGAGCATATACATAATTTAAAATAGTTATGTATGCATAAATGTACACTGATCAGTGCACTAACACTGTTTTAGGCTTTGGGTATTTTTGGTTGGGTTTTTTTCTTGTTTGTTCACTGAAGTTATTTCTCGTCAGCCTCTGTATTCTTCAGGTTTGATCACTGGACAGTGATCTATGCTCAGTTCTTGTTGTGTTTAGTATCCCCACAAGGATCTTAAATAGCTGCTGCAAGGCAGATATTGCACAGATCTTAACATGGAGGCTGAACTTTTCTCTCATGACTGATGGAATTCACATGATGGGAAGAGGTACAGTCCCTCAACCCTAGATCAAGCAGTAGGAGAAGCTGGAAGCAGATTTCCACACTATAATCCCAACAAGACTGTTCCTGCTGCAAAGTACTGTGCTGTTGCTTGAGAAAATCCTTACAGGCAAATTTGTAATCCAAAAAATAATTTTTTTTCCCTCCTTTCCTTTCTTGAGTCCAGCAGGGACTCTTCAGACCCTCATTTACATCACTCTCAAAACTTTGTTGCACCTGTTCCATCTCGTTCAAATGTGCTTAACTATATGAATGTCTACTACTCTAGAGAAGATTTGTCTTTACCTCAGCTGAAAGAAGTTCATCCGATAATCTGTGTTTTTCACAGTTCCAACTCACAGCTGGCCCCTAGCCAATCTCCAATTAATTAATGCTCCAAGGGCCTTCTGTTCCTCTGGCCTTCTCAGCTGAAGAATTCCTGTCTTAGTGCTGAAATTTTTGTTTTTACTTAAGTGCATGGGTTTACACTTTGCATTATTATAGCTCATTTCTTGCTTTTCAGGCCTAACAAATCATGCTGTCAATAGATTTCATTTGCACACTATAGTTTTCTTTCAAAGGCTCT
The DNA here is from genome assembly GCA_013399875.1 of Gymnorhina tibicen. NCBI lineage: Eukaryota > Metazoa > Chordata > Aves > Passeriformes > Artamidae > Gymnorhina > Gymnorhina tibicen. Next base: position 4,665,616 of record VXAZ01009789.1, on the reverse strand, counting down.
GAAAAAAACCCCTGCATACTCATTTGGTTTGCTTGAGCTATCTGTAATTGCAACACCCAGACCAACACCTATCACACCTCTGGAATGTTTAAAATATCACACTCTACTCCCTAGGGAGAGGGTATCACCCCAGTTCAACTGCTGGAAGGAAAGTTATGTCCGGTCCTCTTTGCCAGACATTCTCACACCCCAACAGCCTTCAGGAGCACATGGGCGGGAGGAAATCAAGTATTGCATGGAATATTCAATGAATACTTCATCCAATAAGAAAATGAATTAATTTTTCACCACAGACCCAATCTAAAGCATAAAAAAAGAAGTTTGTGTTCATCCAAAGCACATCAGAACTAAAAACCATCTATGATAATAAAAGAAGTAGTTGTTTCCATGCAGGAATAGGCTTTCATAGGTATTGGCAGCATTTTGCTTAGAACTGGATTGAGGCTGAACAGAAAGAGGTACTGGCATTCTGCAACACAATATAAGGTCCTGTACCAAGCATTTGTCAGAACAATATTTGTGTAGCTTTTCTAACCAATGTAGGATTCTGACAAATTGCTCAAAGGTATGAGACCAGTCTGGACCGTGTGACCTGATGTTTCGTTTTTGTCTTCCTCAGTTCATCAGGTCTGAGTGAAACCTCAGCAACTCTGTAAATCAAGTCTGTGATTTATCTCCATTGCTTTATTCCATTACTCTGGTGCATCAGATATCAGTTATAATGTTTAACTTGAAAGTGAAAAGAGAAAGCAAAAATAATCACTTGGAGAAAGACAAGCTTTACATCAATGGCTTGTTGTTCAGGCAAAGTTTAAAAGCCCTTGAAAATATGACTCCTCCAATTGCCCTGTGCTGCTGTTTCATGAACAGCACACAGCAAGTGTATGGTTTGTCTGTTCATAATACAGCTTGGAGGTAACCTCGTCACGTAAGTGTGGCTTCAAAGAATGTCAGTGGTGACATTCTGACAGCGGTGGCTCGGTCTTCCAGCTTCTAATTCTTACATTCATCCCTCCATGTGCTGCATTTTCCTGGAGTGCTTGTTAATAACATCTTGGGGAAATAGTTTTTCTTTTGGATAATTTATTGTCTGAGGTTGAAGTAATTTTCTGCTATGTTATGTTCATGATATAGGCAAAACCTAGGACACCCTGAAAGCCGTAATTTGTTACAGAAAAAAAAAGTCTTTTCCCGGTGACATCGTGATGATTTGACATTTATGACTCTCGCTCTGCCTGCATTTGTTTATTTTCTCTTATTTTCCAGGGACACCTACAATTTGCCTCTTGTCAAGCCTTTTGTAGCACCTCTGCATGTGCTACTTTTGCCTGCTTTTCTGCTCCTGTTCCCCATATTATTCCAGCTAACACTATGGTAGCTGCTGCTCACTTAACTTTAAAATTCCTTCTAATACCACTATAACATTTTGTTCCTTTCCTTAAAAAAACCCAAACCAAACACACAAACAAAAAACACCGCCCCCCTCCCCCCAAAAAAACCAAATCCAACAACAAAAACCCCAGAAAAAAACAAAGAAAGTTTATGACCCATGTTTAATCTCAATTAAGAATTTAACCAATACTTAGAAAGGTTTCAAAATATTACACTAGTCAAATCATAAGGCAGGCTGAAAAGTCTGGCTGATCTGATGCCCACTGAAGCCATGGCAAGCACACTTGTTGTCCTCAGTAGACATCAGATCAAGTTTTACTTGTGTGTCAATGTTTCAGCAGTTCTTCAGCTTAAAATTTACTACCTTTCAAGGAAAGTCAGTGACTTCACAATCATTTTATGACATAAAACTTTGCTGGCATTTCAAGGCTGGTCACAAAATCTTCAGGACTGAGAAATCAAACATTTTCTAATAGAATATCTTTGTTCTGCTGCAAACATGGAATGGCTTTTAACATACTGAGGAACCTGGATATTACTCATTACTGAATGCAACAGAGAACTGAACTACTTAATTTCTCCTTCCACTAAACCACATCACAGGTAAGATGCCAGTTTACTCTGTCTGTTCAATCACTGTCAGAATTACAGCTTTAAATTAAGCAAAATATAAAGCATAGTTGGATTTCTAGTTCAGTACTTGCAGCATTTATTTGAAACTTGAAAAGAAACCGATGATGTATATTTTCTAATCAAAACTCTTGCACCTACTTGTACCTGTTGAGATATTCCATTTCTATTGTTGCTGTCAGCTTTTTGAAAATCCATTTCATGACAGATAAATCTAAATGAAAAAACTCTACATTTCGTTCTGCTTTCTTTGTTCTAAATTATCTTTTAACCTTGCTCTTCCAATTAGAGAAGCTCAAAATCTACCATTAATTAATTATCTACTGAGATTTTTTCTTGGTTTGAAAGAAAACCATCACCATTCTGAGATTAGACTGAGCCAGTTTCTTCAGTAATAAGTTATAACTTAATGCCATCTGAACTCCAAAAGATTAATTCTTAATCAAAGTTTTCACACTTCCACTGTGTGATTGGTTTTTCTAAAATCTACTACAAATAGCATTCACAAAAAAAATCCTAGCAATTTGTCCTTAATATAAGGCTATAAATGCTCAGGTTTGCTTTATTTTCCTGCTAACCAGCCATTCAGAATTTATTCAGGAGAACATGTAATTCAGTCATATAAAGACAAAAGCCATCTGAGAATAGTGAAGATGAAAAATCAGCCTTGATGTTTTTCCTGAATGCAATAAGCATTAAAGCCTAAAGAGTTATTATCATACGATAAAAACTCCTTTCTTTTACTTTAATCGCTTGCTATACTGCTCTAAAAAAATGCTACTGAACCACAGATGCTTTAAGCAATGTGAATTTCAGTATGCTCATAATCATTTATCAAAGCAGAGCTTTACCCTCAGGATTGAGCTAAAGGTCCTCCCTTTTTCTGCCAAACCTGTAACTCTTTAGGCATTAAACACAGCCACAACACCTGTTTTTCTTCTTATAATTAGTCTGCTCTTAATAGAAAACATTAATGACATTCATTTACATGTGTAAAATACTGCATTGTATTCATATGAAACCTAACAATAGCTCAGGACCAGTACATTGACATTTTCATGGACTTCCTTACATGAAGAATCACGTACATTGGCTGAGATTTCTTTTTGCCCATAAAAATCAATGTGAAGATTACTTTTTTTGAGAATTTTAGAATGTTTCATTCTCCTGATCAATTTCATTTTTATTTTACAAAAAATGGAATCAAATTTAATGTCAAATGTTGCTGCAAAGGTTAATTTACCACATCTAATAAGGAGGCAAAATTAAGTGATCTTAAGATCATTATTTCAAAATTATTATCTGCTAGATAATTTAAAATAACCACCTTGTGAATACTGCAGGTGATGAGGTTGCAAGAAATCGTTATATGCAAAGATATTGAAGTATTTCCTGTTTTAGAGTTGTATTAACTATTGGCTGGTGATTACAAAGTAATTCACATAGAATGTTCAATGTGCCTGATTAATAAGTGTTCCTCTGCAAATTCCGCTGGGAATGGCCCATCCAAAGCAGGAGAACAGCACAAAGTCCAACAGCAATTTTACCCATAGGCAGGCCACTTCCCCAGCAAAGGGTAAATTTGTCAGAAGTTTCAGAGAGCCAGCTGGACTGGATAGAGTCCCTGAGAGCTGGGCCCAGAGGTGCCATCTGTAGGCTTAGATGATGATGGGAGGCTTAAGAAAAACTCAAATGTTATGTTTTGCCTCTGCTGTGTTATACCATAGGGTCAGACATGTGGGAGGCACAGACCATTTCTGAGATTATATGTACATTAGAAAAGCTGACTAGTCAATATGTTAATCTTCACTAAATCCACTGATCTTAGAGAATTGATCAACTGGTACTGGGAATTCTTTGCGATTAATCACTGCCAGCACAATAAGGTGCTTGGTCTTGAAGTGCGATCTAAATGATATTTTAGTTACGTGGATGAGCCTGTAGCTTGAGGACGTGCTCAGAAACACCTACAAGCAGCAGCATAGTACAAAACATGGATACATCCATACAGCAAAGCACACTTTATAGGCAGAGACCCCAGGTGAGGGGGAAAGGAGCAGGCAGCACACTCTTATAAAGCCAGGGTGGAACAGGGGAGAGTCCTCTAAAGTTCCCAGACCATACAGGTGCACAAACAGATGGAGAACACTTTTCTCTCTCCACCAGATGTGTTTTACCAAGAGGAACTGGGTTGGGAGCTCTTCCTTCCCCTGTTACCCTTGCCAGGAGGGATGGGGACAGTTCCTTCTCTCCCACTCCATGTACCCTTGAACAGGCCACCAGACTGTACAGCTCCCCACTCTTTTTCACTTTCGGTATTAAAACAAAATATTCCTTTTTTTTTTTTCCCCCAAAATGTGGTGAATAATATATGCAGTTCTCCCCAGATGAACTCCACCCCCACACCTCCTTCCCCCTCCCTTCAAACACTCTAGCATCTTGGCTTTATTCTATTTCCTTCTAATACTGCTTGATTTGCTTTCGTAGCTTATGACAATGGTAAAGTAGACTAATATACTTGATTCTCATAATGTTCTAAATAAAAATATTCAAATCATCTGGAGGTTCATGTTTTAAAAATAACTACTAATCAACTTAATCTCAGTAAAATCAGATGGTATAAGTCAGAAACCCCCCAAAATGAGCCCTTTTTAGATCATCTAGAGAATATAATGAACTGCAGATAACCTCTTTTGGGTTATACTGGATACAGTTCACACGGTTTCATGCTATTGTTTATCTTGCAAGTTAAGTTACTCAATGCCCCAACTTTTCCACCAAAAATTGTACCTCCAAGGCTCCTCAAATTAACCTCAGGTGTCTGTCAGTTGTCAAGAACATGAATATTGACATGTAGCACAAGAGCCTTTCTCAGAGTTTGGATTCTCCATCAGTCAACCCAAGTAAGAGGCAGGCACATGTATATGACATTTTCAAAAAGCATTCCCCTCAGGAACTTACTGTTCTTTCACATTTTAATTGCATTTTCAGTGATCTAATTGGTTTTGGTCCTTCTGTGTGCAGGCAGCTCTTTGAAATGCTTTTATGAATAGCAACATATTTCTTCACCATTTCATGTTGTGGACTTTTGATTGCTAATAGATAATGGAATCAAATGAAACGTTCAAATTTCCGTACCTCAAGATGAAAAATGGAATTCTCAACTCTTCCTCTAAAATACCTAAATAATTTCACATGCTGTTTACATTTGATTAGCAGTAAATTCTTTTTGGTTTTGTCATTGAGGAGTGCCTAAGAACATTACCATCTGAAAGTAACTGATTTTCTTTATAATTCCAAACGACTATAAAATGAGTCAATAATGTGTAAGCAGTTTCTGTTCTCACATGTTAATGCCCAACTTTATGCTTCTTCACAAGGATATAAAACACACATTAAAGCCAAAAACAAAGTACCAGTGAATATTGTCAGGAATCTGTCAGCCATTCTGCAGTGTTCTGTGAGCTGCTTCTTTCACTTTGGTTCATCTGAGCCCTCTTTTGTTTTCTCTAAAGGGTCTTTTTAATACAATTTTTTTTGCAAGTAGAATACGAAAAAGTGCTTATCTTTATAGCACACCTATTTTAATCTCTTTGATGCACGGTAATCCAATATGCATGTAACCTGGGGCTGCTTTCAAAAAAGATCTGCAAATGATAAGAGCCATGTAATTCAGCATGACAGAATTTTAAAAAGGCATTTGCAAGGCTATTTACTAGAAGAGCAGAAACTAACTTTTCATCTTGGTCTTGTTAGTATGGATCAAGATGGTTAGACATAGCTTGAGTAATTCTATATTAGTCAATCAACAGCTTCACTGTAACTGCTTTTAAATTTTCATAGTCTCGTTTGTGAGCACTTAAAAAGGAAAGCTGTAATAGCTCATGCCGTAAATTCAGTAACTGTATTTCTATGCACAGGCATGTACGTGTGCACGTAATGTATAGCTCCTAAAAATTCCCTCAGAGCAAGACACATCAGGAAGTTTGTTAATGAAAACAATAGTGTTGCTTTTATAGAAGAGAAACTATTTCAAAGAGTATCCAGGGAATTAGAGTCAACAAGAAATTCATCAAACCAGTATCACTCCCCACATTCCTTCCTTCTTGGTTACATGCAGACTGCTTTTGCCACTGCATGCACAAGAACTTCAGTGTTACACTGACCTCACCGAAAGAGCCAAATAGTCGCTATTCAAGCACTTGGAGAAAAGCAGTTCTCTCACAAAATAAGTGCAGAAACAGCTAAGTAAAATCTACGAAAGACCGAAATCTGTACAAAGAAGCAAACTGATGGGAATTGCAGGACTTACCTCACCTGGGGAGAATCTTCAGGGGGTTTCAAAATCTGTAACTGACTTCTAAAAGATGGTCACCCTGATAACTCTTGGGACTATGATAACACAGAATCTATAAGGTTGGAAAAGACCTCTCAGATCAAGTACAAAGTTTGACCAGACACCACCATGTCACCTAGACCATGGCACGAAGTGCCATGTCCAGTCTATTCTTAAATACCTCCAGGAACAGTGACTCCACCTTATTTCTAATAAGAAAAAGGAGAATGTTTCAAAGTAGGATTTCTGACAAGATTGGGAAAGAATCTTTTTCTCCCTGCCCTGGCAGCAGTGTAAAATCAGCTAGAGGGCTGTTTGGTTGTTCACACCAAGCACAAAGCAACCCTCACAAATATGAGTCAAGGCATTTTAAGCAATAAACAGAGTGGGCTAAAAGGCAACTCCGAATTTTTGAAAAGAGGGAAATTCTGAAAGAGATCTCTTCATGTTTTCTTGATATTTTCACTTTTCCTACAGGAACACGAGCTTGCACTGCTCACAATAGCCGTAAGTGGGACACTGTCTGTTTATCGCCTACGGTTCACATACTTCAGTAGCACATACAAATAAGATCTGTTCTGCTGTTATAAAAACAATGAGCCTCAAGGTCATCTCCCACTGCAGACTTCCACTTCAACACTCATGTTTCTTCTCTTGGCTGAGGAGGAGGAGTAAGAAGAAATGCAACATAGCATTGACTGAACAAATGATATGGTATCTAGAGAAGCAGTAGCAACTAACACCAAGTCAGGAGCAGCAGACAAACTAGATTCAAAAGAAACTGTCAGGGAACTATGTCCGACACAGGAGGCAGGGTATGACTGTCAGAAGTTGCAAACTGCACTCATATCTGTTCATGCTTGCAAGGCATCCTGTGGAGGCAAGGCGGGGACACTGGATATCCTGGCAGGGAGAATGGCCAGCCTTGCACTTCCCACTTGTTTCTCACCAAGACAACTGACTAGTACGTGCTTATATCTTGACAGCCCTAATTCTCAACTGGCTGGCACTATTCAGGCAGGCTTAAACAAGACAATTTATTTCTGGGCTGTAATCCTTAAAACTGCTATAGCTGGGGTAACGCAAGCTTTTCTTTCTTGCCAGCACAGTAAAATCACTCTTTACTTCACTTGGATCGATGACTTTAAAATATTAAGACTAACATTGCCAGCAGTGACTGCAGCCTGGGCATGGTGTATTTGTAGGCTACTACAACACTGATCAGCAAAGTCATAGCAAAGCTTTCCGCCCTGTAGGTGTGAGCTTTGAATGGGAGATGAGACAAAGTTCTGGGTTCAGATTGATTCTTCAGTAAAGAAATGAGTTAAAGGAATTTGTGGAAGGCAGTGTTGTTTCAAGGACTCTGGGTGGGACATGACTCAGAAGAGTCTTAGAGTACCTGCTGGTAGAGGTCTGTCTCTCCAGCTGGTTCTTCCTCCTCAGGACCCTTATTTTCCCAGTTTTTCCTATCATGGACATCCTCCCTTAACTGTCCCCCACTGCTGGCCATTCCCATGACTGTTCTGCTGGTTTAAACCAATCTTTTTCTGATCAAATATGACAATCTTCTCTTTGATCTTCAGGTATAAGCTACAAATGATAACAACTTTGCTCTCCTTGCAAAGGAGCCCATGCTCACCCTTTGTGGCAGTGCATTGCTAGACTGAAGAGAGAGAGGGAAAGGACCAAGTGCAGTACTTACTCTTCTAGGTGGGAGCAGGAGATGGGCCAGGCTGGAGCTCCAGCTGAGGGGACAGCAATGCTGGGAGAGACCCTCATACATGATTGCCTGGTGTCCTTTGGCAAGGCGCAGGTGCCCTGCCTGAGAGCCCTGCAAGGCCTGGGCAGCTCTCAGCCCCCACATGCTGCCCTGCCCTGCCAGGGCCTCAGCCAGTCTGCTCAGCAGTGGCAACAGCCCAAGGCTGCTGCAGGTGTTCCTGGGTTTGGGGAAGGGATGAAGGGAGGACATATCTGGACAAGCCGTGCTTGGGTGAGCTTTTGGCAAAACAACAGCTGCTAGAGAAAGAGCTTGATGATGTGGTGCTTTAGAGGTAAGGACAGGTAGCTCAGCCACCCCCTCAGCTCTCTCCTGTGCTGAAATCATCCAGCCCTGTGCCTTTAGTTGCTCTTCTTCTGTAGAGTCTGTGTTTTATAAGCAAAAATTTGAGTTTTAGATGGTTAGAAGAGGTGAGAAATCTTGCCACAGATGCCAAGCCAGAGGGAAGTAGAGGGCAAAGAACACATCCCAGGACTGTCATTTTCCTTCAGGAGCAAAGTAAATGGAGGCAGAGAGAATAGCATCTCTATCAGTTACAAGTATTTACAGTCTTGAACAGGGAATTAAATGACAAACCCATCAAATTGCAGAAGCATCAGCAAATCCTATAGCTCCCTGGACTCCAGGAGGCAGCTGGTTCAAACCTTCAACCATCAGTTATTTTTTGTTTTCCCCAGAGACACTGTATTTAAAACTGCTGCGTGTCTTCATGCTTTTACTTTCAAACTCTGATTGCAGAAAGTTCATTGTTGAAATATGTGCCAGGAAGAACCCATCTTAAATTTCAGGTTCAAGCTTGATATTGAGAGATTTTTAGGGTGGAGGAAATGTTAAAAAACCCCACAAAAACCACCAAAAAAAACTTTTCAAAGCTTTGCCCTAAGGTAAAACTTTGCTGTTTCCTTCTAAACCACAGAAACAGTTTGTAGAGCAGAATTACTTTCTGAAGCTTAATGATGTAGCAACAATCCAGATACTTTCTGATATTGTCCTACAATAGCAGTAATAGACTTAATAGCTGTCAAATGTTTTCTTTCTTCTGTTCTATCAAGTGCAGTTTCCCTAGCAGAATAAAGAAAACATGCTCAACACCTTTCTTGCACCAGAAGCAGCACTGCTATTGAGAAGACATGCCGATCTATAGCCTCAGAAGATGAGAACATGTGTTTATGTAGGGGAGAAAACTCTTACCCTGATGATAATGTATAGATGTTTCAAATCAAGTGAATTTCATAAAGCAGAATGTTGAAGCTGTCAGAAATAATGCATTTCTGTAAGTATTATAATCAGAAACAAATTCAAACCTTTTTTCTTATCCATTTAAACATGCAAAGGCCTAGCCATAGCTATACAGTTAATTCAAATATTTAAACACTTGTTTAAGTGCTTGTTTAGCTGCAACCTGAAAGAGTGGCTTCAACTTCCTGCTGAGAAAAAAGGTTTATTTTATTGCACTGCAGACTTCTTGCTTGGTGTTTATACAAACTTTTATAATAGAAAGTGCTGGCAGAGTTAAAAACAAAATGAAACCAAAACCCCAACTACAAAAAAAACAACCAAAACCCATACCAGCAAATGTACAGAATTTGATATTAACTGCAGTTTAGAGATTTAGTTGGAGAGAAAAATATGTGGCCTGAGTGGTCCTAGGCACACACTCTATCTTGTGCAATAAACACTAATGAGCCCTTCAGTTGTGCAGCTTCAGTTTCATTACTTCACTATTTTAATAATCAGGGACATTTGTGGAGAAAGTTGCAATAAAAATCAGGGAACATAAAAATTTTGGGATACCTTTAGGTTATGCCTAAGTACATACAGGGAGATATATCTAAAACTTTAATTAAAATAGTATTAATTACTGAAGGAATAGCTGAATTACTGAGGGATAATGAACACGAAGTAACTGTTTTCAGATGGTCTAACTGGGGCAAATTACTCCCTAGAGAACTATATTGTAGTCACAAAATCAGAACATTACGGATGTTAACATATGAAAAAGGACAAATGAAGGTCTAGTTAACATTGTAACAGCTCATTTTCAGAACAGCACAGAACAGACATTTAGGCAAACCTCATTGCTTAGTATTTTTATGAAGGTTAAGTAAAAGAAGAAGCCATTCAAACCCATCTTCTTTATATAACTTTAAGTGAAAGGATATTTTTAGACTAACCCAGTGAAGTCAGAGAGAATGAACACCTGAGCAGCATCTCTTCTCCCTCCTATCTTCTTGCCAGTATATGCAGTTGTATCATTGCTGCTGATTATGGGAAGAATCTGATCTTTGCCCCCTTTTATTATGAAAATACATGCTTGACACAAGGCAAATATTCCTGTGACCAGAATGGATGTCTTAGTGTAGCTCTATCAATGAAGTGCTGCCAAAATATAAATAACCTTTTTAGTCCTGATTACGAGGGAAGTGAAACTTATGTGGCTGCACTGCCTGTTTCACTGTTTTTACCTTAATAACTGAGAAATTCTACTGTTTAATTTTATCCAATTGACACAGGGTATGGGACAGAAAAATTCTCAGAGATAATTAAGTTCTTGCAAGTTTCAGGAAAAAAACTGTGCCTGAAAGAGGAAGAAAACTCTAATTAGTGTGTCCCACAGATCAGAAAGCAGGTAGGCTCATCTCTGGCTTGCAGCTACTGACTGACTAATCTACACTTTGGAAATGGCAAACCATCCAGCACACAGATAGCTCCAGACAAGCACTGGAGAAAACAAGATTATTCACAGAAGCTAAAGAATAGAGGAGAGATATTGGCAGGAAAAATGGCTTAATTACTATGTATGAAAGACCTTGCATTAAAGCCACACCCCTCATTAATGACATTCTGTAGAATAAGTAATTAAGCATCCAGTTCCCATACTGTGAAACTCCCAAGGATATCCACACTTTCATATAAAATGCATTACAGACATACAGCAGATAAGCTTCCCTTTGCAGTGACAAAGCTTCCATATACACAGTTCTTCCAACACTACACCTACGGCTCATAAAACATCTTCAGGCCAAAACAGCTTCTTCTAGTGTTGCTAAAACACGGGTGCTGGTTCTGAAGTAGTGTTCTAAAAGCTAAATTGGGCTTGCTCCCCTCCACTTCCCCACCATGCATATCTTTTTTTCCTTCCATCTTAGCAGGTTTCTAGCTTCTCCCCATCCCACAGTTTGATTCCTTTGATACCTTTCTGAACACCACACATTTTAACTTAGCAAACACCGTCAGCCCCTGTGCAATTTCTGTATTCTCTCTGCATTAAAATCCGGCAGGTACATCCTCCTTTTGACTTGTTATTTAGCACTGACAACAGAACAGCAACAAAGCTTCCTGCCCTCAAATCAAGCCGAGCATGACTGAAACCATTTAAGTCTTTCAGTTGTTCAGAAAGTCATATTCTGTCCTGAGCTGTTGCAGGTTAGCTGCAAAGCCTGAGCAGAGACTGAATGGTCAGGGATGACTTGAAATAAATATATCTCAGAAAAGTACGGGTTGCTTTTTTTTTAATAGAAAAGTTTGCAGGTGCGTCCCTGACAAAACTTGCTCTCTATTAATCCAGTATGTTAAAAAACCCCGAAGACCACAAGACAAAACAAAAAACCCCACAAACTTTCATCAGAATTATCATTCAGCTTCAAATATCCTGGACACATTCACTGTATGTTGTTCTCCAAGAGTTAAAGTTTCCCAAAATAATTACTTTCTGTTCGTGCTCTATAATCCCCATTTTTTTTGATTGGATTTCTAAGATTTTAGCCATAAAAATCTGCTTGTTAGGGAAAAATTATATCAGCGGTGAAATGACACATTTGCAAACTGTTATGTGGTCTTCTGCAGGTTCATGTCTGCTCTGAACATGAAATTTTATGGATAATAGGAACTATTTCAGAGAAGTCAAGTACTTAGGGGCTCTCTGTTTTTCAAAGAAACCCCAGCAGCAAAAAAAGCCAAGAAAGAAGGATAATTCCTACTTGTCCACAAAACTACGCTGAAGAGGCTTGAAGCTGAAAGACTCCTTGGCTCCTTTTTGTGGCTGTGCTGTTGGTAGAGACATGAGAAAGTCCAATGCAGTATCAGGTAACTCCACTAATATGGTACGGTAGCAAAAGAACAGCTCCCAAAATATTGCAGCAGTCAAATGCAGAGGTATCTCTCCACATGTATGGTAACACCTTTGTGTTCTGCTGACCTCTTCCAAGTCCAATGGGAAAAAAAAGGTGTGTGTGTGTATTCATGGAAATACATGACTCTACACTCTTAAACTTCTACGTATTTTATATTGAAAAGTTTTGTAGGGAGGCCTACGTTTGGTTCTTGTCTGGTTTATAATTTGAATATATTCCCCCTGGAAGGATACTTTTTTCTTTTCTTTCCTCAGTCAGAGCATTCACAGCAGAAATGGACAGCACGTTGCAGCCATTCACGTTTGTATAATCATTTCTACACTGTCAAAACAGGCGACTAAATTTGGGAATTTCAAGACGTCATGGTCTCATGCTGCTTTCACAGCCACACTTCCTGTATCCCTGCCTGCCCCACATAGAGCAATAAAACCAGTAACACTCTCACAGTGAAGAGCAGATATCATTTCTCCAGTGCATCAGAAAATTAAGAAACCTTTTCAGTGCCCAAATACCAACTTTTTTGGCAATATTAACTTCAAGTTTTGCAGTTTTATTTAGTTATCATGGCCTGGGTGGGATATGCTAGTGTTGAGGTATGTATGAATTGAAGTGACATAAAATGCAAGGCAAACTATGTTACTATTAAGAATAGTAATTTAATAGTAATATTAAGAATAATAATGCAGCAATTTATAAGCTGCATTCTCTGATAACAAGTAGCGTACACGGGCACTAAATGCTATAATATGCAGCCCCAGGCTATTTAAAGAATGACATAGCTTAGCCCAAAGAGAATAAACAATTTATAGCCTAATGTTTTACAGCAAACTAGGGCTGCTCAGCGGGACACTATTTCCTTAAAATAAAATGTTCATTCGAGGTTATATATGTGCAGTTATAAGTGTGTGTACATATACATAACACAAACATGACTACATGTGCACAGAGTCATGAAGATAACTGTTTTGAAGTTATGCTTCTCTTAAGATTGCAATAACAGAAGTGAGGCCCAAATAAGCTGATGAAAAAAGCTTCTCAGATGATATACTCACATGATTTCTTATTCTCTCCACCAAAAAAAGCCATGGAGCATACTAGCTGTTTTGAAGAAAACTGTTCATGTCAGGATACAGTAGGAATTTGGGGACAGGCTTTAATAAGCCCTATCTTGTCCTGTCATTTATGTATGTCGTCTCCTCCAAGAATAGAACCATTTCGTACTGGAAATATATTAGCACATAACCAAGGTAAACTTATAAAAGGAATAGTCTAACACTTTCTATTACAGAACTGCCAGAGACAAGTGGTAAAGTATTAATACAATACGAAGAGTAAATATTAAAGAGAAAGAGAAAACAGCTTGAGGAATGGATTGGAGGGTACTTGGTAAAATATGCTGTCAGAAGAGGTTGCAGACAGTTTCTTTGAAGCTAATGCGCTCAAGTTTCCTGGGGCTGGTGCAGCCTAAGGCTGGAGCATCACGTGAATGAGACATATTTCTATCTAATCCTGCTGAAGACAGATAATTCTGCCAATTGAGACTGTGTGGGCCTGACAGCCAACGGCACCACCTTTGTGATAGCACGAGATTGATGCTGAAATACCAGAAATGCAACAGCACTTTTTGACAGCAAGAAACCAACACATTAGAAAATAAATTAGAGACAAGATATTTTCCAGTCAAACAAGATGTCTGTTCATGGGAAACATCAAATCTATCTTGCTAGCAAAGTTCAATATTCATCTGACTACTGATATTTTATACTTCCTCCTTTCAGAGGTACAGTAAAATTTAGAGAAACAAGAATGAGACTTCAGTATTCCTCATGCTTCTCAACAAGACAGCATCCTCTGTCATTTCTCCCTTGGCAGGGAACTTGAAATACAAATTTGAATAACATTTGTCAAAATTTCCTAGTATTCAGCGTATTTAGTGTTCTCAGAGTTAGCTTTCACACTTGCTTTATTCATTGAGGTTTGGAATAGATTTAGATAGCTTAGTATAATCTTATCATAATCCGCTCCTCTTATCCTCATCTCCTCCACCGCTCTGTATCAATGACTAGGTTTGACATCCATGACTATTTCAGAAAAAACAAAGCTCCCATCTACTCAGGATGATAATTCACCACAAACAAAAGAAAGGATTAGATCTGGTGACCAGTTTTTTCTTGTCCTGGAAGCAGAGGAGAGGAAAAATGGAATGGAGTGAGGCCACTTTACAGCAGGAATGATTATTAATTGAAGTTAACCAAGGCTTGGCTCCAAACTAAAGATGTCCACATAATCACTGGTTTATAAAAGGGATAATATGGCACAGTTTATTTACAACAGCAAATTCAATCAAATAACCAGGAGGTCCTTTCAGTGTTATACCAAGATTCTCAAAAATATCAAACTGACCCAAAAATCTAACAATTTTCAGAAATTTCAAATACTTCCGAAGAATAGCACAAATCATAAATTTGAAGAAAACCTACCCCAAACACTGAATCAGTAGGCATTAAAAAATTAGCATTTGTGCACCCTGCTCTGCTACTCCCAAGTTTCAGAACTCTAAACTGAGTTCTGCTTTTTGAGGATTATTTCACTTGGATCAGAAATTACTTTGTGCTGGAACTATTAAACCCTTTGCTTTTATTAATATGAGAATTTCACATGGACTTATATCCAAATCTGAATAAACAGCATCTCCTCATGATTAAGGAGTAGGTAGAAGTCTTCTTCTACGACAACAAAATCCCAAACAGCAGAATTTTTTTCTTTTTAATCTCTCTCCAGCACACTGCATGGTTCAACGGGTTGCAAAAAAAAAAAAAAAAAAAACCAACAAAAAAACAGCATGCAAAACTGGACTACACTTGAAATTGTAATTATATTCCAGGTTGTCTGACAGAAACAAATATAATTTTGAGTTAATACATTAAAAGTGGGATAAGGGAAAGTCAGAAAATGGAACTGTGTTAATAAAAATGACTGCACCAGAAATAATTTGATATTATCTTATAATTTCATACTTTAGGACTCTTTTACAGAAAACCTTGAGAAATAAGCACTGGAAATTCAATTGTAAGCCAAATTTTACTGCTTGCCATTAGCACACTTTTGCTGGTAGTGAAACCCGCTACAGCAAAATTTCCAGAAAATTGGTTATCTTTTTAAGAAAGCAGAAAAAAAAAAAAAGGGGGGGGAAATATGAAAACAGATTTTTAAACCAGCTGTTACAAAGGAAGAGAAATGGAAAATTAATTTGCTCCCAAAGCATATGAAGTGAAGCACCTTTTACGTTGCGGAGTTTGCGGTGCTTGGAACCAAACCACGTCAGTACAGTGGTTTTATTTATCTCCAGGTACAACTGCAGGTGGACACTGCCTGCAGCTGGAAGTGTGGAGCTGGATGTCAAAGTTTCTTCCTGGGGTTTTGAGGTGAGAGCCATTACACAAACTAGCATTACCTGTTCCAGTGATTTCAAAACAGGTACATGTCAAGCACTTGCAAAAAATCTGCCTTCAATCATGCTTAGACAGAAATGAACCCGGCCTTAGACATCTCACCTTTGGGAGGAAATATTGGCTTACTTAAATGATTATCATAGCATACACACGCTATATACTTAAATGAAGAAAACCTCATTTCTAGCATCCTCAAGGATTAACAGAATTCAAAAAAGAACTGCAAGTGTCCAGGAAAGTCTGCCTCTGGTGGTGGCTGTAAGGGAAGTATATAAAAGGAAGCTTAAAGGAAAGTACTATGCATACACCAAATTAAAAAAATTAAATAAGGCAGTAATTTGTTAGTAACTTCTAGAAATTACTTTAAAGAAGCAAATACTAACAGCTGATTATCACATTCACAATGTCTTTGGCTTCATAAAATCAAAATGAACAACAGCAGAGATTTCTTTTCAGGGACAATGCTTCTCCTTTCTCTAAACTAAATTGCAAAATATGCTGCTTTATCCTTAAACCTTGTACGTGCATTTGCAAACTACATTCACTGGCCATGCACACCACACCATATATAGTATTTTTCATTTTATTGTTAAGTGTTTCCCTTAAAGCATTTAGATATTATCATGCCCATTATTAGATGTTTGCCATACGTTAGCATATCAATATTTCTGAAAGAACACCATTACTGAAGTAACAATAAGGTTACTTGCTGATTAAATGTCTTTTTTTATCCAGATTTCAAACTCCAAAGCAAACACATGATGAACAAGATCCGTTGCTATTACTTCATTGACAAGAGCATGTGACCTCAAATGGTTTATGGTAAGCCAAGAAATATTTTATTCATATATCCACATTATAAAAAAACCCACAAACCAAACCAAGGCACAAACAAAAAACCAAAAAAAACCACACAAACAAAACAACAAAAAAAATCCCCCCAGAAAACCCTGAAAAAACAAAACACATTGAAGAGAATAGTCTGAGAAGAGCACAACTAAGGTATACAGCAGGTAAGGGAGGGTAAAGTCATTGTGAAGGGTTAGGAGCAAGGCACAAGGCAAACATACCTTTTGAGGATAAATTAGAGAAGACATGAGGATGAAACAGGTATTAGGTACCACAAATTTATGGATATGAGGTCCCCAATATTAAAACATGTTCTCTTTGTATCACTCTAATTAGTTTTGAAAGCAAAAAGCTTGCAATGGATGCAATAAATTGCAGTGCACAGACACTGGATTTTAATTAGAATTACCTTGTATAGGTCACATCTCTTTATTTAATGATTAAGTAGCTCAATTTCATATCATTGTGCTGTTTACCAAATCAAAACCACTGAACTGTGCTCATGCAAAGCTGTTTGCAATGTTATTTACTAGCATTTTTTATTTCCTGCTTCTCCCTGTAACAAATTCTTAGCTTTTAACTGGTTGAGGAATATGAGTAGTTATTTGAACTAGAGCCAAGGGGATTCAGGTCTCCATAGTCACTGAAGAGATCTTTACTGAGAAGCATTTTCTATTTTGCTAAATAGTATTCCACAAAAAAACTTAAATGACTGAACTGATCTGGGTTCCTACATTTTTTTAAAGTCTTTTTATAGGCAATGAAGATTTTAGATATGGCCTCTCTAATATCTTCTTACTCATCTCAAATAGTTAGGAGAAGTTTATATGGATTGTTATGAAAAACTCATAGCTGCAAATATCAATGTCTCATGGTAAGTTAGAAAACAAACAAAAACATATTTAAAATTAAGCATATAAAGCAAAGTCAAGCTCATTCACATCTTCATTTGAAAAAGAATTGGGATGCATTCCATTTTTACACATATCCACATTTTCATATTTTAGGGAGATTCTTGCTACAGCAGGCAGCTTTGCCTTATTATCTATAACTTATTAACTTATAAACCTTTTTTTGGAAGAGAAGAATGAAATAATTTAATACTGCAAGTCATAAGGAGAACAGTACCAGACTAGCGATCGAACACGTGGCAGGAATTTACTATACCCCAGGTTTCAGTTAATTCCCAGAGCTGTAGATAATAGCCTACATTAGATCTGTGTGGACTATAGATATACAGCCAGCTTTCCAATGAGCTTTCATCCCCTGAATGTAACTGGTGATTTCACAATGTGTGTTCAAAACATGCACCCTTATTGAGGGCACAATATCACAATATGAACTGAGATGTGACCTTGTAAAGACAGAGCATGTCATAACTTTAGAGAATCAAATGCCATAAAATGGATCTGCAATAGTAGCAGCCAGCCTGTGTGTTAACAAGAGGAAATCAGTTTGTTGCTATCCGAAATATTAAACACAAAGACAGGCCAGGCCTTGAGTTGGCTAAACAGGTGCATTTTAAAATTTTATGCATTTCATTAAATAGTTCTCCAAAAACTGAAGGCAGGGTGTATAAGTTGGAAAAATATTCGTCAAAAAATGAAATAAAATCTGTAAAGAGAAACAGACAGAATACCCAAAGCTTTTTTTGCTGACTTTTGCACACCATGTAAAATTTTATCCCTATGCATATCCTTTTGAAATTGAAAAAGGAAATATTTCCTATGGTCACCTGTTTTCACATTTTCTATGTTAATTATTTTATTATGCATTTAATCTAAGATGTCTTTCCTCCTTTTGTTTCTTCTTCCCCTACATTTTTTCTCTTGTTTAAACCCTTTTTGTGAAGGAAAAGCACAGAAACAAAATGAACCTAACCCTGTTTTTCCATAAGCTTATAGTCCCTCTCTATTTTCTCTATTCATTTCATTCTAGATTATTCTTAATTCTCCTCCAGTCTCTCATCTATTCTACAAGGGCATGCTTCTATACCTTTTTCTCCCTCCCTCACCCTCCCCCATCAGTCCCTTGAGTTATTTTGTCTTCTTACCACCACTGTTGCCTTAAATATGTACACATCCAGGTTTCCTCTTGCCACACGGCCCCAGGATGCAAACCAGAGCGTTCCCTTGCTCAGTGCCAGGGCTTCCCTCTCATTTACATTTACACCCAAGTAGAGGGTGACAGCTGATGGGTCTAAAAGCCACTCCACAAATCCTCCTTACACTCCTGCACTGGAAGGCAACAGCAGCTGCTTTTTTTTTTTCCAGAGGTTGAAGTAACAGAAACTACAGAGTCATTCAGTCATCATATGAAAGTAACCTTAATATTTTCCTTAGTTGAGGAACAAAGTCCTCCTTCTTCTGAAGAGAACTCATTACCAAGGACAAGTCAGGTAAGAAGAGCAAAGCTGATGTTCCCTCCCTCCCAATGAGAAAGCAAAGTATCCATTAAGAGAACCACTGTAAGGTGTCAGCTTTTCACAGAACATTTGTGCTTGTGCCAGCTGGCTGGAGGAGGAGGTTGGTATCTCTAAAAATGAGATTGCTGTTATGACAGGGAAAGAAACAAGATTAGAATTACAGAATATTCCAAACAGGCATCTTTCAAAAGGGCCTGATTTCCCGAGCTTAAAATAAATTAAAAATAAAGAAAAGAAAGGAATTTTCTCCAAAAGCTACTTGCACATCAACATTCTTTACAAGAAAACTGCAATCTCAAAAATATCTCTCTGACAGTCCTCCTTAGCTTTGTTTGTTCAGAAAGAAAAAGGTTCTAGAAAGGAGAAAGCAAAGCTGGCATTAAGTGATTTAAAAACCCAACCCCCCACGTTATTTCTTTCATTACTGAAAGCAGAGTAGGTTTTTTTTGTTTGTGTGGGGATTTTTTTTAAAGTTATGAAGCAACATCTAAATGTAGAATTACGTGCAACACCCCCAGGTACCCAATGTGTCCCTGAAGCAAGAGGCAATTCAGAGCATGGGGTACATCAGCCTGAGGCAGCCTGCCAACCCCTGAGGGTCTAAAATATTCTTTGAGCATCTGTTTAAACTTCCCTAGGTTCCCCTGGGAAATCCCAGTCTGAATGGTAATTCCAGTCATCGAATTAAACTCCTAGCTAAGAAATATGTTATGGGACAAAATGATTCCATTCCACAATTCAAAAACATAGAAAACTTTGTTTTAGATTAAACTGTTGAGTCTTCCAAAAATATAGAACTTAGGCACATTTTGCCAAAATTCTCCATATCCATTTTGAGAAGAACTAATATTTAATATTTTTCAGACAAGTCCCTTCATGACAATCTATGAATATGTATTCACTCAAGTTTAATGGTCACATTTTTGTTTGATGAATCCAATCATATTAAGTGAGGAAGGTAAAATGCAAGCTGTGACTTCTCCACAGTCAGTGAAGGATGGCTGTTCAGCAAGTTGTTAACAAAACAGAAAGTGTCTAATGATTATAATAAAGATAAATCTGATGTGAAACTCTCCTCCAGTCTCACAAAGATTCCTCATCTCAACAGGATGAACTCAGGACCATTTCAAGTAGAACTCATGCATGAAAGAAGGAAAGACCTGAGACAGACTCCACAGGTGTGTGAGACGCAGGCTCCTTTCTATCCATCAGATAATCTGTTGAGATTGAGGATTTAGAACTCTATCCCTACCAGAGCCAATATACAATTCCTGCAGCATAGACTTGATTTTAAGAAATCCACATTTCTGGGAAAGAACAGTGAGAACTTTCAGAAGTTCTGCAAGAGCTTTATTAGTTCTTGTGATTGCTAAAGCCTTTTCCTTCCCAGTTGTAGTTATATGAATTTAGAAAATAGTAAACCATGGATCTTGGATCAAAATACTGAACAGAGATCATGACAATACAGCATCAGATGGCTCTATTTCAGAACCATGTCAGAAAGGATCTAGTAGCATACACTAAGAGAATTATTATAAGATATGCATGATGATCATAGTCTAAAATAACTTTCTAACTTCCCACAAGAAACTTGGGCGCTACTGAGTTGTACTACTCATCCCATACCAATTTGTCAATTTTTTTCTAACCCATTTACACTTTTTTGCTTCACTGTGACACAGGATTGGGTCCACCACTAGAACACTGGCCTCCCTAACACCACGCCTTAGAAGAAAGCTTGCCACAAAGTATAGCCCAGTAGACTGAATTAGCAGACCTTAAGATCAGAACATATCCTTTGTTGGAAATAAGCTGTTCTGCCTGAGTTCCATGAAAGTACGAGAAAGAGAAAAAATCAGTGATTTCTGTCTTTAAGAAGAAATCAACTTATTAGCTGCTAAGACAAATGTGATTTGAAAACAGGAGAGGGAATTCTGCACTTATAAAAGTAATTTGTTGGCACTTCTTCAAAGTTATTGTCTGTACTTTTATCCTTCAGATTACAGGATAAGTCACACAAGAACACTACCCTTACGTAAAACTTGCATATGGAAAAAATACAAACCACTTCAGAAAGATATCTTCCACCTAAGCAAAGGTAGTTTCAAGAAGTATTTACAGACTAATTTTCTAGAGTTACACAGTTTAATTTCTGTGCAGTCTTTATAAGGATAAATCTATTGAACACAGCTTTTCTGTTCAGAGACATGATTTATTACCTCCATTCTAATTTGAAGCTTGACTTTTAGGATCAACCCCTGCTTGCCATGTTCTTCAATGAAGACAGCTTGCTAAGTAACTTTAAAAGGAATCTGGAAACAAGCCTCACAATAACTAGTTGCTTTAATTCCATGTCTATAGAACTGTAAGACTGTTTAAGACATGAACAGCCTGACCCAACATATATTTTTAATCAGTCTAATAAGAGCTGCACAGCCTATCCAGAAGGTTGTTGACTACCTGCATCTGTAGAGTAGAATATTCCAGCTATCTCTCTAAAAATATTCAATATGCCTTTGACAAGATTCTTTTAAGCCTGTCAAGATCATTTCTGGTAAGCACAATAATAACATAGGGAAAAAATTTAATCAGACTTTAATGTATCAAAAGTATATGAAATAAACAAATGGTTCAAAACTATTGACCCCGTCCCTTTTTTCCTGAGGTGTGATTTACTCCTCTTGCTTATAATCAGTGTTGGATCAATGCAGTTTTATCCCCTTGCTTACATCACCATTATAACTAATCTTTGTTTCAGTTTACATAAATGTCCTCCAAAGATCAGGAGGAAAAACTCCCTGTAATAAAAAGGAAACTGATACACTGCATCAGCAGCAAAACCAGAGAATACTGGGACAATCAATAGGTTTATAGACAGATGGCAGAAAGGAAGGAACAGAATAAAAATAACCATGCCATGCAATCCAGAAAAGATTTAATGATTTGTTTTGAATAAGCTAAGCCATTTATACTGCTCTTGAAAAAAGAACTTTTGTGGTATCATTTCGGATACCTCTGCTGGAATTTGCATCCCTGAGCTACATCCTTACACAGAGGTGGTGAGCACACATACATACTGCATAACTACCTAGAAGAAAATGTGCTGGTGAATAAACTTTTTATATGCAAAATTTAGATTGGTTACCTCCACATTTCCAAGATATATGTGTTACTGATAAGTTTGCAGGTTTCTATCAAGAGCATAAAATATACCTTTCATGACAGGAAGGAGTCAGTTTCTCATTATCCCCTTTTCCTTTATTGAAATCCCATTTAGAACATTTGCACTAACCTTTGATTGAAACATAAGACTGCATTTACAGTCTTCAAACGACAGCAGTTTTCTCATTCTACAACTCAAATGTGGCCACATACATTTTTACCAGTAAAAAACCAAAAAAAGACACCTAGTCAGAAAGAGGATTTTCCGTTACATTGAATGATTCTTCTGGTGCACAAGTCACAAAAACTAAGACAAAAATATTTACATTAACATGAATTTTCTTAAGTAACCTATTTGTCAGCTAAAACTCTAGGTATGGTTTACTTCTATCCAGATCATTAAGATATTACTTTGGTGTTTTACAATTTTGGTGATTATTTCCTATATATGTTTTGTTCTGTTTAATTCCTTACAGGTTCTATTTTTCTAACTTAAGGCCTTTTAACATACCCAGTTGAAAAAAAAAGAAAAAAGGATTTGCCACATTAATGCTTCTCATGTACCTGGCAGGAAGATAAGTGAATGGGGTTTTTTGATACATTTGACTTATTTGAGCTATTTGCATGCTTTTTTCCCATTATTCCTGGCATTATTATCCATTTTAAATCACTACTACATCCAAACAGTTCTGGCCAGATTAAAAATCAATTTCTTTCTAGGAAAAAAATGACCAGTTTTCACAAATAGCTTTCCTGAAACCTCTACACTGAGTTACAAATTCACAGGCTAAGATTATGCCTCACTCTTTCACTCTTTTCAGCCTCTTTCCAACAATGCTGCTCAGAGTGCTTTCCAATGGCAGGTTTGGGGGTTTTTTTTTCCCTATGTTTGCTTGGGGTTTTCGTTTGTTTGTTGTTTGGTTAGATTTGTTTAAACCCCAAACAATCTCTAGACAGCACCACTGGGTTCGAGCTACACAGACACGTTTTAATTTTGGCAGAGCTCTCTGATTTGTTTTAGCCCCAACAGAAAATCTTGAGTAGCAGGGTAATGCATGTTCTCTTTTCCTAGTAGGACGTGTCCATGCTATTTTTGTCCAAATTAAAAGTTACCTAGACCCACATTCCTACATCTGAAGTATTATGGAAAGGATCATAGAAATCACTGATGCATAAAAAATACCTTATGGACAATACTCTTCAGAAAAAGCAGTATAATTTATCTATAATACAGTTTATTTCCAGTTATAACAAGTGCAGAAATTTTATTCTATTGTGATTTTGACAGGTTATGTGATGGGATGCAACAGCCATCCCCATTTATCTGCAGGAGCAGCACAAAATATGAGCACCAAAGACAGGGATTGTTTTGGGCTTTACCACCCACTGAAAGCCATGCCAGGTGATGCAGTGGAATCCCTCCCAGACACAGGGGGGTCTGCCAAGACCCCCACCATGCTGGTGTGCTCCTCATCTCCCTGCTAAGCAGCATCAGAGTGCTAAGCTCTTCTGGAAAGCGTTAGCGACAGCGTAAGTGTCTTTGATCTATGGGCAATCACAGGCCTTGAGGCTGCAGTGTACTTGGTATGCTCATCAGTCAGGCTAAATAAAAAGCCTGAAACAAAACAATTAAGCTTCTTTATGGAGTGAGATAAAGAAAATAATAGATGCTACAGTTAAAGATAGAGCCACATGGCAATACCAGAGCCAGAGCTAACTGGGAGAGAGAAAAGCACCACTTCCCAAGCGACTAACTCCACATCCAAGAGTGGGCACATTGGTGTGTTTGAACTGAAAACATCAGGAAAAAAGCAGGAATTCAAGGAGAAAGCTCCAACACAAGAAAAGACATTAAAAAGCATGAACCATGGAAAAAAAATCTGGTAGTGCCCGTTGCTTTTGTTTGTTTTCTTCAAATGGAAAACACACAAAGCCATGGTTAGATATTGATTTTTTCAGGGATTCCCAAACCTGCATTTCCCGAGTACTGACAACACCCAGCCATGGCTGATGCTAGGGAAGAGAAGGTGATCCTCAGTATTTATTATGTGTTATTTATGGCTGGCAGCAGCTGCAGATCCCAGCCCTGCACCTCATGACATTCACACAAATCAGGTGTTCTTACCCATCCCTTCCAAATGTACTCATCAAGCAACTTCCTCCCCAAGAATGCAGTCTTACTCAGCAATACCTCACTCAAGAATCACGCATTCAAACACTTTTTTGCTTCCATTTCCTTACATTATGATCTATTTTCAGCTCTATAATCACTTCTAATCCAGATGTGCACTGTCTTGGCTATAAAGTACTGACCCTTCATCTGTTGACAGGTGCTTACAGAAATAAGAAGCCAGCTACTGACTACCTGCAGAAGCTGTGCCATTCAGAAACTGAAAATACATCCCAACATTCCCCTACCTGCTGTCTAAAAAGGTATCATATGTTAGCAGCATGAAAATTGCATCAAATCTATTTCAAATTCCTTATATTTTTCAGCTAGCTGTGAATAACAAAGCATGCATAGTTGCACATGAATCAGTATAAGGTTCTTTTTCCCCTCGCATTCAGGCACAGTAGCCCTTTCAACACCACCTTCGCTTGTTTATTCTGCATTAGTCACAATCAGATAAACTGCTTAGGCTCCCCTTTAATAGGCTTCTCATACAAAGCACTTCTTAAAAATCTTTTTCTAGCCGTGGGCTGCTCAGATGCAATTACAGCTTAGCTCCTAAATTTACTTCTGCGAATTTAGTAAGGTCCCGGTTTTGAAAGGAATCTTATTTAGGGGTTTGAAAGCTTGATGAATTTGATATTTAAAGCCAAATTACATACTACTCAGAGATGCCTCTACTGAAGTTTTCTTGCAGCATTCTGTAATTCAGCACTTAAGCAGAACCAAGGCACCTCCAGCAGGTCTTCCAATCTGGAATTTGTTGCTCACCAAGTGAAATGCCAAGTACCCTTATGATACTTAAGAACATGGTACTTTACTGAATCCAGCTCAAATGAGACCAGTCAGGTTATTCTACTTCTTCAGCAGGGAAATGTATTGTGAAGCAGCAAGATCACAGCTCAGGAGACCATATCACAGAATTGCAACCAGACCTATTAACAGGAGCAATGTAAATTCACTGTAATTTACTCTTAGACAAAGCTGGTAATCTTAGTGACAGAATCAGGAAACTTTCCATTACCATTCCTGTAATATTTACAAAGAGAGTACATATATATATATAAAGAAATCTACAGAGATTACTGCTGTTAGAACTGAAGCTTTGAAGGTTTTGTTTGGTGTTTCCCCCCCCCTTTTTTTTTTTTTGTGTTTTGTCTCAGTTTGAACCCTTTTTTCTCCTCCCTCAGACCTTCTACCATGCTGTTACCAAGAGAATATTGAATATGGGAAACAGAGTTTGGTTAATTCCAGTACAAAACACTAGTGAGGTAGTGAGTCAATCATATTTCTCTGTAGTAAAACACCACTTGAGAAATAAAATATCACAATCTAAGCTGGAAGGGAAAGGAGAAGATGTTTTTAATTGCTTCCTACTTCAACTTACCAAAACTCTCACTGAAAATTTTCTGGATATGTATAAAAAAATAAGGAAGGATTGCAATAGGAACCTATCTGCCACAAAAGTTCTACTCCCACTGGTAATAACATAATTATTATGTCTCTTGTAATATTCTCTATGAATGTGGCTGTGTGTCAGTGGGTCAAATAGGTTTATGCCTTCCTTAATTTTGTTCTTCTCTGTGACATTGCCATTCTAAGATTAGCACTTTGATAAAAGGACTACGGATCTTTGTCTGACAGCAGGAGTGGAATCTCAATGAACTTCCCCATCCTTGTGTAAATAGGCACAACTAAATTAGCAATACAGTTGCACATCTGAGGATTAGTGGAGAAATATTTAAGAACACACACCTCAAACACCAAATTGTGTAGGGAACCATTGCTTAGTGTTTCCAGAAAGCAGCCAAGCTACTGACAATCTGCCCAGCTAGAATTATTGCTTTTCTATAAAATACACTATTTTCCCCTCTGGCTTTTGACAGTACATTAAAGGGAAAGAGCACCTGCCTTTTGTGTATGCATTATGACTGCAGGTCAGCAGGTTCAAAGAGCATAATATATTGAAAATTTGTCATCTTCCAGGTTAATGAATTTATATGTACTGGTGGCAAGGTAAGAAACAGACCTTTTGGGCAGCTGAAAGATTTCACAAGGCATGTTATGACCAACTTGAAAATATCAACCCATAAGTCTGGGGGAAAATCTCCTAAACTTTGTGCCATCACCTACTGCGCTGGATGTGCATCTACTTTCTAGGGCAAAATTTTGTATTAGAATTTTAATTGTGTAGAAAGAAATTAAATACAATATTTAGAGCTATGGAAAAATCCCATATATCTTCTGTTGATACATACATATCCACCTGTTGACTAAATACTAAAAAGTAACTCAGATGGGAACTGCACAATTGATTTCTTTTTTCCTATGGGACAAAGCAGAGTTATAAAAATAATTGCTTTCAAATGGTTTGCTGAAATTATTACTGCTGTAGTTACATTATGTCTAGTACAGAAAAAGCCTCTTGGGTTTAATCTAAACCTCACTGAATGTTATTAAATCATATCTATACAATTAATGTTTCTTTCTGTACATGCTATGTAGCCTAAATTCTGGCAACAGCCAAAGAAGTCATTCAGGTTCCATATGCAGTACTATTTGTAGATACTCCATGGAATCTATCAGGCAGAAAGAACTAAACTACAAGAGCAAGGACCCTGAGTTAATGATACAAGGAGACCAACCATGTCACATCTCCAGATTTTTGCTGTAGGCCACATTTTTTCATGGTTTCAGCAAGTGCTTTAACTATCACTTGGCCAAAACCTGTATCTGACCACTGTTTTGGCACAGTGCCAGTGCAACAAAACCTGACACTGAGAACAAGCTGGGAGTTAAACCCTCAGTTATGAGGCAGAATTCATTCTGAAGCTTGCAAGTATTTGCTCTAAGCTACAGTGAGTGACATTAAAGTGTCCAATATACAAAGACTAAAGGAATATATGACTGAAGGGAACCTGTGGAAAGAAGTCACCACAAAATATATTATTTGATACTGCTGAAGACATAGACAAACATGCTGGTGCATGGGTTTAAGGTTTTTTCTGTTTCACGGATCTGTAGGAGAGACTGTCTGACCGTAAGAGTGAATGTGTGATTAAATTTCTGGAATTCAGAAGTCTCACTGAGCACAATACATGTTTATTTTATGACATTTTGTCAAAAAAACCCATAATATATTTGAAATATAATGGGTTACCTCTCATTTGATCTGCTTTTTCAAAACCAAGCATCTTCATTCATTTAACATATTTTACTTAATAGCTTCAGTTAAAAGATCTGCAACTATAAATGCTCTCTGAGACAGCTAAAGGTTGGCTTTGTTAATATAACCATATTTTTAATGTTGAGTCATATATTTCACAAAGTGTAACCAAAAAAGGGCTAGCACAAAGCGTGCCACCACCAATGAGTGTGCTGGGACAATGTTGTTCCTCCCACTCCCCTCTGAGTATTTTGTTTTCTCATAGAAATTTTAAAATGTCTCCTTCTGTCCCCTCTGGCATTATTACAACCAGACACCTCTCACATAGATGTGTTTCCTGAAGGTGCCACAAGCCTGTTCATTAACAAAATGCATAATTTACACTATGTATTTGATAATTCTGTTAAATTAAAAAAAAATTCAAAATCAATTTCTTAGTCAGATTGCTTGCTACTGACTTTTAAGCGAACATTTTACACTCCTAGCTGAGTATCACAGATTACTGCTACAGTTGTAGAGGTCCTGAACAAAAGCCATGTTCTTATTTGCAATTGTGACCTTTTCCCTAAGCAGATGCATTTCGTGTTGGATTTTATGCCCTTGAAAGAAATGGTGGAGAAAGTCCCAGGTAGATGTGAGAGTGCAGCCTAAGCAACCCCCAGAAGTCAACAGGAATTTCTGCCATAGGGAGACCGTGATCAATAGGTATCTAATTTAATTGTGATTTAAATGGATGCTCTAGAAATCCATTAGTATTCCCATTTCAAAGATGCCTATGCTCCAGTAAGTTTAATTTTAAATACATTTTAATAACTCCTTTCCCCAAAACAGAGATCTTGTGGTTTTAAGTGCATGAAGAAAAATCAGTTTGTGTTGCAAGCTGGTTTTAAATAATGATGAGTGTGTTCTGCTCCAATCCACTTTGCTACATTAAAATAAAAAAGTGACTGAAATTAAAGATTCCATTTACAAACTTCCAGTTACCAAAGTCTTCCATTGTTTTCATTTCTGTATTTTCCTACAGCATCTCTTGCAGTTGTTGCATTGATGGTGAATAGGAGGGATATGCACAGATAAAACAGTTCCTGCACAGATAAAAATACCATGACAGGAAGAATGAAAGCTGATACTGGCTCTCAAGGTTCTACAGCAAGCAGAACATTCTCTTGGCCTGGGAAAGAATTACAGGTGCTGGTTGTGCAATAGTTTTTGGGAACACCCCAGTGTGCTGACAAACATTTAACTGATTTCAGGCATGTCACTGAACTCATGAGACAGCAGCAGCTTTAGACACTGGTGGTCACTAGATGATGACTAGGTAAGGTGCACATGTACTTGCCCTCATTATATTTTGCAACCATCTACTTTATAATTTATTTTAGGGACTACTTAGGCAATGTTCACATTTTATTTCACTGTCTTCTTAGAAAGTGTTTTCCAATTAAGAATAATAAGCAATACATTCCTTCAATAAAATCCAAATTCAAAGTTGTTACAAATAGGTTATAAATAATTTTTTTTCTTCAATTGGCAAGAACCTACTTACTTCTTGCTTCCTTGAAAAACTTACCTCTAACATCTACATAGTCTGCAAGTGTGGACACATTTGTTTAAATGCAGAAGCAGTGAAGAATTAATAACAGCTTCAAAAGTTAAAGACTGTAAAGATTAAATGTGCAGCAGCAGACTCATTAAACCAAGTGCACCTAAAAAATGAATGCACTGTGTCAATGAGTACATAACTGTGTAAATTTTATTAGACCTTTTGAAGTTTCTTTTACTTTTTTCCTGGGAAAATTTAGTGTTCCGCATGGTAGGCATTTCAGCTAGATAATCAATAGGCTAATCTAAAATTTTGTGCACATGGACTGAACATAGCAATCAGTCTGCTGGCTGAAGTGCTACAGTATCTTATCAGCTCATACTTTCCTCCAATTAGGAATGTATGAACCTCATCACATTTCCATTAAACAATTAAGCCATAAAGACTTGTAGCTATAGAAACACTGACAATTTATTTCCTTCCTTATTTCATGTTCTTGTCTTATCACTTAATCATCCTGGAAAAGAATGCATGGGCCAAGAATCATTCGGTTCAGTGAAATGATATATGAGATGTAGGTGTTGCCCCAGAAAAATATAATATCTGGCTCTGGTCAAAGAGTGTTTTTCCACCTATGTGCTAGATGGATTAAAACTGTGAGTTTTTAACTGATACTTGCAAAGTAGACTTATTTTTTAAATCTATAATTCTGAGAATTTGTTTTCACATAGTCTTACTTTTCTTCACATGCTGCCACACACACAAAATAATTTTCTGCAGTAGTGTAGGCTTTCCGTGGAAACCATCCACTAAGCAAAAATACAGTTCTGTAAATTCTACCCAGTTTACTTTTTTTCTAAATAACTTGATATGGCACTAATTAGTCTGAGAGTCCAAAAAATAATTTAACTTCCTTAAGAAGACTTGGTGTAATACCAAAAATCACTTGCTACAATTGCAACCATTTTCTTGGCAATGTCTATAGTTATATAACTTATTTTGAGCAAACCAAGAGACAGTAATTTACATTTCCACAGAACACTTGAAAACTGACAAGAAAAAATTCTAAAGAAGTGTTCTAAAGTGTTAAACACCTCCAGTTTACCTGTTTTCTGTTCTATAAAGACAGAGGTAGAACATATTGCTTATTTCAAAGAACAATGCAGATGCTTACTACAGGCATTTATTCTATTTTGATAATTCTAATTATGCTTAAAAAACAACCACTGAAGTCCTTTGCTCAAAGTAGTTCTTGTTTTTCCATGTTAAGTTTTAATCACAGGAGGCCAATAGCACTGTAAAAACACTGTCAGAGGGGCATGAGCCCTTTAGGTTTGAACTGTTTTCCACAGTGCCACAACAAAACATACATCAAGAAAAATACACTTAGAGAAACTGATGCTACTTTTTTTATATCATTAGACTGTAAATTCTGCTGAAAACCAGAACTCACAAGCAAGAAGTAGTTGAAGAAAAGTGATACATCTAGAAAAACAGTCACATTAACAGCACTTTGTTAGACAGCCATGCAATACACTGCAATCAAGTGGTACATTAAGGTTTTAGGGGACTTACTCTAAAAAATAAGGAGACTTTTGGCAACTCCTTGGAGGCCACATACTTCAGAAGTCACAGCAGTATTTTAACACAGCTTTGATGTGCAACTCACCGCATTTCATTTCAAGCCACTTTGTAGGGAGAACAGATGAAATATGAATTTGTTGCTAAAATGGTTCTTAAAGGTAACAATTCCCACGATAAATAAGTATTGCCACACCGGAAGCTTAGATACTCCTACAAAACTCAGTACTTTCTGCCTGTTTCCAAGAGCGTGGGTGGCATGCTCATCCAGCAGCCTGAGTACTACTGAGCTAACGAGTTTACTGTTGCAGTAGGAAAGATACAGACTGATAAGCCTTTGCTGTTTTCAAACACTGTTTTTAGTCTTCATTCTACCTCTGGTACATGTCTGGACATAAATAACCCATTCAGTCTCAGACTTTCTGTGACCTTAACATTGCAATGACTTAGAACAGATTAGGATCTGATCCAGAGCTAGGCACTTGCAACCTATCTGCATTGCAAAACACGAGTTCAGCTGAGCCTATTTAAACAGTTCTTTGATTTACTTTCCTTGGTACATATCAACAAATGTTGAGATGCCATTAATACTAGCACATCCAGACATAATTCATTGCAAAGTCCCATTTCCCAACCGGACAGTTCCACATTTCCTGTGGTCACCTAATTAATGGATGTCTATCAGCCCCATCTGCAAATCTTACCGGGTAATACTTTCACAACACTAAATTGAGCTTGCCACAGCAGAAATGATGCAGTACCGTGGGGTACAATTAACTATACAGAGACATACTTTATCCTAAGCCTTAGGCACAATCAATAATGAGTTTCTTTTCTGAGATGTTATGGGGTTATAAGCATGAGATGATAGCCTTGAATCACTGAAGTTTTGGTGACCTTTTTCTACTTGGAGCCAACTCTCAGCAAATGTGCAGCTAGACAAAGCTTTATAACACAATAAAATTCCCTACCAATTCTAAAATTAAAATTTAACTGCCTAAATATAGAGCAGTATCTTGTCAGTGAAAAATTTCATAGTTATAATATTAATAAAACAATGAGGACCAACTAGTATCTTTTCTGTGCTTCATTTTCCTGGACACACAGGAGTGCTCTTTGATTTATTTTTTTTGAGACTTTTTTTAGGCAAAAGAAGAATATTCTGATTGGCTGAGGAGGATTGGAAGCTACACCTTGGTCCAGGTGGCAGTGCAAGTCTTGCAAATCCACTGGAGACAGAGAACACTTAGTCCAGCCTCACTGTAAGTATCTGAACAATGAAATCTCCAATCTCTTCAAATTCCACTTGGAGATTGATTTCCACCAATTATGTCACTGTTTCAAGCATTTGTTTTCACTAATGTCCCAGACAGGATTTTGCTTAGCTACTTTTCCTAAGAGTTTTATACTGAGAGGACAAAACAATTTTTTTTTAAAGTAACCTCTTAGCATATTCTTATTCCATCAATATTTCTCTCAAAGTCATCTAGAAGTTCCTTCTCAGACACAAAATTTGTTCCCTGGGATGGGTTTCACCTCAGCTACCTTTAGCTGCTTAAGCAGAGGCACAGAGAACATGCACATCCCCAAACAATAGATGATCTCACTTAGCTGGTAACGTGTTGGGTGTCAACTGCCCCCACATAAATCTAGAAATATCTTGGACTGAGTAATCATCTAAAAATCAACAGAAGAGAAGAGAGAACAGATACCAGTGGCCAGGAATCACCCCTACCAACATTTTCACTCGACCCGTGTGGTCTCCAACCACCTCTAACTTTCTTAAAAATATGTATTCAAGCAGAATATGGGGATTTTTAGTGGATAAGAAAATCAAACTGTGCTGGTGGTGTGCCAGTCAAACTGGTTTTCATCCTTTTAACTTTAAACAGGTCACAAGAAAATTGTTCTTCTATTTACAAAGAATTTTGTGGCAGCCATGAAGAAATAACATTAGAATGTACAATTTATTACTCAATACTTTAGAAGCCAAACTATTTCAGCAAAAGCCTAAAGGTGAGTCTCTCGCAAGACTATAGCATGGGGGGGGGAAAAAAGCCCACAAAGAAAGTTAATTTCAAATCTAATTTCAAAATTCACAATGTTCATGCCCTTTCCAAGGTCACGCAGCAAGACATGTGAAATCAGGGAACACAGCCTGGAGCACAGCAAGAAAAATGATTGGTATAGGCAGTAAGTGAATAAGCTATAAAAGCGATTAGCAAATGTGTGTTATGATGCATTAGGATTTGTGCTGTATAGGAGGGCAGGCAAAGCTGCCTGGACTTGGACTCAAGCTGCTGGACCAGCTTTGTCCAGCTGCAAACATCCAGCCAGTGCCATCCAGCTGGTGGCCCCCCTTCTGCAATGGTTTGCTTACCGTGTTTCTGGGATAAAGGAAGCACAAGTAATAGTTCCAAAGACTATTGGGGTTAGTTAGGACCAACGAGGAAGTGGAAAAAAAAGAGTAAATAAACATGTTTGGAGCTAGAAGACAACTCCAGAGAGACAGAGAAACTTGATAGATGATATACAGTACTTGGGAAATCTAATGCAGTACTTTCAATACCTTATCAATAGCTACAGACCAAGGGATATTTCCTGTTGAAAATCCCCTGCTTCACTCCCAAAATGGTAAACGTATATTGTTTGACTTTTATATCCTTGTTCAGGTATTACAAAAGTTTAAACATCTCCTCCACAGTTACAAGTCATTTGAGCTTCTTAGCTTTCCTGGTTTTCTAATGTGGGGTTGTGACGCTGGATATTTTAACTCTCAAAGTTGACACAGAATGATCAATCTCATCCTTCAGTTCCACCAAAACCTAGTAATCCCCCAAGAATGTCCCCAGAACGTAATACTGCTGCATATGCTACTCCCATTTCCTTCTCAGGTGTAATGATGCTTTGGCTGTGCCCTAGAAAACTTCCCTTTCCAAGTGGACTCTGGAGAACACTGGCAGCTGAACATAAAATGGAGCAGCCTAGAGGCTACCTTAATTAGAAGAGGGGGATCCATCTTGACCCCTGCTGTCCCCAGAATTACAGGAGTTTACTTCTGCTACCCACATGTATTCAACTTCACTTTCTGCCACTGCTACATGGAAAACCATCCAAGGTGGTTTTATAGAGCACTTTGATGTAGGCTCACAACACTCAACAATATTTATTATCTACTGTAACACATGAACTTTATGAAGCAAAGTTGATTCACTGGTGGTCATAATTCAGAATTTTCTTTATGCTCTGTTTTGGCAATGGTATTTCTGTTTACTTCAAATGTAGGGTAATTTCTTACACTTTTCCCCCTAAACACCATTGACAGTACAGAACTTAGTTCTCAAAGTGTATGATATTTTCATTAAATATCACTCCAACTAAATTATAAACAGAATTATTTCACATAAATTTCAGGACTGAAGGATTCCACAGTGAGGTTATTTTATTGGTGCATGCTTATTTCATTATGCAGCACTCGACTACATAGTGTTTCATTTCCATTTCAGGTTTTAAAAAGATACCAACAATTCAGTATCTTAGGAAGAAAATTACTGGAGGTTTCAGTGTGTTTTCACATCCCGAGCTTTCCCATGAATATTTTCTGCTAACAGATTATGGGTTGTATTAAACTTTCACAGTCCTGCAAAGACTAAAACTACTTCAAAGAGTGGTATATTCCCTTGGGTAATATCTATGTGGCAGATATTAACTTTACTTAAGACCTAGCCTTCAGGATTTATTCAGCAATCATAAAAGCTAGCTTGTCAGTGTTAATAGGGTTATACTACAAATACACCATACTTGCAAGAAAATTGATACCATTCATTACGTACAACACTGTGTTTGCAAAGCTTGGCAGTCTGTACAGAGCAGCAAAAAACCCCACAAGCAGCATGGGAGCAAAAGAGATAAATGTGTAGGAGCAAAGGGGGACAAGATGTTTTGAGACTAATGTATAGGAACAAGAGCCAGGACACCTGGGTTCTCTTCTCAGGATCCCTTTATCTTCTTGTGTGACCTTGGAAAAGCAAATGTCACCTCTCTAATTGTCAGGAGGCAAAACCCCCAAAGCCTAACTCACATTAATGAAAGCACCTCTGAGCCTCAGGCTGAATAAACTTAAAAGTGTCAGCAAGGCAGCTCTATTACATTGGTCCTGGTGCAACACTAAGCTGTCAGCAAGGAGCTTCAAGATCATTCCTTGCCTGAGGGGACCTGACACCACATCCTCCTGCTGCAAGAATGCTTCTCTTTCCTGCCCCTTTGCCAAGAAGTGGGACAAAAGAGACTTGGCTTAGCTACAAGTGAGATGCACATCAGCATCCGTTCAGTGACACTGTCTGCTGGGCAAGTTTACACTTTTTAGCACTGCAAGAATGGTGCAGAGCATTTACCAGGTGAGCTGCAATGCCAACCTCCACCCAACGCACACTGAGCCACTTGGTCAGTTCATGCAGTGACAGTCATAGAGAAAGCCAGAGCACCCTAGGTGCCCTAGTTCTTAGAGAAGAAGTAACATTTGACAACTTAAAGGAAACGGTCTCTTTTGCATATGAAAAATGTTTAGACAGCAGAAGGTCTGAAACCTCTTTTTCTGAAGTAGTTTATATCATGGTTGTGAATTATAAACTATGTTGTGTTTATTATACTCCATAGGTATCCAGTGTTTAGGCAGAACTGTTGTGCCTAAACTCTCCTTTGTAAACCACAGATCACTGGAAAAATCAATAGGTCCAAGAGCTTACATAAATGAACAGATAGAGACAGATATTCCTTCTGCTCATGCCAGGCATAGAGATGTGGCTTCAAGTCCAAGCTCATTTGCACCCAGCCAGTTTCCTGCAGGCAGAACCAGAGAACGACAGCAAGCTCAAACTGCGTCCTTGCTCCAAACCTCATATGGTGTTTATTGAGAGCACTGGAGACCCACAGTGCAATGACTAATCCCTATGAAAGCCTGACCCTGGAGCGACTCATCCAACTTTGGAAATTAAAACATTAGTATTTATTTTTTTTAAAAAAAGCTTCTGAATTTAGCTTTCTATTTAGTGGGGTCAGTCAACTTTTGCTCACCACAAGGAGAGCAAATGCTTATCTTTGATTTCAATCAGACAGTTCTGGAGCATGGCAGTAGATCACATCTCTCAACATTTGAAAGCTACCATATGATGAGAAAAATAGAGATAGACCTTTCATTGAAATACTCCATTGAACTCTATTGAAATGCATTAGCCTAAGAGATCTTTTGTTCCAGGAGAGCTTTCTAGGGCACAGAGAAGAAATGTGGCTGCCTTTTTTTTTGTTCTCTCCTTTCTTAAGGCAGCAATAGAAAAATGCTTTTGAAAGAGAAGGAGTTGACAAATATATGGTTAATATTTCTAATATACTTTGCTTTAACCAGGCTAGTGCTTGTGAATAATCTGTTTACTCATCCCTTTGACAAATTTGAAAGTGGCTTTGAAGCATTGCTTCATATACTTGATAGTTGTTAGCTTTTAAGGTCAGAATAGAAGAGTAGTCTGATTACTTACATTACTGTGGCTACAGATTCAGTCAGCATTTTATATATAATGTAAATCTAATTAGCTTAATAATGTCATTAATTCCTCTAACTAGGAAAAAATAAAAAGCAGTAATAGTCTCCTATATTATTTCCAGCCAAACATTTCATTTCAGTCTGCAACATTTCCCAAAGGCTTTGCAAACATTTAGGGTTCAGCCATAGCTGAGGTAGATGAAGTTCAAAATGAAAGAAAAAATCATTTTGCAACACCCTTCATGCTTCCCTCTCAGCACCCTACCAGGCATCTCCACTCAGATGAGTGCATGAAGACTACAACCTAAATGTGGTTCTGCTAACTGGATGATGACCACATCCAGATAGAGGACTTTACCTCTATCTGGATGTGGTATTTATGTGTCCTACAGTAAAATCCTAACAATATGCCTCTCCGTAGTCTCTGGTGGTACTGCCCACCAAGAGTCACTGCACAAAAACTTGTTGCTGTTTCTCCTAATTTTCAGCATTGCCAATTTGCTCCATGTGCCACTTCCAGCACTTCGTTGCCTCCAGGGGTCTCTCTCATACCATAAAAGAAGAGATATCAACGAGTAACCTGAGAGGAGCTGGGTGGTGCTATTGGAGTTCAAGGACATCTAGGATTTCTAATTTCCCAGCATGCTTGGAGAAAAGCCTTTTTGGATGAAAGTGTTCAATAAATAGTAACCTCAAAACTTGAAAACAGCATAAGAATGATCTAAATGTTTCTAATTGTGTGTATTAGCCAAGAGACTAATATACACAAATCCCTTTCTTTTAAATCTCTCTCCAGTGTTCCCAGTTGCAAAGACAGGTGCAGCCTGTGAAGCAATCCATATGATGCCTGGCTCTAAAGTGGAAAATGTCTTACAAAAGAAGCCACAGCAGTCTCTGTAGTGGACAAAAGCCAGTGGTGTTAAGTCATTATAATAGACACAATCCCTAAAGTAGGGCAATTTCAAAGGAAGATAACATTTAAAAATACTGCTGTTCTTCACTATTAACCAAATACTGTTCCCACAAAAAAAGATACAAAGAATATCCTCCAAAAATTGTAAAGGAACAACAGTTGCACTAATTCTATACACATAGTTTGCTAAATGTAAAGGCTAAAGAAAAGGAAACGTGCACTTGCAATACAGTGAACATCACACTTAAGCTCACAGTTATTGTACTTTTTTTTGTGGTGGGGAAGAGTAAAACAAAGGGCTAAAACACACATGCTAGCTGGCTGAAATCATCAATAGGTATGATGGTGTGGTTACATTCTATAAGTGATTGCAAAATAGCTTTGAATAAGCCTTCCAGGGGAGCAATGACTTTTATACCTCAGCTTCCACAGTGGTTGGTGTGATAACTTACCTTTTACAGCATCAGGCCTGCTGTGGCCCAGCCTAAAACGTATTCAAGCTTATCTTTCCTCCAAGGGTGATGCTTATACCACGGCTTAGAATTTTAAATAAAATGCTTTATTCAGTTGTGACTTTGCATGCAAGTACGTTTTCCATGGAAGCTGTGACATGCCACAGCTGACATTGAAAGTTTTACATTTAGTCAGTGACAAGTAAAACTTAATACATATATCCACGTCTGATAGTGATATAACAAGGTTCTGTGCTGCTCATTGCCCAAAGGAAACATTTCTGGCATACAAACAAGCTGATACTTACTGCTACTCCCAAACAATGTTAATGTATATTATGGAAAAAGATCCCAAAATGCCATCGTCCTTCATGTGGTGTCCTTTCTGCAGTCCAGCAGCAAAACAACTGCCAGTTAAGCTTCTACCACCACATATGCTCAGCTCGTGCTACTTTCTGTTAGATTCAGCTATTGATGCAGCAGGTCACAATGCAATTTAGAAGCAATTAAAAGGTAATGAATGTGCTGAACTGAAACCACTGCCTGGGAGGCTTTTTCTGTGTACAAGGGAAAGAGATAGATTTGTGTCCTTCAGTGATTTCTGTTAGTAAAATGGCAGAGAAAAATGCTTCTGAAATGGGCCTCAGATGTCTGAAGGACAGTCTGTTTTTGCAAATGTGAGCACTGCTGAAGTGGTGTGATACACCAGCTTAAACTCCTACACACAAAATCAAAGAAACTTCTTACACCGGTAACTACCTGAGAATTCTCTCTCCATAATAAGGCTTTAGGGAAACAGAGGAAAAAATAATATCATACCACTCTTGGGATACCATGCAGTTTTCACATACTGCTGCATAGCTGTGGAATTAATATCCTATTAAACAAGGTAGACATTATCTCTACAGTTAATGACGGTGTATGTCAAACACTGATTAAAACAATTACATTCTATTAAGCCACATGTACCCAGAGTGGTTTATCCTCATTTGAAAGCTTTATTTGAAATCGCATTTCATGGTTCTGTTTTCTTTTAAGTTATTGCGCTCTGTGTATCTCCAAACACCGTTGATACTTCACAGCGGGTCAACCAAATGCAAAAATAATGTTCTTAGCTTTCTACACCTCTTAATTTGTGTGTATACTTTCCTTGCATTTTTAACCCTTTGAACACTCTTACTGGAACTAATGGATTAACTGGCTTTAGACCTATTCCGACCAAGAGACATTCAGGATGTCAGTCTTCTTAGCATCAGAACCAAGCAGCTGCAAAAATATTGGAAATAAATTTCTTGCCAGGAATTTTTATATACATACACGCACAGGTGTATACATTTTTAAAACCACAGTGGCTGTATACATTCTTTAAGATAGGCATATACTGTGTACACACAGAACTAGGTTTGAAAATGGCCATCTAGACAGGACTGCATTTGCCTAACAAAATACACTTTGGCATGCATCCTAACTTCCACGTACCAGAGTTTGCTGCCTCTTCTCATACTTAACAGCATCTGAAGAAGCAGGGAACATGTTTTACAGCACATCCAAGCAGTTTATGCTCAGGTTACCCAGAGACTGTTTAGCCACGTTTTGAATTGTTGACATTTCCAAGAACTGCACAGAACCAATCAGAACATTCATTGCACTATATTCTATTTTATGATCCCTGAATTGTTCACAGGCCAATTAGATTTCTTGAAGCCAGAAGCACTAGGGTCTGCCAAAAGCCTCTGGTGCATTTCTGGCCTCCCCAGGGCTCCATGCAGGGAGAGGAAAGGGGACAGTATTTCTGGCATAAACAGACTTACTAGTGACAAACTCTTCGAGACCAGTGTATTCAAAGATAATTTTCTGTAGGTATTTCAAAAAGGACAATTCTGACCCAGACTTTTTCCAGAGATCAGTAACAAATAACATACAGTCATGTTGCATGTTGAAATGTGGTACAGGATTTTATTTAATTAAAAAAAAAGCTCTCATATCAGCTATTTTTAAAAAAAATTATCATCTTTAAAATATTACAGTATGGCAGTCTGCAAAGCTAGGAATGTCTTACTCTTTGGAGCAGAAATTTAAACTTGACTTCTTCTCCTTCACAACTAGGTGTCAAATCACTAGGTCCAAAACCTACCCTTTTGGAGATGACAGGAAAAAAAAAAGAAAAGCAAATAAAACCAAATAGTAGACCCTTCATTCTGGAATTTTTTCTGTGGTTCCACAGGTCCAGAACAGAGATTCAGTTACATGAAATTTTTTTTACTTTAATTTTTCTAAGATTAAACAAAATCTCCATTTAGTCTGCTGTTGAACGCAGTATTGACAATTTGATGAGACAGATATAAAATAATATGTAACAGACCATAATAAACTGAGACTTACTATTCTAATTTTGTGTGCCCATAAAATACCTTTATCAATAACATTAATTCAAAAATTCACTCCTGATATTTGCTAAAGGATGTCAAAGTTTCTCTTCAAAATATATTTCATATCACACACACACAAAATCTTTCATAAGCCACGAAACATTAAGGTACCTTCATGAAAACCAGCTTATAAAAAATTGCCTAAGCTTCTTCCAAGTTAGCATGCTTTTCTGATATTAATAAAGACTGCAGGATCAGGCTTAAAGAGAAAGAATCTGTACCAGACTACTCTTCTACCTGGCTATAGATTCTGTTTAAATTGCTATTCCCAAGTCTAGGAAGGAAAGAAAAAAAAAGTTCAAATGCCTGGGGGTGGCTTTCCAGCTTGTATTTTGTGAGGCTGTGAATTATTTCACATGACAGAGAATAACTGCACATAACCCCCATTTAATGTGGCATGGCCCTTTTTTAAAGCAATTTATTCCAGCTGCTCATAGAAACATGATGAAATCTTATTAGGGAGAGTCTATCAGGGCTACCTGTTGTAGCTGGTTTACAAATATAGGTATTCTGACTCTACAACAGAGGTTAGTTCTGTTACTGGGTAATACTGAACAGTCAGCACAGAGCAGCCACCAGCTCTCTAGGATGGAAATCTCTGTGAGAACACAGTCTGTCTCAAAGTAAATTGCTATTTTGACAGGAAATACTGAAATGTTTACAACAGAAGAGAAAAACAGAGAAACCAGGAATCAAAGAAAAAATGACAGTAATCGACTTCAGAGACACATTTTCTGAATATGACAAAGAGAAACCTTCCCTCAAAGATGCCTGTAACAA
Source organism: Gymnorhina tibicen (assembly GCA_013399875.1). Classification (NCBI taxonomy): domain Eukaryota; kingdom Metazoa; phylum Chordata; class Aves; order Passeriformes; family Artamidae; genus Gymnorhina; species Gymnorhina tibicen. Next base: position 4,624,890 of record VXAZ01009789.1, on the reverse strand, counting down.
AAACCTGCACAATCTGACTGGTGTCAAGGAACAAGCCTGAATCCATCCCTTCCAGTGCAGCACTGAAGACACTGAAACTCTCTGACAAGACACTGAAACTCTCTGCATTTGTCTGATACACTTACAAAATTATTCTGCAGTCACAGGAAATAAAGAAAATAACTGGCTGAGAATGGCTGAAACACCCCCAAACTCCTGCAGCAGTCACCTTCAGACCTCAGCCTATAGAGGTGAGGTGAGACCTTTGGGAATATAAACTGCAGCTCCAGCCGGTGGGGAGCAGATGAGGCACAGCTGATGCCTGAGCTGGGCAGGCCGGGATGGAGCCAGCAATCCCAAAACTGGAGCTCTTGCTGCTCTCTACGCCCCTCATCCCACCGAGGGGGCTCAGAGCACACAGGTCATGCTCACTATTAACAACTCCAGTAATTTTCACTGGGAAAGAAAAATGAGTAATGCTGGGCTTTTGAAAAATCTGCTTTATGTGTGCTGAGGCTGTTATAAGAGAATAGGGTGAAGGGAAATAGACGTGGCTCCAATTTTTGAGGCCTATGCAAATAAATGAAAACATATGAGGGTCAATGAGCCTGCAGAACCTCAAAAAAGTTTGAGTCAAAGTTAGTTTTTTCTAAACCACCTTTAATCAAGTTTGCTATTGACCTCAGATCACAAAACTCTGATAACCCACAGAAATCGACATGAAAACTTTGTGTAATTTTGGGGAAGAAACTTAACTGGATCCAATTCTGTCCTTCTAGCATAACATATTGTGAAAAGAGGCCTGGTTCATATGCATATCAATAACACATCTGTAGACTGAATAAGCTCCTGAAAATGACCCTGGAGACAACAGTAGCAGTGAAAATAAAATGGTGCCGATCTTTATAAATGGAAATAACAAAAGGAATAATTAGCATAGTGATCTTCTTCACCCCAGAAAATCTTAACCTCTCTTTTTAAGAGTGGAAAGAACAATTCCATTTTTAAAAACCTTTAGCTGCAATAAAAACAGCTCTGATTTGCAAAAAAACAAAGGCAAAAAGCAGGTTCTTGAGGTTTTATGATGCTCCAGCGCTAAAGCTGCATAATGTGCCTCTCTATCTGAAGCTATTCAAAAGCTCTTGTTTTTTGTTTGGGCCTCTGGGTACCTTAGAGGTCTGATTAAAAGCTGAGAAAGTAATGAGTCTTTCTTCCAGCTTCAGTAGGCTTTGGACCAGACCCTGCATCAGGACAAAGCCAAACAGAGCACGTATTCTGGAGAAAATTTAATCACTCAGTTGTTGTACTCTAAGTCAAATAACCAAAAATAAATGCAGAACTCTACAAACAAGCATGCCATACGTTTGTGCTACCAGAGAAGTTACTTTGGATTAATTTTCTCTCATACAAAAACATGCAGGTTCCTGCAAACCTTTTAAAGGATAAAGCCCAAAGAAATCTCACTGAAGAGTTAAATGTATGTAAAGGCTAAATTAAACATGCAGTTGCATACTTCACCTGATTCAATAAGATACTTAAAATGCACTTACTCTAAGTGCATTGACTTCATAGGTTTAAAGTTAAGAGCACGTGTTACATGCCGGATCAGCACTCAGTAATCCATTTTACTGGGACCTCTTCCTGGGAGACACCACTTACTCCCACAGACATCTCTACCCCTCCTTGTACCCCCTTCTCAAACCCTCATTTCTTCAGCTCACTTTACCTGTCCAGACTCTCTCTCCCTTCTCTACTTACCAACACAGCAGGTTACCTTTCTTCTCCTTCTGGCCTCTCCTACCACCATAAACAGCTCTGCCCCTCTTTTCTGTACCTCCATAGGGTCTCAGCCTTCCCTGTCCCCCCCTTGCTTTGGGTTGGCTCTTGTCAGGCACATTTCCCTTGCTGCTTGGGGACAAGTGTGCTTCAGCAGAGTACACAGTGTCAGGACATGGCCGCCTTCAAACTCTGATGACAAGCATTGAACTTAGCAATTGATTCTGATCATTTAATAAATCTGGAAAAGCATACAAAAATCCAGACGGTGAGTTGCCAGTTAAATGTAAACCATAACTGCTTACATGATTCTGTATTTCCACTGGACATGAAGGATGCTGAAATCAAAAACAAAGAGCTTCTTTCCACAGCCCTGTGTGTAGCAAGGTCCAAAATCCAAGTAACTGGGAAGGAAACAAAATATCTAATGAGGCAAAAGACAGCATTGTTTCTGCTCAAGGTTCCTGGTCAAGAAAACCCCTGGTCAAGAACTTTTCCAAGAACTCCTGATCTATTCAGAATGAAAAGACATTGAAAGCCTGAAATCCTCTCTTTCCCTGGTTAAGGGAGAGAGAAGAGATGGCTACGTATAGTGTAAAATGAAAATAAAGATGAGCATTTCTAAAGGGAAGAAAAAATGTCCACACCTACAAGTGTAGTTAGGGGACAAAACTGAGTGAGGAGCCACAGGGAAGACTGGAAAGATCAGCTTTCTAATTTTGCTGCTCCTCTCTCCAACACACTCCCTGCTCAGCCCCCAAAGATACAACTTATTTAAAAAACACTGAAAAGAAAAACACCCCCTCCATCCTTCTTCTCAATTGGGCAATTTCATAGCATTTATCAGGTGGGGAGGCCTCCTTTGAGAAGTGAATGTTTCAAAATAACTTATCATGAGCAACTAAGGCTAGAAGCAGGTATTTGATACCCCTAAATCCAACCAATTATTTTCAAGATATATTACAAGTAACAAAATTCTAGCAGTGTCCAACATCCAAGTATACCATGGATTCTTTGAAACTTAAAATGTTTTTACCTGCAGATTTTAGCTACCTTCCCTTGAAAAGCTGTATTCAAAAGCACAAGCTAGTGTAGCTTTGAAGATAAAGATATGTGAAAATCAGAGGTAAAAACTGTTTAAGCTTTTTTATATTTTTTAATGGTGACATTTCTATGACATGCAGTGTCACGAAAGGCAAGATAGTACAACTCAGTAAGACAGTCTTTGCCATAGATCTGCATACTGCTCCAGCAGCTTTATGTCCAAAGTGAAAGGTATTTTCCATGCATGCTGCAGTACAAAAACACATTTTGATAAAGTCAGGCTAAGGACCTACTTGGTGGTAAGAATTCAGATGCTTTCTTGAACTGGGCACCAAGTCCCTCAAATATCTCACCTCTTCCACTACTTAGATAGTTTACAGGTCTCCTCCTCTGATTTATGTAACACCACCACCACATCAACAAATTGCTCCACACTTAGGATACAAGTCCACAGTCTGTGCTGATACTTGACTCCATTTCCAAAATAAAACTATACAAGTTAAACTTATTTTTCAGGCTTTTTATCTTTTTAATAAAAGGTCACAATTTCTTGCTTCAGCAGTATACATCAAACCATAAAATTCTTCAGGGAGGATTATTTCTAGCACATTACTTCCTCGAGCATGACTATTCTGTAATATCCCTTAACAATCAATTAAGCCTGAAACAAAGTCTGATATAGAGTTAATGGCTTCAAATCTCTCCTCAAATCCTTTGAGCAAACCAGTACCTTAAAACTGACGACATTTGAAAAGCTATAGAAATGATAATACTAAAACTATTTAAAAATCTTTAGGCTAATGCTAACTTCAGCAGTACTGCTCTTCTAGCATCCTGCTTTTTTGCTCATCCAATGAATTGATGAAAATCATGGAAGCATCACTATGATGCTTACTTTTAAGCTATTATTAAAACACATGGGTCATATTCAAAGCTTAGTAGTCAAATAAAATACCATAACACTGTGTTTTTGTCATAAGAGCTTAACATGGAGAGGGGGACAAGGGAGCGATCAGAGAAATCTGTACCAACCTCAGGTCTCAGTGAATAGACACCAAATACACAATTACCTTTTCTTCTCATGGCAAGCCCTCCAGAATTCAGAGGGATTTTTCAGGACACAAAGATTTTCACATGCATAAATATTTCAGATATGAGCTTAAATTCTCAGAGCCTGCCAAAATACCTGTATCCAGACACCGTGCAAGCAGAACAGGAATTTTGCTACATACCCTGCAGCGACGTGTGCTCCCCATGGACTCTCTTTAACAAGTATACTTCGAATTTAGAAGAGTCTGGAATATTGGGGTTATTAGCAGTAGCAATTCCAGACACTTTTGCACACAGTACAAGTTCAAGAGGAGATGTGTCACCTGTAGATGGCAGTATCTTATCACATTGTCCCGATGGGAAAGTAATTCCCCAAGTTTTTATTCTTGATGGTGAAGCAGGGGGAATGGGGGCTAAACCAGAAGCCTCATTTATGACACTAGTGAGCCAAAACTTGGGATTTTTCAAAGGTTGTTCATTATTAATAGGATCTGCAGGGATGGTTTCTTGTTAGTTTTTGGGGTTTTTTTCCTACTGCATTTCTTTGCCATTAGAAGGATTACTGCCCTTGTTACCCATTTTTACAACAGGGGTACCACAGCTGGACAACAGTAAGCTCCATGGACAAATTAATTTACCAGCACTATCAACCTTACTCCACACTTGGTTTTCCTTGACAAGTTCCCTGATACCTGAGGGCAATGGTTGAAGTATTTCCTGGAAAGCAGAGATCCATGCTAGCACAAGCTGACTGTATGTGGATTTTCTGTGCAGCTGGAGAGCAGGATACATGAACACAATCTCCTTTGCAAGTGGGTTTAGATTCATGGGTCCCCCATGGCATAGCATAGAAAAAGAGATATTTTATTATTGCAGTTGCTAAGACCAGAAATCCTAGCTTTATATGTAATTTCATTATTTCTCATAATTAAACACATAAGCAGCTTCACTCCAAAACACAATGAACCCCTCCAAATCAGTCTACCACCATCAATCTCATTCATAATGTTTTCTTCAGGTGCCACATTTCAAAGAAATTATGTAATTGCTTTGCATAAACTGTGCACCTGCCTTTGAATTCAAAATGTTTTTGTATAGATTATAATAATTTTCAATATACTATAGAAGAAGCCATATAAAGATGCACTGCAAACAATAAAAAAAGTAAACTAACTGAAACATAAGAAAGACCTCTTCAAAAAAAGGCATTATTGCCTCGAGAGAAAAGCACACCCCTCAAATAAGTGGAGAATGATAGTTACACAAATCAGGGAAATCCAGAATTATTACAGCAAATTTATCACAGTGACAGAAAGAAAACTTATGTGAGAAGTAACTTCAGTGATGACAAAATCTTCATAAAGACAAAGGTGGGCAAGCACACACAAAAGCTGCTCATCAAAAATTAGCTCAGCCTTTCACCAGGAAAGCCTCCAGTCTGGAAACATTCACAAAAGGGGAATCACAGAAGAATAAGTCGTATTCTTTCATCACAAAATTACAGAGTTCAGGAGGTGGGCAGAGAAAGAAGGGTATCTCAGCACTCTAAACCAGGTGACTACATGACAAAATATACTCATTGCTAGGAGATAGACATGCCTGCTATCAGAATTTGCAGGTTTTGTAATCCTATTATTTTGTTAAAATGAGACACCAAGTTAGATGTTAGATTCAGTAGCTCAACTTCAATTCTCAGTTTTCATCTCAGAGCCTTTAGCTAATCAGTTTACTCTTTTTAAAGGTAATTCAGGATTTTTATTTCCCTCTTTCCGTTATCCTTTCCAAGCTCCCCAATCAATATATTCAGAGAAATCACTCTCCCTTAGTAATCTCCATTTTTTAAAGTGACCTTTATTGCTACTTTTTTATTGCAGATGATGGATACATTTAAGAAAGTTCTTCTGCTCTCCCCTAATTTCTCCTTTAGGGGAGGCAGCTGTATCTTCCCATTTGCCTTCCTGTGTAGCCACCCATATTTACATCTTAGAAAGCAACCTCAGACATTATAACCTTTCTCACTTCAATAATAATATCCATTTTGGGATGTTTGAAGCAGTTGGCAAACCAAAGTCACTCTGATTTCAATAGCAACTTATCTTCTAGGTAAAGATGACTGCTATACTGAATTATTTAGCTTGAAACAAAATCATTTAAAAGAGATGTCAGTTTTCACAAAACTGAGTCTGTCAAAGGCAAGGAGAAAAACAGGAAATTACTCTGACCAATAGACAGGATAAATCTGCATCACACAATGCAAGAACACACATTTCACAGAACTTCCACCTCATCCGATGCAGTGCTCAAAATACTCGGTATGAAGGAGCCAGGGTATTGGAGGGATGACTTCCAGTTGGAGCATGTGAATGAAGTTATAGATAAAAACATGTCCATGAATTCTTTGTTTTGCTTTGTTTCCATGCAAGACCTTTCCTTTACCCACTCTCATCTTTATTTCAACCCAGGATTCTCACTTTAACCCTTCAGATATCTTCCCCTTCCTTATGTGGGGGGAGAGGGAGCAGCTGTGTGGTGCTTAGCTGCCAGCTGTGGTTAAACCTCTGCATTACACCATGCTGTTAATTGGACTGTAAATAAACCTGGCCACATTTCTGCCTCTGGAAAAACATACCCACACCCAGCACTTCTGTTATTAAAAGGAAAAAGGAAAATTTACCAAAACAACACTGCATTAGTTATCTGCCTTAGGCTTTTCCTTATATTTGTCTTAATAATTTGACAGTACATTTCACTGCACCCACTCCTGTACTGCACAATAAACCTACCACTGTGAGTTCCTGAACTTTATCATTCAGTAGGAAAGAACATTTAGTCCTATAATTTTGTGGATTTTTGTTTGTTTGCTGTGACCAGTAAAACATTATATATGTCTTACTGGAGCAGTTTGGAAGAATTATACTAGAGGTGTACCGTCTCCATATGCATGTCTCCATCTAATGCTTGATCCCAGTTCATAACTTGTCTCCTAAAGGGCTCAGTTTGAAGTGATTCAGATGTATACTTTGATACTGCAGAACTCTGTTTTTAACTCTTCCTGAGGCACTGCTCTCCAGGGAACAGAGGTGAGGGCACAGGAAAGGGAGTGCCACAGCACTGCTCACAGTGGCCCGAGTCTCCTCCTCAAGCGGAAACTGCCTGCAGATCCACATCCATGCCCCTCAACACCTTCCATCACCCGTGTTTCAGGTTTGCAACAGGAGGTCTTGCTAGAATATAGCTGAAAGCTGTGGAGAAGGCATCACTGGACCCTGTGTTAGCTAGAGATGCTCGCCCATGCGTTCCAACAGGGAAATACAGAGGCTTGGCAAGAAAGCAGTACCTGTGTGCTACTGGAGCAAGGGCAGCCCGGGACAGGGGAACAGCCTGAGGAAAATTTCTGTCAGTGCCCTCAGGTCTGAAGCAGACGCCAGCACGTACAACTATGCCTATAAGGATGCAGCTCTCTTGCTATTACATAATTTATACATGTATGTTCTAGATATAGTTTTATATCACTACATAGATTGAATATACATATTTATTGTACATCTAAACACACTCTGGATGAAAAGGACTTTCCAAGAGATAAGATTAAAAAAAAAATAGTATTTGAGAATAGTTTTTAAATTAAACCTAAACCATTCTGTAACGCTACCCTGGAGCCAAACTAATTTGAGCTTTTCCAAGCCCTTAATTTGTCACGCTCGTAGCTCAATAAATAGTTACTGGATTAATTCCTTCCATTTAGCCTGCTTGTTCGTCTGTTTTCCTACTTTGCTCATTTCTAGTTCTTCCTGAAATTATGAATAAATACCATTATCATTGACCACCAAATGATGTTTCTATTTCTCTCTTTGTGTCTAACTACACTCCCATAAGTTACCAGTATTCTCCTGAGAATTGCTAAATGATTGTCTCTCAGGAGGAATTCAGTGCCTTTTATGGTCAGCTCTACAACATGCATTTATTCTAACTCTTGCTCAGAACCCTGCACACATTTCCTAATATACAGCACTGTTTTGAAAGATTTCCTTATTGCTGTTCTTGCAAGTTACATTAGTGGCACTTCTGCTCAACCAGTAAATGCTGTGTATCAGAATCCATAAAATCTAATCTAATACCTCACTTGGTGTGATCACAACTGCAGATAAACAACCTAAATTTAATGTAATAGGTAAGATATCGAAAACATCACTCTACAATACTTAAAAAGAATCAGAATTGGTTAAAAATTAATCTTTGCAAAGAATGCTCCAGTCAGATTCACTGTGGCCACCTGCTGTGAGTGTCATAGCCACAAACACACACTAATGGCAGGAGCATGTGATAAACCATGTTCCTCTCCTGGGCCAGCATTAACAGCTTTGAACGCTATCCTTTGAGCTTCAGTTACTACTATTAGAAGAAAAGTGTGAATGGGGAAAGTGGTGGGGGTGGAGGGTTGCAAATGGAAAGAGGTACAGGTACTTCAGCTCACTATTCTCATTACAACCTTGTACAATGCAATTAACAGCATTTTTATGTTGAAACACTGTTTTGGCCTAATGGCTCGGGTCTGTCTCTCCCTTCACTACATGCTGTAGTGGCACCCTCTGCATCACCAACAGCTCTCTCCATTCTGAGGATTCATGTATGTGAATGATCCATGCAGAGAATCTTTTATAGCATCGCCTATCTTCCACTTTAACACCTTAAATGGAGCTAATCGTGGGACTGAACAAGCGTCTACACAATCTCAAGTGTAACAACTGGAGAACAAGAATGGGATTGTGTTTTTCAGTGACTGGTTCTCAAGATGCCTCTGCTGTGCTGAGGTGCCCAGCTGCAGGAGAACAAAGGTGTGTGGACAGTCAGGTCCTTTTCTCCATGGAGTTATCAGCCTTGAGGACACCAGGACTTGTCAAACACCCATTCCTGCTGAAGCATCCCATGGCTCTAGTAGTACCGTGTCTTCATGACTGCAGCCACCTGACCTTATTATACTCACAAACTCATCCAGCAGTTCTTTAAAAACCTATCAGAGTCTGTAGACCCCCACTGCAGTACTGGAAAACTGCTGGAGAACCTCTGAAGTTACTTCTCAGCCAAACATTTATCCTTTACCAGAACACACATTTGTGCTGAATTTAAATAGCTTTTTCTCTTCCCAGCAGAGCAAAAGAAGAGTTGAAAAAGCAGTCACTTTCTACAAGTGCATCAGAGGTCTAGCAGTTCCGCCTTTTTTCCCTTCTTTTTCATGGCAAGCCACACATTCATGTTACTAGACCTTTTCTTTATCTGTTCCCATTTGAATTCATCTTCATAAACAATTCTGGATAACCAGAAATGCAGTCAGCTTTTCTGAGGGGTGTCACTACATTACTTTGCCCAAAAACATTAACATTTCCTTTCTTCCTTTGAGAAGAAAACCCACATATTTTAATGCATCCTGAAGGATCATATTTGTCTTTCTTATGTCTCTGTCTCATTAGCGCCTGATTCTGTGAAAGAGTACACAAAGTCCTTTCCTTCCTCAGCCATTTCCGGCTGATGAGCTTCACACTTAGTGCAGAAATCCCTATTGTTACTTTCAAAGGGCATGAATTTGCATTTTATATAACTGAATTACAATTTTATTGCCATTATTACAGTTCTCAAGTTCATCTAGTTCTTCCTTTGTGGTATTGTCATCCACCTTTGTTCTGGACATCCACATAAGCAATACTCATCTCCCCTACTGCTCAGAGAAAGGCCCTGAATAGCTAAATCTTTCAGCCTGATAAATCTTTGACTCATTTACAAAAAAATGAAATTTTTTTGAGTGGCACAATTAGAGCCTTAGGACTTTGATAACCATCGTTGTGTGCAAACACACATCTCAAATACTAAGATTATATACAAAATTCATAATATGAAAGGGAATGTGAAACTTGCTTTTACATTCAAGCACTATCAAACCATTGTGGACAGAGCTTTACATTTATGCCCTCTTTACTCAGATATGATCTTGTGTTATAACAAATACTTTAGGAACAGATCCTTATCAACATACACTTCTTGAGTACTTTATTCCAACTTTAATGTCATTATTCCAGAAAGTAAATGGCAGAAAAAAAAATCCTAATTAGAAAACAACTGTTCTGACAGGCCAGTGTACAAGGCAGGACCAAATTAGGCTCTCCATCAGAAAACAGCCCAAGTCAGAAAGCACTGAAGCTTGCAAACTCAACTCTGTATGAACTAAAACACCTTCCAGGAACTCTGTAATCAGGGTTTCTTTCTTGAATATCTGAAAACAGGGCTTCAGAGGGCTTTTTGTTTGAATCAAGGGGTCAGCTGGTATGAAAGTTTACACAGATTTAGTTTTTGTACTTCCCAGATACTGTAAGTTAGCTTTGTACAGGTGTTCTGCTTTGGTTTTGTTTTTTAAAACACCAGAAAAGCCTTTTTGGCTTGAAACTTTGTGNAAAAAAAAAAAAAAAAAAAAAAAAAGCTGTGTCACCTTTTCACAGTTTCCTAGTGAGACATAGCTCAAAAATAATTTTTACACTAAGAAATTTTTCCTAAACAACTGAACTGGGTATTAGAATATCTTTCTCTGTTAACTATACCCACCTACATATTCTTAAAAATGCATGTATGAAGTCAATTATAATAAACTTGTCTCCAAAATTCAGTTTTTGAAAGCATCAGAAGTAACCTTCCCCCAAGGGAACAGACTTGAGGTGTGCAAGTGGACGGCAAACTTAAACCACAGTCACACAGCATTAGGAAAGGCTCCCTATATTTCAGGCACCAGCAGAAGAGGGAAGGAAGTAAATGCTCCACTAATGACACCATTTTCTTATTAAAAGTGCTTGATTTAATGGGGCAGAAATGTTAGTATGATCCAATGTTAACGCTTAAATAAGAACTGCTTCTGAAACCAAATTTAGGAATAATGACCTCAGGGCCTAAATTTAAATGAAGCAAAAAGAATGTGCCTTTATTGCTCCATTGTGGGGATAGCATAGGAATTCAAGTGGAAAAGAAAGTGAAAGGTGAGAATTGTGGTGTTAGAACATTATGGTTGAAAATCTAGTAGAAAGAATGGTTAAGCTGACATTGATGGAGGTAGATATCAAGGATCTTCAAGCACAGGCCCAAGTCTTTTATGTGATACAACCACTGGAGACAAGGCAGAGGACTCCCATCTATTTCATGGAATTAAACTAATGTGGAATATATTCAACCAGAAAACAGAACACTTCATTTATATCTTCTGAAATAATAACTTCTAAATCCCAAACTAAACTGGCACCCTGTCTCAGGGCTGTGCCCCAGTGGTAACCTCCCACCACCTGTTTTGGACAGTGCCACTACCTGAACCATCCAATTGCAGTCTGCAACTATCTTTTAGTCCACGTGTCCCTCCTTCAAGTACAGAAGCAGCCTGGGTCTTTATTCAGCCATTCTGGGACAACACTGTTTGCTACCAGTGCTCAAATGCATCTTCCCCAGGGTACAAAGAATGTGTCAAAATTTGTCCTGCCTATCACAAAGCCCAGAGCCATGGAGGGAGAGTCAAAAAGCACCAAACACTCCAAGCTGCTGCACAATGCATGCCATTTTGCCATTTTCAGGCTGCACGTTCTCTTGTAGATATACTCTTGGCCAACTTCAAATCTGTTTTTTAGAAAAGAACCTGTGCATTGTGCAGTCCCATGCTAACAGCATAACCAGTAGAAATAAAATCACTTTGAGTTTTGTAATACATTAAATAAATCCAGCTACTCCCTCTTCAGAGAGGAGAGCTTAGACCTGTAGGTCTATTTAACACCTGGTTAAACACTACTTAACCTCACTGTACTAGCCAACTACTTTTCATAGAAGCTGAATTTTGGCTAATAATGTCCCAATTAAACAGCAGTCATTGTCATTCACTATCATTAGGTTAAATTGGTTTCCTGAGAGATGTCCCAATAAAACAGCCATCCTGGTTAAATGCTTACCAGTTAAGTAAGATATGTGACACAGAAAACGGTTTGTGAAAGAAGAAATTCAACAGCTTTTTACCCCATTCCATGTAGATAATTTGCCAACAGTTTTAAGATCACATGCACTGAAGCACAGAAACTTTCTTAGTTTTCAAATATGGGGGGGGAGGGGATGTGTGTGCGCTCTAGCAGGCAGTAAATAGCACCTGTGTAAATCCCACTTCCTTGCAGAGCCAGGACAACGTGTAACACAAAATTACATAATATATGCCCTTTGAGAGGAGAAACAACAAAATGCTTCAGGAACAAAAAATTAGAAGTAGCTCTGAAGTGCTCTGTGGAAGTAGGTTCAGAAGGCTGATTTAGAATGATCTGTGTTTAATATTAACAACTGAGAAAAACTGTTTCAAGATTATTTCACAGAAACCTGGGTCTTCCTTTCCAAATCTGACATTTGAAAGTGTCTACCCAGAGCTGCATTATGCTGGGCACCCAAGACAAGACACAATTCATTTAAATTTAGCCATTTAGAGCAAGATGTCTAACCTAACCCAGTTGTTGAGAATTTCTCTGATGTCAAAGCAAGGCACTTCTTGTTGCAAAATCATCATCTCTGATAGGAAGAATGATTAAATTTTTTCAGATACTGATTTATCTCTAATCCCCATAGTGTGTGCTCATCCAAGTTAGGTAAGGCATTTTCTACTTTTAAACTCCACAGAAGCTGCCCCGAAGGTCTGGCAGAACTGAGTATGTGCCTTTCACTCTGTAGTCTTTTTATGGGATAGAGAAGAAACAAGCATCCCTGAGACTGGCAAATCCAATCATTCACCTGTACAGGGCATGCAGCAAGCAGCACAGGCTAAAAAGGATGAGCTATATATCAATCTCACAATGTCTTGGACAGAAGAACAGGCCTGAAAGAAAAGCAGCTTTTTAGATGATCATGTCAAATAGATATAATGCTGTGGACACACTGTCATGAAAAGGTACTAAAACACAGCTTTAATATCAGCAAAAAAGAGACAACTGTGTCAGGATGCTGTCTCTCTAACCCCATTTCTAAGTTAACACACCCTGATTGTTGGAAGACAACCTTTGTAGGCTTTGTAAGACAACGGGACCACACTTGAATACTTTTCACAGGGTGCAATTGTAGTCTGCACCATGGCTTGCACTTCATGTCAGAAACAAAACTGAGCCAGTATTAAAGCAAAGTGAAGTAGTAAGTACATCAAATCACACCTTCCTTGCACATAGTTCTTGGAGCAGCCAATTTAATTGGAGCAGAGACTAACACACATCTAACTTCTCACTGCTATAACAATTCAGCTGAGCATAGGGCTCCATGGCCTGCAATATCAGATGCGTGAGGCAATTCAGACTTCTCAGCAACTCTTTTGTGGTCATGTAGCCTTAAAAATCGAAAGAGAATTCACCACTGCACAGTTAAGTGATTTTATAAAGGTTTCCTCAACAACCATGAATAAAGAGAAGGGATTTATATATTTTAAAGGAAAGCTAAAATTTTAGTACTATTTAATGTTTTTAGAGTTTGTGGCCTGTATGGTCTAAGCATTGAATTGGTCTCAGGACAGCTTCTGTACTTAGCTCAGCAAAAGCCTGTTCTTCTAATGAATCCTCCAATCCTTTTCTTTCTTTCTTTAGTGACAAGAGTCAACAATGAGTTGCACTATTTGCAAATGCTGACTTTATGGAAATTAGGAAACAAGCAAACATAACACGTTTTTTAAAAGTGACATTCTGAAAGGGAGAATTGGGGGAAGCTGTGAGCTTTGCTTGAAAACTTCTGCCAAAGAGGAAAAGAAAAAAATTTAGAAGTCGTTGCTGAGGTTAAAGCCTGGTTGGTTTTCCCTCAAGATAATGTAGTATCTGGGACAGTAGGGACACACCAGGGACACAAGAAGAGCTCAAGAAGCTGAATTTTAAAAGACTGTTGCTGGCATATTGTACAAATCTATAGTGCTGCTTTATTCTATGTTTCTGCTTACAGATATTGAGACCAAAAAATAACATGCTCAAGCAAAGAGTCTCAGCTGAAAATCTCCAAATTAAACCACCAGCAGAGACCTTAATAAAAACAATTAACATCATCTTTTGTGCAAGAACGCAACCTCCAACTGCAGGTACATGAAAATCCTGAATCACCATCCATAGTCCCTACAGCCTTACAGTCAATTTAAGACCATGAAGATTTCTTTATCCTGCTGCCTGTCCCTGCCCCAAGAGAAAGATCTCAGCACTTCCTGAGATCTGCACTGCAGCCTCTCCCTTTGACAGCTCTGTCTGGGGCTGATCAGCCCATGTAACTTTTGAAGAGTGGATTAATTACCCATCTTTTTCCCCCTTGTGCATAGCTAATTAGCACGAATTGAAATCTTGTATTTCATTGTTCTCACTGTCATCTGCCCCCCAGAAGTACATTAGTGCCCATCTCCCTTGCTTTGTTTTGCCCTCCTTTGGCTCCCTGCACTTTGGTGTACTGCCCTCACCGTGCCTGCCTCACTGCCTCTGGTCAACAAAATGTGTTACAGACCTCGTCTCCACTCTGCTCCACACCTGGAGATGACCTTATCTATTTATGTGGCAGTGCAAGGAACATGCCCTATCCTGGCTGAGCTTTTGCTAAAAATAACTAACATGTGATATCTACCCTGAGGTCAGAAACCCCACACCTTTCCTGGCAGTGAACCAGTAATGTAACCAAGATCTTACTGCTTGACACTGGGAAAATTTGTTTTAAATATTTTATCCAACAATATCAAGTAAAAAATGAATGGTAGCTCAAACACCGGCACTGAAAATCAATTCACACGCCCAAGTGCATACAATAAAAGGTACTAAATTCTTTTCACCTCTTAAGCACAGATAAAATAGAAAAGGCTGAAACCCACTTACAATTTACCTATTTTTACCTTCAAGTTATTTTAAAGGAACCTAGCCCTCCAGTTATTAGACATTCCTGATTGCACCAAAGTTTTGATAGCAAAAACCTAATTATTCTGGAGACAACCTCATTCAACATCTAATTTATATTTATACAAAAAAAGTGTTAATACGCCAATGCTTGAAGATTAACAATTCAAAATCCCAGAGAGTTTAGTTAATAATTTTTCTGAAACACACCTACAAGATAGGAAGTCATAGGTCACACTGTTATGAACATTTTGAAAAGTTAAACACAGCCATTACCCAGAGAAAGTAATCTCTTTGATGAAATTTTATACCAATCCCATCTTCAATTACTAACTGCTCTTCCCTTAAAGGCTTGGAATACTAAATCCTGCTACCCCTGGGATTGCTACTGGTAAACAATTACTGTTAAGCATGAGTGATAGAAGCTTATAGCATTTCTACCCCAAATTTATGAGTCTGAGCACTGATGCTGCTGCCCTTATGCAAGGCAATGAATGGATGGGCCTGGGATCCGCACCTGCAACGCATAACTGAAATGGCACAGAGCACAAGTGCCACATCAAACAAAGTGCAAGATCTGGCCCAGTTTTTTAACAATTAAATCACAGTTTTAATTTGCTCTCTCCTGAAAACTTCTGCTGTATTTAGCTGTATTTGCAAAAACATGTCATTTGTACTGCACATTTAGGGAAAGGAGGCAAGTTAAAGAAAAAAAGAAGTCAGATGTTATAGGATGCTCTTTGCTTGGATTTCTTAAGAGAAAACAGAATTTTCATGCTGCTGCAGCCCAGCAGCACTTGACAGCAACTTCTCCATGTCTAATCTTCCTATCTGTTCACATCACCTTTATTATTGATGCCAGTGACATTGCATCACAAAGATGTCTCTACTGAACAGTAATGGTATTGATCTGAAGAGGTTTATTTCAATAGTACCATACATTAGAGGTGTATTAATGAGAAGTGCAATCTCCCTATTTTTTACATTCTGTTGGTATTTGTCTAATAAATTCTGCATCTTGAACATGCTATCAATACCAGAGAAGCACTGCAAGCTGCTCATGCAAATTATTATGTGAACTTCTGTCATATTTCACCAGCAATAACTACACAATAGATAAATGCCTGAATTTTTAAGCTCACTGGAATATTTTTAATGTGAACTGACCTTTGCAATCAATTGAAGTTCATTCTGGTGCTTGCTTTAAAAATAACTAACGGGATTAATGAGTTTGTGTAGCTTTTATGACAACTCGGGTATTCCTGGTTGAACAGGTCTTCTTTTCATGCCAACAATACAATTATAACAGGTTATGGTAATACACAGAAAACAATCAAGGTACCAAATTCAGAATTAATTTTTCTAAATAAGAATACGGATGAGTTTCATACTGATAGTAGGGACTAGATAGAAGTTGGGGTGGAAAAGAATGTAATTTCAGACAAATCAATTTGCAAGTACCAAACTCCAGATGTTCAGGGCAATAGCAAGTGTTATATGTAGAAAATAAAGTCTATTTACTGTCTGGCTTAAGGGGTTGGATGTCCCACATCACTGGGGATGAACACTGGGTTTTATCCAGACTGTCTGATGTCCATCATTCATTTTGCTTTCATTGCACTTTAATTATCAAATATTATTCTTGAACATGACAGAGCTGAGCACTTTATATCTGTTTGCTGCTTAGCATTTACACACATCTTTAGCAAAAAGAATAAGGGTCACATTTCCATTTAGCACTGATAATCTCATTTCACTCTCTCAGCACCTTTTCCTTTCCTTCTCAGAGAACAGAGTGAACAATTCCATGTGAAGTTAATGTAGGCAGAATATGCGACACTTCTGTGCCATTTTACTACCTTTTTTCCTTAGGCAAAGTTCATCCCTGTGCAAAGGGTCAACATAAAGACTGCTCAGCTGCTACTAATATGAAACGTGAGTATTCAGTCTCTGCAGAATAAGAATTTCATCCAAATATATCTTATACAGACATAATTTAAATTATGCTGCCTCTTACAGGCTCAAATACACCATTACTTTACCTATAGCTTCATAGAAGACAAAATGTGAGCACAAATATCAGTCCCAGAACTAGTGCTACATGCCAGAGTACAACATTCATGTACCTTGCTCTAAATACTGCTCATGCCAGTGAAGGGAGAGCCTATGCTTGCAGCTGGTAAATGCAAGTAAAAATGCTGTTACAAGAGTTCCCAGTTCAGACAGGAAGTTTTGTCTCAAAATTTTAGAATCAGTTCTCAATCTCCTATGCTTTTCTGAAAATTATCACGTGCTACATATCAACTTCCCTGTCAGCATAAAACTGTTGGAGAAGCATCAACTGGCCGAGCTCTGGCTACCTGAATAGAAGTATCATCATGTGCACATACCCACTGTGAGTTAAATGATGACTCAGTTGATTCTGCATTAACAGGGAATTGTTACCTGTCTTTCCACTGTTAACATTTTAACGGTGCAGAGGATTCCAACACAAAAACACAACAGCAACTTAATATCATAATGGCTATTCAAAACATTTCTGACCTCTCCGGATGTATCAGATTTATGACATGAAGAATATCTTATACAAGTTGTAGATAACAGATCAGTGCACTGAGGTTCTCTGTCCCCTTCCCTTTGTTGATAAACAGAAGAATTTGCAAGATTTTAAATCAAGACCTCAAAATCATCTTCCTGCATGAGAAATGACTTAAGCTTCTAGAACCAGGATTTATAGGCACGATCCCTCTACCTGACAACACACCTGGGATTATTGCACTCACTCCCAGTTTGGAAAGCAATTCTGCACTTGAATATCGTGTTCAATATATCCTCTCTTAGCAAAATCAGAGATAGAACTGGGAATAGAAGAAGGTTGGCAAGTAGGGGTGTAAATTCTTATAGAGGGGCTAAAGTTGCTAGAAGGGATGCTTGTCTAACTGCACAGGTGCTAGACAGCTAAAAACTAACAGGGAGGATCAGGAATAAAGAATATGGCAGAAACCACACTGTAGGTCTGTATGTCCCCCAGAACACTTCACTGTAACTCCAGATACCTGCAAAACTAAATGCACCTCTTGTGAACTGTGTCACGCAGCTTCTCAAAATACAAGCAACAGAGAAACGTGTTTTATTCATGCCCAATTTTCTGTGTTCACTCCAAATAAAATACGATGGTGAATTTGGCAACTACATACAATTTTATCAAAATTGAGGATTTTCTTACAAGTATTTTTGATCCTTTTTTAGTAAAGAGTAAAAACAGCTTTTAGAAGAAAATTAAATTTTTATCATAATGACAGTGTTTAATAGGTCCTTGACCAAAGAGAGGTATGGGGGGAACCAAATAGGGAAACTGCAAAATATAGTTATTTATATTCCAACCCTATCACGTAAAAGACAGCAGGTTCCCATATATATTAGCATAAGATGTTTACCAAAATGGAAGCAGCACTGGAAGTATCACATGAAGACTTACATAACATCTAAACAGACCACAAAAAACTACTTTGTCTTTTTCATGTCTGCAGCTCACAGATCCCTTTACTCTGGGAATGGATGGTAACAAATGGGTACCCTGCTTCTCTAGGCAGCAAGGCTTCAGCAGCAACCTAATGCCTCATCAATCCACTCATAGGCAGGAGCACCAACTTTTCCCATTTTGCAACTTAACTGCCAGAAAATAAGCTAATTCTGTAGTTTGATGTCTTCCAGAAACCAAAGTTCTCGCATAATCAGTTGCACTAAATAGGAGCATATACAACAACAAATAGCTAGATAAAAATTTGCTTTAGTCACATAATTAAAAAAGTAGAAGAAATTTACACTTGAAGATTTTATTGTATATTAACTTTATTTTCTTTCTTCCTATGGCACAGCTCTTCAAAATGAAAGAAATAAGATCATGCATCTGGGCAATAATTCAATAGTACAACAACATTTATTATAGCTCCTACAAAATCAAAGAACTTTGTTACCTATTCAATAACATCAACAATTATGCTAACAGAATAACAGTAACTGTGGAGGTTAATTAGAAGTGTGCCTTCAAACACTGTATACACAATTTGCTTTCCTGTTGTGTTGTCTGTGCAGAATTTCCCTGAAATGTCTCCTTGAACAGAGAAAATTTTCTCCTGATATGAAAAACAGATATGCACATGCTTTGAACTTCACAAACTTGTTTGTGTGTCCTGGTAACCTTGTGATAGCCCCGTTCTCAGAGACACTTCCGGAAACTGGGTTTAGCTCTAGAATATTCTGAAAAAGCTGTGAACTTCAGGAAGCCATTCTGTCCTACTGTTGACCATGTGAACTAGTGAGAGATGAAAAGGTAAACTGTTTACACTTTGTATCCCTTAACAGTTTCCAAGGCATCTGTGCGCTAATTTCCACTGTGGAGTCAAGAGGAGGCAAGGAAGGCATTATGAAGGAAACAAAAAGACTCCACTTTTTTTTTGTCCATAATTTTACTAGAACTGTGAAAATGCTACTGGAAAGCTCTAAGTGGTAAACCCTCCACAGGCACTCCTGTAAAACTGGCACACAGTGTTCTTATGGACACATGTTGTTGGAATACAAGGCTGTCCAGTATAAAAACACCGCATGATACCTTCTGGCTTTCATTAGTCCTATATCACCTATAAAGAATTTTTTTTTTAAGAAAGCAACATGACTAGTACTAGGTTTATTTTTCTGATACAACAAGGTGAACTACCTGAAGGACTAGTTGTATCTGAAGGGTTGACTCAAGATGAGTCATAAACTTAATATTTGTATATTTGAAGTAACTAATTGTTGCTTAAGAAATTAATCACTGTCTAAATGCTACCCTGGTCCCCTTCACTGGCACGTTATTGTGCCTTACATGTACAATAAAGCAAATGAGCTTAGCAGCCAAAAAAATCATTCTTGCACAGAATCTATAAACACTCAACTGCCAAACAGTGCAAAACAGGAGGGATAATCATTTCTCATAAGAGATCCTAAAAACCAAAAAAGAACTGTAAGTTCAAGTGGATATAATTCAACATAAGGATGCTGCTTCTTGTTCATGATGAGCTGGGTATTACTTTCACAAGGGTTTTCTTGCTGGAAATCAGCAGGTATCCTCAGCTGGCAGTGGGCAAAGGGAGGGCATCACAGAAGAGACCACGTGGGGCCAAGACAAAAGTGCCATGGAACAGGCCAGGAGCAGCCAGGATGCCCAGGAGAGTCAGGCTCAGGACAAGGAGAGTCTCTTTGCTGCTGCAGTTGCTGACCCACACACTCATGGCCCCTTCCCAGGGGCAGGAACCAGGGCTTTCACAGAGGCAGCAAAGGAAGAGCTACCCTTCTGCTGGACAGCAAACTCCCAATTTAAAATACGGATTATGTATTTTAGAGTGGGTCTTTGAGCTGACACCCTGTTAACATGCTCAGCCTGCTGTTAGTTCAAAGTGGTAACCCCTCAGATCACACTTATGTAAAACACAGTGATTAAAGTCTGGAGCTTAAATCTCTTAAAACAGTTTATCTATCAGAGAGAGATCAATACCTTCTCTGTTTTGATTTTGTTTGTCTTCACATTACTTGGGGAAAAAAAAAGTAGTTTATATCTTGTCCAAGCACCTTGGTGAACTTTACAATTTGTCTTTTTTTTAAATAGCACCTTCTATTACTGTCACAGGTCAAAAGGTAAAGTCTCCTGCTGCAACTCATTCGATGAGATAAATTGGTACCTATGCTGTTGTGAAAACTGGGAAATATGCTGCTAAAAGGGACTGGAGGGGCACACAGCTCTACCAGAACGTGGGGAAAAAATCTGACAGCTTCAGATTTCACACCAACCCATGTAAACCCACAAATTTTCTGTGTGAGCACACAGATATAGATATATAGATATACATATATATGTAAACAGGATTGCAAAATGAGAGATGTAAGGAAAGATGCAGCACTCAATGATAACACAACCATTATTTTGAGGTTCTAATCACAAACTTTTAATTAGATCAAAATGCTGCGTATTAAGCACGTGGATAGAGTTACCAGCTGTACCACTCAGCACTCCAGAGGGATTCATTTGCCATACGAACTTTTTATGGATGCACTGATAATTTTAGGATCCATTTTGATTCTTAGACAATGAAATGTTACCAGATTCCCATATGGTAATGCCTAAAAATAACTCTACACCACTAAGACTCTGACAGAGCTATATTACAGTGTTAGAATAGTTTCGTATCCCCAAATGGCAAGAGTCAATACATGAATAAGGATCTAGTGCCTCTTCAGTGAAGTTTTTATAAATAAAAAATTTCACTCTTTCTTTCTATGCAATTTGATTAAGAGAGAAATGGTTTTCTAGTCAACTTAAACAACTGAGACAAAAATGTGCCTAGATGGACCAGTTGCCTATTAAATAAATGTGCATCTTTAATTCAGAAAAAACTAGATAATCCATCATAACAGCAGGAACAGAAGCTATATTTCTTTTAGAGAAAGAAAGGAAGAGGTTCAAAGTAAAAACGTACATTAGTTGTGTAAACGTACAGAAACGCACACCAAGAAGGTTTTGTTCCAAACCAAACAAAAATATCTCTAATCTCATTCTTGAATGTGCTTCTGTTATTAAATCGAGGAACAGAATTGCATAAACCTGAAGTATTGCCTAGAAAGGTCTGACATTAATCTATCTCTTTGGGAGTACTCAAATAAGCTTGTTGTGGCTTTTTTTTTCCCCCAAAACTTTCATTCTTCTTTCCAGTATTGGGCACATCCAAGCTATTAGATATTGAGGTTTCAATAATCATGTTATCTTTTCCCAAAGTATATGATGGAACTCACTGTCTGAAATTCAATTAATAAAACTTACCCTTTAATTAACCTATTAAGTTATTAGATGCTTGAAGAATTGCTTTAGCACCTTATAAAAGCTACAGCTATGTAAGAGATAATAAATACCATTGGCATGACATCATGATTAACTGAAGAAACAGTGGGAAAAATATGATCAATGCAACACTGACTCAAAGTTTGTCATTGAATAGGAATAAGTAAATTAACAAATGCAACATTGCAGGTAAGAAGTTTTTCCCAAATAAGTATCTATGTCTACAGAGAAGCACAGCATGAACATTTGGCAATCTGCAAAGAAGTATCTATTTCAAGGGAGTTATATGAACAAGAATGGGTAGCTCCCAAGAAGAAATCAGTGTATGACTATGGTTTTGGTTATTGCACTCTTGAGCCAGATGCACCCACCCCACATCCATCTGTCTGGACAGGGGCAGCCAGACACTCCCCTGGCTGGGAAGAAGGAGCACCGGTAAGGCTCATAATCAGAGCCTGAGCATCAATAAAATCACACCTGGCACGGGGCTAAATGCCTAGAGGAAAAATAGGGAGCTCTTAGACTTTTGTGAGGTGCCAGCTTAAAAGAAGCAGGAGCACCTGCCATCAGGAGTGACTGAGGAAGCAGAGAAAGGTCATACATCAGTTCAAAGGGACTGTAACTTCTCTTCTGGAGAAATCCCACAGTTCACACTTCTGAGTAATCCCAAATTACCTTAAACCTTGACAACAGCTCTAAGCTTTTTATTCCACAAATCAGAAATCCTACACGCCACCTTCCAGAACATGTGGGAGAACTTACTAGGGTAGGTTAATTTTCTTAGCAGATATCTACTGAGAAAGCCTCTCCATTAACTTATTCTCATCTGTCACAAAATTTTCTCTCTTAGCCCCTAAATTGCTTACCAAGAAGCCAGCAACTGACTTAGAAATCCATGCCTGGACAAAATTACAACAATTTGAGAGGAGTTCAATGACCTTCTGGAAAAAAAAATGTTTCCCATCCATTCGATGTCTGAAATCTCTTACTGCTGTTGCAGTAAGTCCTTTCTTTCTGCAAAATCTTCCTAGATTTTTATCTATCTACACCTGAGAAGTTAAAATGCAGTTATAATAGCAAAATTTTGCCTTTGCAGCCACTCTAAAAAAGAGATATTTTGCCAGGTCTCCAGTGGAGTAAGAGATACTGCCAAAATGACTTTTTTGGCAGTATCTTGGGATATTTGTTTGTCTAGAAAATTGACTAAGTATGTAAGAAGGATTTTTTTTTTTAAACACATCTGAAACAGATACACTGGAAAAGGTTTAAAATGTAGATATATCCCAGTTGCAGCATCTAATTAGGAACATGAATTGCAGCACAAAAATGATGGTAATTAGAAGTTATATCATCATCTGTTTCAATGCTGAAAATATTTACAAACTACAGGATGCTGCTGCCTCAGAAATTAAACCTCAAGAGAAGTGTTTCAGTATCAGCCATACTCATCTTATGAGAAAATCTGAATGTCAGACATACCTAAACTGAAAACCAGCAAAACTTCACCTTAAATTCCTTTCAGTCCATTCACAGGAAGGTGACAGAGAAGGGCTTGGAAGGAAGAGCCTATTCAGCCACATAATATAAGTTGCATCTTGTCAACATGAAAAGCAAAAGACAAGTTATCTATGCTGCAATACCCCTGTCATACACTTTTTTTGCAGTGCCAGAGATATTTTAAAGGGAGATTTGGCTTTTTGAACACCTTTAATAGGCTTCCTCAGAGTTTTAATTAGTAGGAGATCCAAGCAGTAGCTGACAGCTGGCAGAATCTCCTGTTGTGAGTTAAAGTCAACCTAATTAAGATTCTGGAAGGAAAACATATTCTTCCCAACACCCTTAATCAGTCAGGCTTGGTTGAAAATGCAATACGGAACCTTTTGCCTTGACAACAACATAACCTTCGAAATATGGCACTTCCAAACAACAACAATAGTGCAGTGATTTCTTCTTATGGAAATTCAGTAAAACTCCTACTAAAGCTCTGAAATGCATTCTCCACCTTCCCCTTAATAAATGTTAATATAATTTAGGATTATTTGTCATACTTAAGATTTGACATTTCATGACTGAGACATTTTGTGCTATCAGAATCACAGACAGTGACATATAAGCTGCCCCTAAGAGATGAAGCAACTTTTTTTTTCCCTGGCACTTGTAAAATTATCTAACTATTTACAGCTTGATTGGAAATAGAACATTCAGGTTGAGCCAGATATACGTAAGCAAAGGGAGACTTGTCTTCATCACAAGCCGAGGGCTGTCTTGTCAGCTCAGGTTCAGGTGCCAGCCTGAACCTCCAGGTGTCTGTGCTCTTTGTGCTCTGCTCTGTCTGGAGCAAGCTGGCTCTCAGGGCAAAGAGACCCTGGCAATCAAACTTTACCTCTAAATCAGTATAGCCATAACTACCTTAAACTTTGGGGTTCTGCAAGCTTAATCCAAGCTTTAGTAAAGCAAGCAGAAGTCTGTTTACCATTCTCTGTTGGTTTTGTTCGGGTTTTTTTTAAGTGAACTGACAAAGCATTCAGTACTGACTGGCACATATCAGTATCAGATTTGCCTCTATGTTTACCTAAAATCATTACTGCCTACAACCAGTTCCAAACACCTGGCCCATTCCTGGCTTGACAGACTGCAGAGAGATGAAGAAGATCTGGAAAATAACCCAGCTAAAAATAAACACCCCAGCAGAGAGCACTGTTAGAGTAAGGGTTGCCTTAAAGATCAGTACAAATCCCAGCAAGTCCAAGCACTACAGCAGACAAAGATAGTTTTAAATAGAAACCTCATTTAGAATTACAATATAAGGTCTCCACTGTCTTCTTTTCTCTTTCTACAGCCTTTCTCTACCATACATTCACTTACATCTCAGAAATAACTTAATACACCGACTTTCTACTCATTCTGCATATGCCCTGGTTCTTCTTTGCCATATGCAATGCACAATCTGCAAATGTAATAATATCACAGCCCTTCTAGTGTCATCACATATTATAGTCCTTTTAGACAGATGTAAATGACTGCAGAAGGTACAAGGCAGTCAGGAATCAGGCCTACAGTACTTAGAGTGATTACAATGAATATGACAATAATCCCTCTCTTTGTAAAACAAAATCCCAGGAAATGTGTATACACGGAGGTTAAAGCCTCTTGGAGCAGCTGCTAAGATGCTGCTTAGACTACTCAATTATGCTATTAAACCAGCAGCAGCCACCCAGGTGATTTGATTCTCAGCACAGAAGCTGTGAAGTACAAAGTAGAAGATGCTGATTTTAACAGCAGATCTAAGGCAGTCCAGCCAGCACAAGGTGCAACCACCATGAAAGAAGCTGCGCCAGCAAACTCTTCTTTCTGTTCCCCCAGTCACACCTGAATAATCTAAACAACAAATGTAATTGTGGCACCTAACATCCCAGACCTATCAAGTGACTCACGAAAGGCACAGGGAGGTCTGAGAAAAAGCCCTGGAAGCAATCGTTTTGCATGCTGCCATTTTGTACTGTGATAATAAAATCAGTGACAAAGCTACCCTTGAAGTCCAAGGCAGTATTATTAATATTAATACTTAAAATTGGTCCAGTCTTATTTATCTCTTGGAGAGTGCTTTCAGACCTGCAGGATATACCTCTCCTAGCACAGAACAGGGAAGAGTTGCCTTTTTTCTCCTGATGTATTGCTCTTTAGATATTCAGATGGATAGCTACAGGGCCACAGCCAGGAAAGCTGCATTTCCATTAAGTTACCATATTCTATAGACAGGCAGTCTCCTTGTTTTTCACTTTCAGTGCTCCACATTTCCTTCTTTAAGTCAGCTAATTTTACTTCTGCCTTTTTCACTTCAGCTCAATATCTAAGTTACAGTTCCAAGTCCAGTGCAGTTAACATCTTACTCTGTCCTTCTACCACTGTGTTTTCCTCTGCAAAGCCACAGCACACAATTTATTTGCATTACCAGGACACCTTTCCTGACTGAAGCTGCTGTGACAGTCACACTGAGCACACAGCTACAACACTTCCATCCTCACCTCTGCCAGCAGCCACCAGGCAGCAATAACAATCCTCTTAGTACCATCCCTCCTCCCTCTGTCCACAGGCTGCCCCAGTTTTCCCTGAGCCCTGAATATCATCTCCCAGACTGAGCTTTCCACCTGCTCATCTTTCAAGGACTTTACCTGCACCTCTAAAAATGCCCTTACTAGTACACACATCTTCTTTTAGAATTAACAAAACAAAGACCAAAATTTAAATGACATAATGTGTGTTTAAATATTTAACACACAGTTGTTGCATAAGACTTGATCAATAACTACTTTTAATGTCACTGACTTAAGCAAGTTGTCTTAGAGGCCAATAATCCCAGCCAACATTTCATCTCATCTCTAGAGCACACCACCTAAACCCACACGCTTTTACAGACAAACAAATGAAGCTAGGCTAGCCTTTTTTTAAGAGAAAAAGCAAATTAGGAAGGAACCACAAAGTCTTTCAGAAAATTGCATACTTCAGGACATCAACTTAGACCAGCAAAGCCCAACCAGGCAGATGCAGACCTAAACCCCACCCTACCCTGGGGAAATTACTACCCCTCATCACTTGAAGAGGCCTCAGGCCATGCTTTGATGCGGCAATGAAGGCAGAAACAAACATTAAAAAAAGGCAGGTTTCGAAAATAGGTAAAGAAAACAGGGAAATACCTGCTTGTTTGAAGGCCCTTCCCACCGCAGGTCACCACACGAGGGGTCCAGGAGCAGGGCTACAGCCAGAAGTACTTGGATGAAGCTGGGGGAAAAGAATCTCAGACAGACCAGCAAGAGGTGGCAGGGGGCAGAGGCACCCTCCAGAACCAGGAGTCACTAAGCCAGGGGAGGTCTAACGACAGCTCAGAAATTCAGAAGAATGTCCCAGATATTAGGAGAGAGACTGGTAGACCCTTAATTATAGACAGGTGGAGCCAGTTATGGTCAGTAATAGCCCATGGCCAGGTGAGGACAGTCAGGATCGGTAACAACCCCCTGGCCAGCTGAGGACAGTCAGGGTCAGTAACACCTGCTGGGCCCTCAGCACCATCACAAAATGCAGTTATTTCCCCAGATGGGGTTGCAGTTGTCACAAATGAGCAGGCTGACTTCAACAATATAATTGCAAGGCACTAAATCCCCCCTAGTGCTCTTTGCCAAGCTAGCTTGCTGTTTGTTATCATACAACTTTGTTCTTATTTATGGTTGAAAGAAATGTCAGAAATTGGGTACACCTAAACTAAACCCTAATTTTCATCCCAAGTGTGTGCTACAGACATCAGTCACACACACTGCACCTTATACACCTTCTACACCAAGAGGGCTGAAATAGCCTTGCTGGGGCAAGGTAAACAGGATTCCTCACCACCTTTACAGTGACAGAAAACTATGTAGGTGGCCTTACAAATATTTATTTGTGGCTCAAAAATGAGTCTACAGCCCACTTGAAAATAATCACAGATTTTTTTCTATCACACAAATCAAGAAACAATGGAATTCAATAATTAAGGAGAAGTTGTTAAGCTGGTGTAAAACACTTTAGCTCTCCAATTTAGGTTGTGTGACAAAGGGTTTGCATGACCCAGGACTTGGCAAAGAGAATATCTGATTGATGCCAACAGTTTTACACACATATTTCCATGCAGAAATATTAACTAGGACATTGGTAATTGAAGTATTTAGGATTATGAAGTGATACGAATCAAACAAAAATCCAGAGTAAAAAATTTTCCAATTTACACTTCTCCAGTGTGGAAAATCTCCCACCCTGAATAGCCATTTTTTGAATAGTTTCTATAGGTTCCAGTTTGTTGAACCACTGCTCCATACAATTTGGTACCCTACCAAAAAAAAGTGGACAATAACTGATGCCAGAGAGGACTTTCTGCCCTGTTCCAGCTGCTCTGCTTGCATGAAGCAGCACAAAACCTGAGGATATGGAGTTATATTTTTCCTGATCCCTGAGGCAATCCGTGTATTCCTTGGAGTATGAAATTTGATTACACTTATTATCTTAGCTTGCATAGCTCTGACTGTCCTTACTGCATATAAAATATTTCAATCCTGTTAAAGCACTATCAAGTGCTGTACAGCACTTGATAGCTTCCTCAGGTGGGAGTGCTACAGGTGGACTGTGCTATGTGAGAGTCCACCAACCCAAATGTCAAAATATCAGATTTTATCCGTAAAAGTTTACACCACGGACCAAGGTGGAAGCACGTGGTAATGGAGCAGCCTGGGGAAACTTCAACTGTCATTGTAATGCAGCACTTGTTCTAGAAGTAAAATATATTTATACTCCATCCTCAGTGGCTGTCAATGCAAGCCCTTTCAGGGACACTAATTTTAACCTCAAAATTTGAGAAATGATTTTATACTTGGCAGAAAGAGAGAAACAGTCAATGGAACCTAACTGAATAAGAAATCACAAAATACCTGAAAAGAAGAATATGTTTTTAATTGTTTACTTCACTCTCACCCTAATGTCTGTCTGTGATGGATGATGTGACAGAATTATCCTCACTAAATTCTAAGTAAATTAGAATTAGCAGAAGCAGCACTGCATTTATCTTATTCAATAATGGTTCTTTGTTTCTCTTTGGTGTCATCCTTTGGTTTTCTAGTTGATGGCATTATTCAGTGTGAGGGATGAGATAAGGCTAGAAGATTAATAGGGTAGAGGGAAGGGGTGAAGGCCAAGTGTTCTCATGACATGCAGATTAAGTGTGTTAAAGAAGAACATGATCAAAATATGTCTTTCTCAATGACAGCAAGAAATTGTGCTTCTGAATGTAGCACAGTTTCCTTTCATGTGGCTGACAAAGGCACATGCACTAATAAGGGAAACTTGCTTTCGCTTTCTCTTCTTTCCGCAAAATGCCTTACCTTGTTGCCCATTAAAGAGGTGAAAGATAACAAAGTAAACTATTTAAGCAGCAGTGCATTTCAAGGTTCAGTGCAAAAGGAACCATGTCTGCTCAATACTAAAAAAAAAAAACCAAAAACCTAAATATGCTATTTGCATTTTGCAAATTGTACCAGAAAAAAAGCTTGGTCTTTTGACAGTGGCTGTCCAACAATGTCTAAATGCTCTCTGCTATATACCAGAATTACCTAGCTAATTCTGATAAATACTGCCTGGGAGAAAGCACAATGCACTGAGCCACTGAACACCACAACTGCAGGAAGGTTCCATTGTTCACTGTCCAAATAAGCCACGTTCACCACATGTGAGAATACAGCACTGACTCAAATGGCATTGTAATTGTAAGCTCATTTATTCAGCAAATGCATGGAATGCTGCAACTTTCATTTACTGTAGTACTACAAGAACGCCTCAAATATAGGAATAATTATTTAACAAAAAACATACTGCCAAGGTTGAGAGAAATTAATTTGGAAACAAGTGGCATATTCATGAGTATGTTTCCTTTGCTATTTGTATGCCTCCAACACGATCCTAATAAGCATTTTTGAGGAATAATTGACTTGGTCATTCAATCTGAACATGTATTTGAAGGTTATTAAACTCAGACACATGTCCACAGAATTAATATATTGAAAACTCAATTAAAATTGAAATACAAAATCAGTCATCTAATTCCTAATACAGTCATGCTGTCTTATGACAGTAAAAGGAAACAGCACTCACAAGTTACTGACGCTGCATTCACCTCTTTCTCAAACCTTTCTTTCTCTTTTGCCTAATTCCCAATTCAGTTACCCATTTTTGTTGCAATCCTGAACACCTGCTGTACTAGCAATCTTACTTTTGTTAAAGCTGCAAACCTGTGTGTGTGTGTATGTGAGCATATAAAAAATAAACAAGTAGCTGATTCTAAAGATGCCATTAAGAGGCACAAATGCTCGTAGCTATAGGTAGTTTATTAAAAAGTTTTTCCCCCTGTTTTGTTTATCCCAGTCTTTCCTGAAAAACCTGAGGACTCTGATCAAGTCTTCTTGGAAAAACTGTGCAGAGTTTTTTGACCTAAAAATGGATCTGAAGGCAAAAGAGTTGAAGATTGAAACAATACCAAAAAAGCTCTGAACACATCCATGTTTGTCTATTTTAATATAAATAAGAGATATTAATGGTGCCAATTTGTTTGAAGATTATTTATACTCAGGTTTAGATGCTGACCATTTTCTGGTAAAAGAAGAATTTAATTTAAAGTTTAATTTAATCTTACACTTTAAATTATTAAGACATCCAGTTTAAACCCACCCCTCATTAATAACAGCTGAATAGTCAAACTATCACAGGGAAACAGTGGCCTCTAGCATGAGCTACCAATGTCCCATTTAGCAGGATAAAAACCCCAACAAAAATCACTCTCTATTTTGTGGACGCAAAATCTTTGTAAGATCATATAAAATATGAATTTTGTGAATTTCTATGTATATAAAAGATCCACAAAAAATAAAATATATTTTCAGGGTGTCCAAGATCTACAGCTCAAGTTTATGCACCCTGAAAGATTTATGACCTAGTTAGACAGATGAAGATTCATGGCAGCAAATTTTAGTTGTCATAGTTGAAAACGTGATGGATTGTCAGAAATAATAAATACAGTAAAATACTTCAGGTCTTATTAATTCTCAGATTTCATCTTAAGCATCAATAATTTCCATGTCTAAAAGCATAAATGCAATTAATTAAATTGCAATTAAAGAATGTTCTCTTTCATCACACCAGATTAATTTATCTCAGACAGATTGTGTTCATATTCTTAATCCTGAAATGTAAAGAAATTAATGGGAACTTTCAAGCTGGGTAGCTCTGGAACTGCAGTGCTACTTGGAGCTACTGTCCTTTTAAGTGATTCAATAAAGACTGAGTTAACAGTTTTCTCTGTGCTATTGTCAGTTTAAAAATATTAAAATCATTCTGCAAAACAAGGCTACAGTAACGAAATATGTGTTACATTTTATTTTGAAGCACTCGTGTTCTCTTTTACTGACAACACAGGAATTCTAATAAAGGAATATATAAATCAGGTATAAAGGCAAAGTAACTATAAAATGAGCTGGGTTTTTTATGCTAGTTTTAGGATTTTGCTACGAGGGTGTATCAAGATTTTTTTTAATAATATATGTGTAGCCATTTGCATATTAAGCATAGAATTTTCAAAAGTATCCAGGTGTTCTGGGAACATTTTGCCTTGCAATTCACTGGATTAGTTTTCCTTATTGACGGTCGGCAATGGAAGAGACGGGGCAGATTGCTTGGATGCAATAAGCCGATTTTATTGATACAGAGCCGAGTATTTATACCTTTTCAGCAGTTACTAAAAATATATTCTTATATAAGCAGTAAGCACTATAACAACCATACCTATCTTTCTTAATAATATTGCAAAACCAGAAGCTAACACTAACGGGTACTGATACATACCAAGCATGCCTTTCTCTTATGCTGTTTATTTGGTGGTAGGCCGCACGGCTTGCCATGGTTTGCGGCCTAGCAACGTTAGCGCGTTCACTTCTGACATGAGTTCTGCAGTGCTCTCACTTTTTCTGCTTTCTGGCTGTATCTCCACACTTATAACCCCTTTGTATAGTGGCACACTGATACCCAGGGAGCCCTTGCAGAGAGAGCTCAACAAATTAGAGATGGGTGATTACCAACTGCATGAAATTCAACAAGGGCAAGTGCCGGATTCTGCACCTGGAATGGGGCAACCCTGGATGTGCAGACAGACTGGGGAACGAGAGGCTGGAGAGCAACACCAGAAAGGGACCTGGGGGTCCTGGTCGATGGCACATTTAACATAAGTCAGCTGTGCCCTGGCAGCCAGGAGGGACATCCCTGTCCTGGGGGGCATCAGGCACAGCATCGCCAGCTGGGCAAGGGAAGGCATTGTCCTGCTCTGCTCTGCACTGGGGCGGCCTTGCCTCGAGTGCTGGGGGAAGTTTTGCGTGCCACAATATGAAAAAAGACATTGAGCTGTTAGAGAGTGTTCAAAGGAGGGCAACAAGGATGGTGTAGGGCCTTGAGAGGAAGCCATGAGGAGTGGCTTAGGTCACTTGGTCTGTTCAGCCTGGAGAAGAGGAGACTGAGGGGAGACCTCACTGCAGTTACAACTTCGAGAGGGGAAGAGAAGGGGCAGGCACTGATCTCTGCTCTGGGGTGACAGTGGCAGGACCCGAGGGAATGGCCTGAAGCTGTGTCAAGGAAGGTTAAGGTTGGATATCAGGGAAAGGTTCCTCACCCAGAGGGTGTTTGGGCACTGGAACAGGCTCCCCAGGGAAGTGCTCACAGCACCAGCCTGACAGAGTTCAAGAAGTATTTGGACAATGCTCTCAGGCAGATGGTGTGACCCTTGGGGATGGTGCTGTGCAGAGCCAGGAGTTGGTCTTGATGATTCTTGTGGATTTCTTCCAACTCAGCATATTCTGTGATTCTGTGATATAACTCATCAGTAGAGAGTCACTTTGGTTTGAGTGGAAAAATCCTTATTATTTGCAACTGAAGTTACCAAAGATTGACCTGAAAAGAAGTTGTCTGACTGCATCAGCTGTGCAGGGATAGCACTGCTTTCCAGTGCTAATAGAGCAGAAAGCAGAAGCTCAGTTTAGGAAAACAGAGAGGTCCTGACTTTGATTGCAACCATGTTGAGAAACAGGTTTTTACTCCAAACAAGGTCTACAGACACGTTTGGACAAAAGCAACTGCACGGACTCCTAAGTAAGGGGGAATTCAGTGTCTGTGGAAGGATTTTGGTGTCAATGTGAACATTGTTCAGGCTCACAGATGCAATCCCTGGAACTTGCTTTTGCAAATTAGTAGATTGTGCATGCTTGTATATATTGTTGAGTATTCCAGTTAACAATGAACATTAGACACCATATAATAACATCAATAAGTTTATATAATGAAAAAGGTGGATATTCAGACACGTTTTTCCCAACTACTTTTTAAATTGTGTTCATTGCGGAAATTGTGACAATCTCTGAGAATGGCAATCCAGCTAATACAATGCTTTTTCTGACTTGCTATAAGGACAGTATTACAAACTAATTTTTGTATCTGGCAGCAAATTGGATTTTGTTTGGGAAATTCAAGGCAATAATATTCACATTACACACATGCATACTTTTTCCCCGTATTTCATCTTTGTCAGAAAGATCTCATCTATTCAGGATGAAATTTCATTCCCATTTAATAAAAATGAAGTGATTCAAAGTTTACACTTGAAAAGTGTCAAAAATAGACACTAAAGTGGTCATTCAGTTGTGTAACTTTTAATCAGGGAACCAATATCAGTTGAATACAGTCAAACCCAGTAAAATTGCTTTTCCTTCTATCAACTCTGAATTTGGATATTTGACTTCAAAAGGACTGTTATTAAAAGTTAAGGTTCCACTGGCACATGAGGCTGGAGGTACAGATTAGAAATATTACTGGAGAGGAAAAATAGGCTGAAACAGTTGAGGCTTGGAGTGAATGAGATCTCCCTTTGGGGACACTACAATACTTTCAGGCACTGGACAAATCACTTAGAATTTCATGTTTTGATCCTCAGGGATAGAAACAAATGAATCTTTTCTTTCTATCCCTATAGATAGTCGTCCCTTAGCTTTAAGAACAGTTTCTTACCTTATGAATCTACGTGTGCATGTGTACATACGCATGTGTATACATAATACATATTTAAATTATCATCTACACACATAGGTGTAATATCCCATTGAAAAGCAAGCTCTGGTGTGGATTCCAAGCACTAATGTTACATAAATCAGAATTTAACTATTTCAGTGCAGAAGCAAAGGAGTATAGAAACAGAATTTCCCAGTGTTTCTGGCAAAATATGCATGTGGGTGTCTATTTTTGTCTGCCTACCTGGTTGCCCTGTGATTAATCCAAATTATAGTGAAAAGGCAGGGAAACATAGAACCAGACAACACATGGATAGCTTAAATTTCTGACTTTGAAAAGGGAAAATGAACAACCCTTTTTCACTGCTGGTGTTCTAATACAAAGACATACAACATAAGAAGTGACATAATTTACTTTGACACACCATCATTATTTGTTATGATAAATTAATAAGCAGCACCTTTGGGTGCTGCCAATTCATTCAGTTCCTGTCACAGCTGATTAGAATTTCTGACTGAGATGTAATAAAATGGAGAGTGCATTAATATATGATAGTTTCCTTTGTTTACTTAATGCAGAACAATTACTGCTTTTTCATTCCCCCAATCACAATTTTCTCATAAACAGTGAGCATTTCTACTTCTTGCTTACAGAGTTGAAATGGAAAGGGTCATTACTCATATTTTATTATTGCCCAGAGCTCTTAGTTACTGCGAAATAGAGGAGTAGTGGTGATTTAAATATGTAATATATAGTCTAACTAATCACGTTTGTTCAAAAGATCTATGATTAGCATTATTAAAACAAAATAACAATGTCTGAACATCCTATAAATTTAATCTTAGAATGTTGTAACCTCATTAATGATATTCCAATACTGTGTACACTATAGACAACTTCTCATCAGCTTGAATACTACAAATATGAGTAGCATTCTTGAATCATCTGTATTCCACTCCAACAGCATTGGCCTTTGCAAAGTATGTTCAGGTCATCCTAAATTAATTTCTCACTCTTTACATACTGCAAAAATCAAAATACTTCAACTTAATTTTTTAAAACTATCTTTGATTACCATCATCCTGTGGGATGTTAGAGATTTCTTTTCCAGTTACTACTGTACATTATTGCTTAGTATCCCTCCTTTTTTAAGTTTACTGCTATTACATCTTTGTTTCTGGAAATTGCAGGAATACTCTCCTGCAGTAGGCATATTAATACTTTAACCAATAACTTTCCATAGGGAACAGTGCTATTCTTGTTTTATTCTCCCAAATCTTCATTATAGGGCCCGATTCTATTCTAAGGTTCTTTCATGTCATTGCAGCAATTTAAAGAGTGTTTTCCTACTCTATATAGACTATTTGCTGCCAAGGGCAGGTAAATGCTTACTGCACCCGGGAACCAACCCCAAAGGGTTAAACGAAGGCCTAGCTGAATTGTGATCAATGTAGCCACTGACTTCACAAAATCTCATTTTCTCTCCATTATGTATTCTGAAGAGCTTCACTGTATGCTGAACTTTTCCTGCTAACAGGCTTCCCTATAATAGAGATGAGTAGTGTGAATGCTGTATTGGCTGGCAGGAATCCCCTAGTTCTGCTGCTGGTGCTGATGTTCCCACTGTGTCTTTTGATAAGTTAATGAAGTTTAATTTAATAAGAGCTGTGGGTGCCAAACATACTGAAAATCCAACCTTTTTTGATGGGTTTAAATCACCTAATTTCAGGAAGCTAGGCCCCCTGCACCACTTAGAAATTTCAGGCAATAGGCTTGCAGTTACATTATCAGGATTAATATGCTAATACAAGAAAATTTGCTAAGCATTACTATCCTATAGAACCACTTATACATAAACTTTAACTCAGGCTTTCTGTGCACTATTTGAAACCACAGGAACAAAAATTTGTGAACAGGCAAACATCTGCCTTCTCTACACTTTGAAGTCTGATCTTGGGTAAACCATAATAAAAACCTAGGGAAACCTTTTCCATTAATATTTACTGGAAGCATATTGTCTAGCTAAACACTCTTAGGGCTTTTATTTGCATAAGAATGTCTCATAGTCCTTAACAGATTTCATCAGCAGATTACCTCTGGGATTTTCTATTCTTCTTTGAAGCCAAAAAGGAAAGTAAATGGGTTTGGCCTAGGTCAGACAGAAATTTGGGCTGAACTGCAAACTGAAATCCTTAAAAGCCATGGGTTTTGCCTCCTACTAGCTTTTCTTCCACCATTCTGTGCTGTAAGACAGAATTTTTTTCTGAAGTTATTATTGCCTTGATTTCTTGTGAATAACTTTATTACTTCCTTGCTTTCCTGTGTCACAGAAATATACAGGGCATGGGACAACTCAACAAAACATGCAGCACCCGTGGGGAACAGTAGTTTTCAGAAGCTGTAATTCAAAGGCTCCTAGAGAGAGCCTGCTGCAGCTCCTCCCAGCACAGCTCTGTGCCAACTGCAGCCATCGAGGATGGCAGCATTCATTGCCCAAGCTGTTGTAGCCCAGAGGCAAAATCAAGGGAATTAAGCTTTTTAAGCTCCTCTTCTTTCTTGTAGCTGTTGCCCAGACAGTTTTCTACATATGATGAAGAGGAAGCCAGTGGCTCTCTTGGGAGAAGAGCTCTTGTGCGTCACAAGTTTAGGCCAGCCCCAAAGTCTCATGGTTGCCCTCTGTGAAAAAGGCAGCACATTTTTTGATGTGCTACAAACACCACTCAGATGGGAGTCTCAGATTTGACGGATGATTGAACAGATGTTCTTTTTATGTATCCTTGGTATAAAGTCAGCGTTTCATGGCACTGGCAATTGGACCACTTCTCTTTCATTTAATTAAGAAATGATGAAATATGGGGAGTGGTGGATGGAAAGGGTCTGGTCCCAACCCCAACGAACTCAAGGGAATGACGACTTCAGATAAATGGATACTGCATTAGGAGCTAAGCGCCATGTGGCTGTACAGACTGCTGACACAATCACTGTAATTTCGGAAAATAGCTTGTTCTTAAGAGACACCCTGAAGTCTTCCTGTGTTTAGAAAAAAGAGAAAGAACGAAAGAAAGAATGAAAGAAATTTTTCTTCTAAGTCTGTCTAATCTTCTTAACTGTATCAAAAGGCATGAGAAGATTTAGGAAAATGAAGCTCAGAGGAGAAGAAAGAGCCAGTCAAAGGATTTTTGAAAGGATTAAATATTAGTAGGGGATGATATGAAAGAATACAATAGAGCCACAAGGTTTGAAGACTTACCTGTTCTCTGCCATTAGGTGCAATGATTATTTCCTCATCTGCCATTGGGAGGAGATGCTTTGGGGGTAGAAAAGGCATTTTTGTAATCCTAACCATCACTCTTATTGTTATTATTAAACCCTTACACAAGGGAAATCCAATAGGTTCTTTGAAAAGCAAAGACTATATTAAAGAGGGATTTCACTTGCAAATATACAAACATGAGAGACAAAAGGTAATACAAAAAAATACAAATCAACACTGAAAAACCCTCATGCAGTTAGTTTAATTATTGCTGTCCTGGATTTAAACTGCAATTAACTTTTAGAGGTTTTGTACAAATGAGATGTACTTGGGGCTCTTCTGTTTCAGGGATACAGACTTAAAAGCATCCATGCAGTGATTATGCAAAGCATAGCAAAGCGTACTCTAATAAGACTTAATGTTGTCTAATATGAGCAACAAATGATGGATGAAAGAGCATCCAAGCACCTGGACAAAACCCAGAAAGTCTAACTCTGCCATTTTGCGTGTTTGAACATTTCCATTGGAGTTTAAGATACATGCATTGCTTCTTCTTTTAAAGAATGCTTTGTGAACAGTAATGTAAAAGACAACTGCAGTTACATCCAGCTTGAAGAGAAATAAACCAGGTTTAGACAAGTATCCATAATTCTATGACAGGTTGTAACTTCATTTTTCTATGCATTTTGCCTTCTTCACACACAACTCTGAATTTCATGGATTCCTGTTCCATATGGCATTATGGGCTAGACATTCAAGGTGCACTGGGTGACATTTGGCCTGAAGTACTACATGCTGGAACACTTGCTCCTACTATTCTGTCAGTACTTACTGTCCTTTTGGATAAACTGATCTGGCTGTGAGACACTGACATTTTATGGATTAAAACCAAACAAAAATCTTCCCGCTCCCCTATTCTTTTCCTCACACCACCTTCCATCTCCTACTCCTGACATTCTTCCTACCCTTTAACACACTGTTGACAATACCTGCAGACAGGGGATGGGCCAAGTCTGTTAAGTCTATTAACCAATCCTTCTCCTATCATTCAGGTAGTTCAATGATACCTGTGAGAAGTATAAAGAGAAGAAATACAGGAAATATGTTCCTGCAAGTTTTTAGCACAAATAATAGCAAAAGAAGGAGCTGAAAACTTCTCACCAAATACATAAAATGCTGGTGTCGTGCTGAGGGGAGAGAAGGGGAACAAAGGCCAAGCAGCTAGATCTGATACTGACAGGTCAAGATTTGTCAAGTGTGAATGGTATTGGGCAAATGGAGACAGATTCTGCACCTAAATTCCATGCCAATAGTAGCTGGGTTTTCAATCTTTCTCTTAACAAAAGAAAATATAAGAACCAATATAATGGAGCTACAGTAAAAATTTTAATTTATTATGAATCATTAACATTCAACTACCATTAGCAGATAAACATGTAGCTTAAATATCACTGATATTTGAAATAGTCATACCAATGTTTCCCCTACAAAACATCCAAAAATAATTGTAGGCAACAGCTGTTAGTATTCAAAGGGATTCAAAGGAAATCTCCAACTGGTTGTAGGTAGTATTTTATTGGGAACAACTGGAAAGCCAGTAATTGTACATTTTTTTTGATCAATCGTTGTCTCCAGTAGTGCTGAGGAACTGTCAGTTCCATTGCTGAAAATGATCCTTATAATGTAACCTCAATCAAAAGATATAATAATAACATTGATTTCAAATCCAGCTCTTAGTTTTCCAATAAACTGCAGACATAACAGCTGCTATTTTTCCTCCATGAATCATATTTTGACCACGATCTCTTTGGTCATCCTAGTGGGTTACTAGTAAAAAGAACACAAATTACAGCTTTTCCCCTTCTTGTTTTCATTAAGTCTAATATTTTGTATTAGTTCCTTGACCTTAATAGCAGAATCTACCCTTTTGTTTTTTTAACCTTAGCTACAGAGGAAAAAATGCTTTTACAGACCAGACAAGAAATCTGAATAAATTGGCACAGTGCGTATAAAGTCCACAGGGTAATCTGTAAATGTAGATTATGCTTTTCATTATAAAATACAGCCATGAAGTACTTATATGTAAAAGCTGCACTAAATTTTAACAATACACTGCAGTTGAAATTCTATATTTTAAAGTGCTGGGATGTTTTTGGCTACCAAATAAATTTTTATCTGTAAAATAGAAATATGGCCTCAGAAGCCTATAAATATGGGCTTTCCTTGCCTTGGAAGGTTGTGAGATTTATCTAAATATGAATTGTAGGTAACAGAAATGACACACTGTAACTTACCATGATTAGCTGAAGATAGCAACATCTAGAGAATGTTTCCTTGTATTACAGGAGTCATCTTTGTGGGAGGATAAAGGGAACAATGTAATGTATGGCACACCAGAAAAATAAAACAACACTTTACTCTATGTTTCTTCATCCCTTCAAAGTAAATGTATCCCCATTTTATATTTCAGGGTGATAGATAGTAAACATTTGTGGGAAGGGGTATATGTAGCAAATATTATCTAAACTAAAAAATAATTCACGCAAAATTCACAAGAACTTCATTTTTTTTACTTATTTTACTCTTCTATCACTGTTAAAAATGGTCTGTGCCCTCAATAGCATTTCTCATCTAGCAACCTCAATATGTATGTTGTAAAGATGAATGGATGAGGTGTTTAGAGTTAATGATCTGTATCATATTGCATCCATTTAGCTAAAGATATATAATCCCACACAGTTTGGTTTATATTGACTCTTATTCAAGAACTACATCTTTGAAAGGCCATCATGCTCTCCTGACAGGTTAGAAGATGAGAATAAATAAGACAATATACTCAGCTTTCTGTTTTATAGATAAAGTATACAGGTTATTTGATAGCTTTACTTCTTATATTTTACAGCGATATTAGAGTTATTTATTACCAAATTACAGTCACATTGCATTTTATCACTTAAACTTTTTGTGCTTTGGAAACATTTGTAGTTCATTTCATTTCTGCTAGCATAAACACATTCCATATCTGAGTGTGCATGAGTATATATTCTGGATAAATACATCTGATTTCAATGTTTTTTATGCATTCTGATCAACTGCATCCTTTTATGTCTATAGAATGAGATTCACCTCAAAGTAACAACTACCACAAAGAAATGATGCTATTTCAAATAAAATAATTGCAAAAAGACTTAGACAGTATTAGATGTAGTTTTTGGAGCAAGAATGGTTTAGTATGTTAGCTGATTTCAGAGCTGTCCTCTGTTTCTTGGCTAATGCTGCCTTTTAGGATGACACTGTTGTACCTCAAATCAGCTGAGGAAAAGTCATGGGTAGTTTGTATTTGTTATTTCTTCAGCTATGTTGGGTCAACAGAGCTGCACTGGATATGCCACATTCAGAGAGAATGTTTTCATCAAGTATCAAAAAAAGGCTGTAAGACGAACAGTGATTTTCATATTCTGACCTTTGTACTTTTTGTTTTATCTTTATCATCTGTAAAATAATCTGTAATCTCCAGTTTACTACTCTCAATAAGGGCAGATAGCACATATTTAAGATGAAACCTGACAATGGTTACTTTGTGAAAGTCTATCTCCACAGTCTGTGGTCCAATATTTATATCTATCACATAATAAGTTCCAGGTGCCGAACACATGAACACCAACGTGCATCTAGCCAGTGTAAAACAAACTGACTGCAGGGTCCTAAACAGGCATTTATGGATCATCTGTGCTCTCAGCAGAACCAGCACCACCAATACCTAAGTGTGATGCCAGGCAGAAATCTTAGTCATTTGTTGAGATAGACCAAATAAGTTCTCCTATGGTAAAAGGAAAATTCCTCGAATTAATATCTAACTGATAATGAAAGGTCACTTTTCACAGTGGTTGGAGAGGGTTAGCTGTGGAGATCTACAAGTACTGCAAGAGAACTGGTGTCCCTCAACATATTTATTAATGATCCAGAAAGAGCCTATGCAGTGAGAGGATGAAATTTGCTGATGTGATAAAATTATTCAAGGTATTAAAGGCAATACTTGCAAAAGGCTCAAAAGGATCTTATGATACAGAGTGACTGAAAGACAAGAGTGGCAGATAAAATTCAGCATAAATAAATTCAAAGTAATGTACCTAGAGGAAAACCAGTTTTAACCACATGGATACACTGATGGCATCTGAATTAGCCAGTACTCAGAAAAGAAATCTTAATGTTTTTGTGGGCAGGCAATGAAAGGGTTATCTTAAAAAAAGAATGATGATGAAGATGAATTGTTAAAACAGAATCAAAGAGCTGGCCAGAAATTACCACTGGTGTCACTGCATTGTCCCTTGGTTTACCTGTACCTTGAATATTGCATGCACGCTCTTTCTCTTCACCTTAAAAAAGATACAGCAGAATTAAGAATTCTTAATGAAGATTGACAATTATGATTAGATCTACTAGATCATCTTCTGTGAAGGGAGAGATTAGATAAGGTAGGCTATTTTAAATTGGAAGAGATGTCCCAAGTTGAATAGGATAGAAAACTATTAAAAAATTAATAGAACAGAACAATAGATAACTATTTTACATTACTTTTACAGCAAAATAATAGGGAACATAAAATGATTTAGTTAAGACTCAAATTTAAAACTACTCAAAGTGCTTATCACACAGAATGCATAAGCAAAGAGAGAAGTTCACTGCTGCAAAATATTCTTGAGTAACAAAGCAGGTATTTGTTGGTTTTGGGTGGGGGTTTTTTTAATAGCACTATTTGAAGAAAAAAATCACCAAATGCTACTAAACACCAGACTCTATCTTAGCAACTCCATTAGCCAGAGATTGCTGGAGAAATAAGTCTATCAGACACAGCGTGACTGAACTCTTGATCTGTCCTTACAGTCTTTCTTTCAGCCTTTAATGAAGCAGGTTGCATGTTGTGCTCTTTCCATACACTGCCTTATTGACAGGTTCTCAGCAAGATAAACGTTTGCTTTCCAAAGTATGAGCATACCTTCCAGTGCATTAAGAGAAACTACTGTTTAATACCAGAGATTACATCAGCTCTACAGATTTTTAAATGATCTCAGCTGAAGGAGCCTAAGTCTGACAAGGCAATTTCTGTAGGTGTCACTATAAACAGTGTCAGTGCCTGACACTAGCCCTAAATAAATCACTGAAATTACTTCCATTCTTGTTCTTCAACAGGCTTATATCTTAACACACTAGAACCAGCCAAACAGACCCTGATTCAAAAAACAGGCAGCACCATATTTAAAGATGCACCTCTAGTCATGAGGTGCTAAGTGACAGGGATGCATAGAGTTATACTTCCAGGCCACTTTTTGGAACACCATTTTTAAGAGGGTACTATGTGAACACTCACCTCTAATTTCCATAGATTATGAGGCGCAGACCGTGTCAGTGTCCAGTGTCTGACACACAGGGTCAAAGAGCTGCAGCTTTTCAAGCTTTGATGAACCACACTCCCTGATTTTGGAAGGTCCTGGCTCTGAGCCTTCATGCTGCTGATATAGCAACTACATGTGTGAGAGACTGAGACAGGAGACTTGAGTATGTGAAAGGTGTGTTTCTATATTCCACAGACAGCTGCAGTTTGCACATGCAGAGAAAGGCCATACCTGAGAAGTTAGAAGACAGTGAAAAAGATATAGTCCTAATTTGCAACGGCATAGAGTAACAGGGATGGTCAGGGGACAGTGTAATTCCTGGCAAGGTGACATTTTGGAACGCTGTTCTAGTCCAGCCAGCCCAGTTTTCTGTAATCCTGAAAAACACAGGTGCCTACAGCAGAAGAAAGAAACAGAATGTTTATATCAAACAGCAAATTTCAGCATAAAGTTTCTTACACTTGTCTATAACTGCTTACTCACCTCTAGAGAGAAAAATCTCTTCGTAAAGCAATCTTACACTTTGTCTCCTTCCTGCCCAGCAAAATCAAAACTCACTCAAATAACCCTAACACCACTGTAGATGATGCGACCTGTTGGATTTTTACTCGCTCATTTACATGAACTGCTGAGAACTCCAAAGAGTCTGGAAATGGTGATAAAGGGGTCACAGAACATTTCCAATGTATATTTTGACAGAAGACAACCTGAGCAGGGTATATCAATTCATGAAAACAACGAAAGCCTTTGGACTGGAAGAAATTTGTTTTCCCAGTGACTGGGTCCACTCTGCTGGCAATATGCATGCAGCAGACTATAGGATTCGGCAGACTATTGACAGTCAGTCTCATTACAAGGCCTTGCTCCCAGATTGCTAATTAAAAGAATATATACTGCTTTCTTTAACCCCATAAATAGTGAGATAGAATCATGCCTGGGGGCTGCGAATCACATTTGCCTCTATTTCCTTCTTCTACTCAAGAAACAAATGCAAGTTCTCACTGAATTAAGAAATGAGCCCTGATGAGGTAAAATATTATGCGTTCTGCTACGCAACATCCCCATGGAAGACTCATCCTGTGTCATTCTTGCTGCTTGGCAATATTTCTTTTTCTCTTCTACAAGTGCACAAACATGTAAAACTTCTGTTACTGTTCTCCACTGATTTTCCCTTTCCTTTTATTTTCTCATCTCCCACTTCTTTCTTGACATATTGTCTCTCTTTCATTATATCAGCGTCAGAAAATTGAAGCAAAATTGGTGAAGAACTTGTCTTATCAGAAATGTCACAGGCTACAGATGTTCGGTACAAACCAGCATTATTTACTTTTCTGAGTGTCATGAGACTCGCACACAGCGGTAAAGCTGAGCTATGTCAGGGAAGAAAACACCTGGGCGCATAAAAGTGATGGAAGGAGAAAGAGAAAGGACAGGAACATAAAGCAACAGTGAAAGAGTAAATTGCCAACAATATTAATCTTTTCCTTGCTAAGTAGCTACTCACCAAAAACCGCCAGGGACTTATCATAATAAAAGTGGTAATTTTGTGGAATTTTAACTGAAAAACAGTAGCAAATTTCATTGTGCATAGTCTCTTCCTGATTCCTCATTCCTTTTTGCATTCATGTGCTGGACTTTCAGGAAGGAGTCATCCATTTAATTTTCCACTCATTCATGCTTCAGTCCAACAACTCATGCAAGTGCTACATACCTATATACAGGTTTACACAGCCAGAAAGTCCTCTTCTGCATTAACTTACAGATTTAACAAATTCTGCATGTACTCCTGGACAAAGTCACAGTGAAGGAGAAATACTCTCATCGCTGTGAACAGTCTCCAAAGAGGAGCAGGGAAATGACACCCAAAGCAGCTGCCCTGGGAAACACAGAAACTCCATCCGGATGGGGAAAGTGGAGAGGCTGGAGCCTCTTGGCTTTTATCAGCTCTTTACATCCTTTTTCTCCAGTGATGTTCTGATAGTTTGATCCCAAATCTCACTGTGTTTAGTGATGAACTGCATCATGTTAAACACCATGCTCTAGGCCTTCATTACACAAGAGTTGCTGCACCCAGGGAATGCATTCCTGCTGTAATGCAGCACTGTGATGCTTCTTGCAGCAGAATAAATCTGTTTCGGTTTATGATAAAAAATAATGTGCAGCATGCTCAACTATGTTCACACTATTTTTAAGTGTATTTCATAAAACTTTATGATTTGATACTTTCATGGTTAGACTGGAAGGTTTGATGAAAGGCCCTGTGAGTCACTGGAGGCCTGTGAACACGAGCAAAGGTAGAATCTTACACTGCCAGGAGCTGGGACTGGGACTCTGTTTTATAGTAATTCCCCTGGAGCCGTGATTTGATACTAGTTTAGAACTTCTATGTGTTCACATTTAAATTAATCTAGACAAAACTGAAAAGTAGCAAAGAGAAAAAGAAGGCAAAATGAGGAAAATCTGAGCTTATGCACAGAGAGCCATTAGCAGTCTATACTGAAAACTTTATCATGCACAGATTCCCTTAATATTACTTCCGTATGTTATAGAAAAGGGAGAAATGAAAGAAATTAAATTTGACCACAGCAGAAAGAGATTTTTAGAAGCATAAATAGAAAATTTGACTTAAAATTTTGATATAAATGAAATACTTGTATCAGTATATCTGCATTACCTCTGTGTTTTCTAAATAAATATTATGGCAAGGAACATATCAACATTGCAAGTTCTAGTCTAGTCTATCACTACAACTGCTGGGTAATTTTATTTGAATGCTACTCTGTCATCAGAGTATGGTTCAATTACAGTTATATACATAAACATAGCTGTTGCTTAGCATTTAGAATACTCTTGCCTTATGTTCACTGATTTTTTCTTTCTGTCAAGTATTTCTCTATGTCCTTTCAGCTCCCCTGGTGAATTATTACAGTCAACATCACCATCAGGTCTTTCTGCTGCTTTTACACCTAATTTTATTTTCAACTTTAACCTTTTGTTGCTTTTTGCTCATCTGCACAGACTGAATAGAAATCATGGGGCTTCATCCTGTAAAGCCCTCTGGAATTAACCTTTCTGTCCTCCCCAGACCATTAACTAATATA
The DNA here is from genome assembly GCA_013399875.1 of Gymnorhina tibicen. Classification (NCBI taxonomy): domain Eukaryota; kingdom Metazoa; phylum Chordata; class Aves; order Passeriformes; family Artamidae; genus Gymnorhina; species Gymnorhina tibicen. The sequence goes on along the minus strand of VXAZ01009789.1, from coordinate 4,579,915 downwards.
TTCACCCCTTCTCCTCAAACTGGAATCGTTGTTATCTCCTTGTCTGTGGTCATCACGTCTGAAACCTCATCCTTAAAGTCTGCTGTAGACACTAAAGACTGCAATCTTGCTTGCTTCTTGGACTAGGTGACACAGTTCACATCCCCCTCAATCATTGTTTTCCACCACATGAAGAAAGGATTTCTGGCCCTCGTCACAATGCCTCTCAAAGCTGATCTTGCATTGTTTCCAGAGCAACTCTCAATGCAGTGATACTAAACATGCATGATCTGGGATTTTCCACTGCTCTGAGGAATATCTTCAAAACCATTTTATCCCCTTTCTTGTTGTTCTCCTCTCTTTCACATTGCAAATGGGAATCTCATTCACTAGGAAGGGAAGTATGACTGGTGCTGCTGGATGGCCAAGGACTGGACACACTCTTTTTCTAATGCTAATTTGTCTTTCTAACCCAGTCATTTTCTGTCTCAACCCCTTTTAGCTTGCAAATCCATGCAGGGTCTATGATTTATACAGTATTTATACATCTCATGTCACTGCCTCATATGTGCCCTGTTTGGCTTTCAGTTGCAACTTAAATTACCTGTATTTTTGCAAAGTTTTGATTTACTTTTCCATAGCCTAAGCAGATGAAAGCTTTGCACATGAACAAGTATTTTTTACATTTTCCCTCTTTAGTTAGCAATGACTATCAATATAAACAATTACAGAAAACTGTTTTTTACTATTCACTTTAGTTTCCTAGAATTTTTTCCATCTAGAAAGACACAGATGACTAAGCTGATTTTAGGTGTGATGCTATAAAACTAGAACTTTTTAATTTTCATTTTCCTACCCAGTGATGTATCAGCATTGTAAAGAGTGAAGTTCCAGAGTCCATGCCCATAAAATGAAAAGAGGACAGGTAAAATAAAAGCAGACAGAAGGGAATGAACAAATACATACTGCAGATAGAATTAGAGGATAGAATTACCTTTTGATCTGCCATTCTCAGAAGTCCCTGATGTAGAGAGAATGCTTTTCTTTCCAGGGAATCCTACAGAAACACAGAAGTTTGCCTACATGTTAAATACAAAAGGTTAAGTAAAGTGTTAGGAAGCTAACTCAAAATTCAAGACTAATTTAGATTTCCTGAAATAATCATTATGGCCACAGCAGTACCCTCTTTTTATATATTTGCCTAAATAATAATTATAATAAAGTTAGCAATAATTTAAAAAAATTTAAAATACTCTCCTGAGGATTTTAATAACTTAAAATCCTCAGGAGAGGATTTTATGCTCAATCCTGAAGAACGGCACTTGAATGCCCGAGTAAAGGGCATCCCTACAAGATACTAAATCAATGAATTCTTTCAGAAAAGCTGAATTAGGAATTTGAAAATGTCTTAAAGATTAGGAGAGTGTTTTAGAGAGGAAAACTGGAAGTAATTAAAGAAGATTGCAAATTATAGAAAAAACAGTCTGACAGAAAACATGTCTAGTATAAAAGATTGACTAAGAGACATAAAAAAGGAAGAGGAAGTAAAGTAGATGAAAAGAAAAAAACGTTATAGACACAGTAAGCTATTATAGCTCTTTTGTTTTACGGAGGGTTAGCTTTATTCCAAATTTTGCCATCTCTCATTTTTATGGTGGATTTAGCCACTTTCAATAAAACATGAGCCTGTTGTGCTGGCCCTGGAGCAGATGCAGTTGTGGCACTGGTCCTTCAGCCCCTCAGGAGGGAAACTGCTGATGCTGAGCTTTGTGAGCAGAGCTCCTCTCTGGGTACTGGCATTGCCTGGGAGCTTCATCCTGTTAAACCATCAGCTCTTGGACAGGGCACTGGCACTGTGGAAACTGCTGTGCTGTCTTTGATTTCTGCAGTTTTCTTAGCTCTTCTAGGTTTTACCCCCCACTTGCAGTGAGAGTGAACAGGGGCTTCTGGTGATAGCTCAGCCAAACAGGAGGGTGCAAATGTACTAATTCTTAACCGTGCTGAACTCCTGCACATGTGTCCTTCTAGGATGCATGCCAGCTCCTGCCAGGGTAGTGTGAAGGGAGCTTATATCTGTCACAATTTTCCAAGATGTCCTGTCAGTCAGCCTAGATATAATGGGCTTCTACAGGACGCAAATGGATATAATTAGGCTCCTCATCCTCACATAAAAGTAGACAGTAATTTCAGAAATATCTAAAACATATCCTAAATTTTTGTATTGACAGCTACACTCTTTGGAGAAAATAACTTCTCTCAGAACCAAGAGGGTTTTAACTTTTACTTATGAGTGACTTCATACCTGACTTCTGTATTTTTTGATGTATGTGCCTCTAAGGTAGAAGACGTAAAATCTAAAATAATTACTAAGCCTTGTAGCCAAAAGGAAAAAAAAAATTAGAATTGGACTTCTGTGCTGGAACTTTAACCTATCAGAATTACATCAGGCTCAGGTTTTCACACTGGCCAGGGACATGCTATAGCATGCTGAATAGGATTCTTTATCTAACAGTGACACCTTAGAGTGTTAAATTACAAAATAATTTTCAAGTCCAACTACTGGAAAAACTGCCTCCACTTGGGTTAGTCACAGTTCACAAGCAGGAGCAATTTTACCATTTTATACTTTCAGTGACATCTTCTTTTAATATTTTTTTTAAAAACCCTGTCTCCTAGAGTTTTTGTCCTATGCCGTTGCTAGAGGATTTAAACTTTAAATGTCAAAGTCTATCAGGAATGAAAATGTTCCTCTGGAAAGGTGAATCAACTCATGCATTAAGGAAAGCATGACATGAAGAAAACCTTCATGTTCAGAAAAAACTAAATCTGGGGTCTATTGATAAAATAAATGCTCAGTTCCAATGTTTGATTTTGAGCCATAATCAATATGATGGGACTGATCATACAGAAAAAGACAAGAGCGTGAATAAATGCTTTTGAGAGGCAATTAGAAGCAAGCAAAAATGTTTGCAAAGTAGACTGATGTTAATTAACAAATTAATAAACTGAATAATAAAGTATACAGGGTGAAATGAGGATTTATTTTAAATAAGGGCTATTGTTCTTATGACTCATGCAGTGGGGTTTAAAAAAATTTAATATTTTAAAAAAGTCACTCAGGGTTTCTCAAGGATGTATGAACCCATGAAGAGAGATTCTTATGGGAAATTATTTGAGTTAAACAGTACAATGTCACTGGACTAAACTTTTTGCTTCCTGGAGTTGATGACAATTTTTTTGCCTATTTTTGTCCAAAAATCTACTGTTCTTAATTTCGCCACAAACTGAATCAGCGATGTAACTCTAATCACAGAATTAAATAATTTTATATTTATAATGGGTAGTTTCACTACAAAATCTGCAGTAAATTATTGTCTGACTTCATTATTATATAATTACATTCTAATGGTCTAGATTGGTTACAGTGTTTGTACTGCTTACTCTACATTTAATAAACATTATTGCATTTAAAAGACTAGATATTTCATATCTATTATTAAATATTTCTTAATGGAAAATAATATCCCTAATACATAGTGGGGCATCATATTTCACACAGCAATGTAATACAGAGAAATATTTTAACTGATGTTACTAAATGAAAATTTGACCAAATACTGAGTATTATTATTAAATTCTAGCTGGTGTTAGTTAGCAAGATGAACCTCAATAAGTTCATGCCAGTTTACTGTGGCTGTGCCAAGAGGCAGCATCAGTAAGGAAGAGCCACACAAGCTGCATTTGAGATGTAGATGCGAACTGTGGAAGTCAGACTGCCTCTGGAGCTCCCCTGGATATCTGTCTCCCTTCTGGGAGGGCCAAGGGAGGCTTTCTGTTTCTTGCCTTTTCTCAGCATCAGGCTCCCACTACCCCAAACTTACAGATGATCAAATGAGCTGTATTCTGCTGCTTAGCATGTGGAAGGGGTTATATCTGTTTATATTTACTATATATGCCCCTGAAGACTTGGGTCTGGAAGTACTGCAAGCATAATAAACATAAAAATAAACATAAATCTCAGATGTTACATAACCACAAATCTATGATGTTGCTTACATCTCAGCAAGAACTTGGTGACCTAGTAAAAGTTACATCCGTGGGTCTGTGTTTGAATATTTCACTGAATGAAGATTGTTCCCCACATCATGACCTACAAAAACCAGTTCTGCATCCAGCCAATGGCTTCAGTCTGTTTTTCAGTCCTACCACTATATATATGTATGATTTGAATGCCAGGGGGCAAAAAAACCTGGTTGAGTGCTGTAACTTTATCTGCCCCAACCAGATCTAGCAGAGCTTGTTTGCTTAGAGCTTTTGGGCACCAGAGTGACCTCCCTGCTCTAAGTGTCATTGTATTCTGGAAGTCTTGCCCTTCTGTCACATTCTTTCCATTTTGCATCCTTTGTCTGCTCTTTGGACACTTTCTAATACATGAGTGGACCAGCTGCATGATGCACCCTAGCATGGAGCAAAATGTGGCCACTTCTTTGCCTGTTATTTCAGTTTGTTCTTGTTATTTCCTTTTAAAATCACTGTCTGGAGAGAAGGGAAGAAAAATTCTATTTGGGGACATGGAATATCCTGTAGGTCATGATGCTTAAGCACAGTACTGCAGCTTTTGCAGTCAATCACAATTGCACATTGTAACAGAGAAAATGAAGGCAGAAATCTCACTGCAGCCTCCAATGCCCGGGCATTCCCTCCGTGGAAAACTAGCCATAGTACACACTGACACACACCAGCTTGGGTAAATGCTGTGTTTTGTGATCATATGGACAAGGATTTCCAGCCTCCAGATATGGGCTGTAATAGTAAGAGCGAGGTCATCTATGTATAAAATCCACAAGCGTTCTGTAGGCTATTCATCTCCATGCTTCAGTCTCTAACCCTACGAGGTTTAAAGAGGCATCATGATATACATTTTACATCCTTTCATCATGCATGAGGTAAGAGCATGGAAAACCTCAGTATTCTCAGGTCTAGGACTTGTATGACACTGCAGACCCCAGCACCATTCCCTGGGTTCACAACAAGTTCAGGTTTTCAACCTTTAAACAGATTAGGCTCATTGTATTGTAGAAGGCTGGTTATTTGACATTTATCCTTGAATAATAGAAACTTATACAGAATTTAAGTGTTTGACTTAAAACAAAGAGAAAAAAACAAATTTTCTGACTGAATACAAAGTGTACCTGTGACCTTGACCTCAAAAACCCCTCCCAAGCTGATTAAACATCCATTAATTCAGTGTTTGACAAAATATTACTTCGGGCAGGTGTGAAAGCCCTAGACTAGTCCTTTTATACATTATATACACAGCACATAACTATGATTATAAATCTCCTCTAGATGCAACAGCTACAGATCCTCTGTTATTTTGAGAAAACAGGAGGAAGAAAGGAAATCTCACTCAGTGAACTCACCTGCAGCCTGACAAATTACCTCATCCATTGCCACTACTATGGGCTTACCAAGCGGAATTAATTTCTCTGCTACCATGATCTTTTTTCTAGACCAGAGATCAAGGTCATGTTACACCCACAGAACATCAACCAGATGTGTATTACTCTTCAGGAGATGTCCTAATTCTTATTCTTCAGGCAGTAGCCACTAGTGGCCTATTAACTATTATATATTATAAAATCTTTCATATATTCTGTCATTTACAGCTCCTACAAACTGCCCTTGCACAATGTAGTAATACATAAGGCTTAGGAAACTGACCTCTAAAGAATATTAAATAGCTGTGTGGCAGCTAAAAAGCAATTATCTCTGTGACTATTTAGATATACCTAAGTAATTTTTAGCATTTATAGTGTTGGTAATGATCCCTCTTGGTGCTTTGATATACCAAATCACGGCTAATCTATGCCCACTGCTTTGTGTTACAAATGCAAATGTGTTTGCATTGATATAAATACTAGACAAAATTTAATTACTGCCTTATTATTTTCAAGCTTATACATGCAAAGCTACTTGGAGCTGTCATTTTCTTTTCTATGATCTAATTACAAAGCCTAGAGGGATACAGAGAGGAAACCAAGTATTTGAGGGAATGGGATATACATGCTCCGAGGGTAGTCACAAGCTCAGCAGGTTGCAGGAGCAAAGCCCACCAAGTCTAAAACAGGTTAAGAGTCAGCAGAATGTGTAGAAACGATAATAAATATCTAACTACAAATGAAAAAAAGGATCCCAGGAGAGCAGTGTAATTGCCATGTGACTGAACCTGTGCAGGAAACAGCTATTTAATGCATTGTCAACAGAAAAGTAAGAAAGCAAAGTTTGTGTGCCAAGACCGTGCTCCCTTTGCCACCCCCATGCCCAGCAGCACCTAACTTTGCTGCCACACTGACAGAAGTGAGAAGATGAGTCCTATTTCTAATGAAACCACCTGTCTTTAATGGTGACAGGCAATTTCTGAGGTATTTTACTCCAAGTTAGTGATTCTCCTGTTCTGCACAGATTTTTAAGCATGCCTGGAGACAAAATTCCATCCAAGTAATCAAGATAATCTCGGGTGGTTTGAAGGAGATTGGGGGAAATAGGAATAATGATGTTTTATATGATCAGCTAGAGTAGCATTAAAAAAAAAGTATTAGCATGGAAAAGGAAGTAGTTAACTTGTAAAATTCTACCTGGGGTAAAAATGATCCATTATGCAGTAATCACGTACTCTGATTCCTCCCAGCAAGGCCTAGATCAAGGCCTAAAACTTCCCTAAATTTAGAAAAAAAGGAATAAAATTATTCAGGGTTCTGCATTCTAGTACACAACAGAATCATTTTTACCAGAGTTGCCACACAAATATTTAAACTACCTGTACAATGTATAGAGCTATGCCTGATTTAAATGTCTTCCCAGCTTCAGAAATTAGCATTGCAACTTTGTAGCTCCTAAGCAAGTTGCTTCTATAATAATAGAACTTTAAAACTCTGTGGAAGGATATATTCGAAATTGCCTGTTCAAAGAAATTTATGATTTTATTATAGCTGCATATTGACTATTCCTACAATAACCTGAAGGCAGAACCAAACAGTTTATTTATTCAAACTGCAAATGAAATCGGGCAAGAAAAGTAATTAGCAAGCAACAAAAAATAATGGAAAAGCTCCATAAAAGCGGTTTTGAATTTATGTGGGTTGTCAGATAGTTAGAAAAATAACAGCTTAAATTTTAAAAGATCAACTTTTTTTTTTTTCCCCCCACACTGCACACAATATATACAGATTAACCATGAAACTGGCTTTGAAAAAGCCCAGAAATCACAGGGTACTCTGCACATTACCCAGCCACTGCTGCTTCTGAGTGGAAATGTTAACTCAAGAATCAGAGGTGCTCCTACAGGCAACCCTGGGGATAGATTTAAACAACACAAATAATATTCTGTCTAAAAGAAACCAATTTTCCGAAATACAGATTCTGTGGAGGGTTTTTGCCAGTATTTAATTTTTATAGTAATAGGCTACATTTCTTGTCTTGAAAATGAAAACTACTTGGAACTAGGAAGTTTTCTGTAGGCCAGTGGTCTGCTCTATTTTCCTCTTAGCTGTACCCCTATACAGCTAACCCTTAGCTACAGTCCTGCACCAGCTCAGGCACGGTCATGTTCCATAACCAGGAAGTTCAGTTGATTCCCTCTGGCTTCCTTAAAATTCAGGTTCCACATTGCTACCTAACCTCCTCATGAGAAAGGACTTCAATTTCCTGAATAGACAGCAGTTCCTCAAATTTCTAAACCAAGTTTAAGTCACAAGTTAGCTGTTTTGGGGAAAAATCTGAGTGTCACTTCATGTAGTAACGTTGTTTGTCCCCCATTTAATCCATTAGCCTTTCTACCATCAATCCTCTGCCTTAACTGTTGAATTCCTTTAATTCTCATTCTAACTCTACCTGTTGCAGTCTTGGTTTAATTCTCCCTCAGCTGGTTTCCATGCACACGTGTCTGCGGGCCATGGGCTGTGATGCACTAATCCTGGTGCTGCCGGTCCTTTCCCAGCTCCGGCACTCGCTCCAGCTGGGGAGGCCACGGACGTGAGGCTGCTGGACATGGGAAAATGAGCCCCATAAACTCAGGCCAACACAAGCCCAAACAGCCCAAGAGGCTCTGCTGTGCCAGGACAGAAAAATGCACCAGCAGTGGCAAAAAAGATAATGTTTGGTTTTTTTTAACTATGCTAAAACCTTCTCGAAAGCCACTCTGCTTTAATAAGACTCTCTCATATCCCCTGGCCCTACAAAGTAATTCATACATGGTTTACCCATGCTTCCCCCTATTCCCCAACTGCAATGCTATCTTTATAAATATTTTCCTACTGCTTAATGCAGCTATGAATTTCATAATGCTCAAGGTAAAAGCAGCAAGAAACAGCTGGATTATCACTTTGGCAGTTCCTTTTTTGCATGGTCACTTGGCTCTCAGTGTGGAAAAGGAGTAAATAATGGCTATGACTATTTTGATGAATAAGCCCCCAGTGAGGACATAATCACCATTTCAAAAATAAAAGGGTGAATTCTTATGGTTTTTTTGGATATTTGTATTCCTTTTAACTGAATGGTCTCTTGTACAATATTTTACTAGCAAGGCATATAATTTGTTTCTTTTTATAATCTGAAGCAGAATGTCCCTGAATAACATAAAATCCAAACAACAACCTCCACCATGCAGCTATGGATTGTAAAATCAGACTTTTCAATAAGCATTAGGATTTCACTGAAAACCATTATAGGCTTTTATCTTTGATTTTTATAAAATATACTCTAGCAATCAGTTGTGAATCAATGTTCAAAGTCCTGAAAATCTGTAAACATGAGAATTTGAAACAAGAGAATGAAAAGAAAGAAAGGATAAAAAAATATTGCTTCTGATATTTTGTATTATATCAGTAGTTGCAGTTCAGTGACCAGTCATTTGTCTGAGACCAATATCTAAGACCCTCTCTCCTAAAAGAAGAGGTGTGAGAAATTGAACTAAATATTTTAGATTTCAAGATGCTTCTAAAACAATTAGAGGAATTTTAAAAACCCAAAGAAAGAAACACCAAAAGAAACATGTAATGTACAGAAAATAGCAACATTCTTCCTGAACAGAAAAATATCAGCTACTCTTTTAATATTTTATAGTCTCACATTTCCGTCTCCTTTGCAAAACAGAGACAGAAAAAAAGCACTCTAACTGGCAACACCAGCATAATCCTTCCACAGACAGACCCTACTTAAAAGCAGAGAAGATTATAGAAGTATTTTAGTACTGACCAAGACTGCACTTTTGAAAATGATTGTTTAGTTATCCTCACGTCATACAGTCGCTTTTGCATCACAGAGCGGGCTCAGAGGAAACAGAAATGAAATATATTCTCCTTCCACTTGAAGCTTAACCAGGTGTGGTGCAGGGAACCATTCTCTCTGAACAGCCAACACTGGGTGGAGTCTGAAGTACCTCCCATGCAACTGGTACAGTGTGGCCACTGGCTTCACCACACAGGTACTGGTGCAAATTCCCCATGTAGATGACTTCAGCAATATTTTTGCTTTCAACGTGCACAAATTGGCAATTTCCTTCCCATGCTCTATGAGATGGTGGCATGTATTTTGGACAGAATTATACAAAGTTTCTATCTGGTATATATATTTTTTTTCAAATACTTTCATGGGGACTTTCTCAATCTGTGTAAATGGCAGAATAAAAATTATGTACATTGGGTACTCATGCCTACCAGGTTACTGGTTGTTTATTTGGGTATTTAATCTAAAATAACCTCACTTTAATCTCCGAATGTTTACATTCTAAGGCAAAAGAAGTAGCAAAGGAATTTAAAAACTCCCTAATTTTTGGATGCACTAATGCAAGTTAGTTGCTTTTAAGTCCACAATTAAGTTCTTTCCCAGAGAGGAGTCTGAGAATATCTCTTGTTTTATCTCAGTCAGCTTAAGGCTATAACACCTCTGACAGATTACTATTATTTTACATCTGTTGTACAGAAATGAATCTGAAGCACAAATATTGTTGAGTTTCCTATGGGAATTTCTAGCAAAGACAAGTTTATCATAAAAGAATCCAGCTCCAAAATCTCTATACTCAAAGTATTTCATGGGATATTAAAATCCTTGGATTAAAAATGTATTTCAAAACACAGCAGTGTGCAGGCTTCTGGCAGATAGTAACAGATGACTGGGCTCAGCCTCTGTATGTTTGTCTTTTTCCCAGCTCCTCCCAAAAGGCAAAACCCACTTGCTTATTTTTATCCTCTGCAGAAAAGCTCACAGGTCCTGGCCCTGACAGTTTACCTACCAAGTGAAATCCAATTCCTGCTAAAATTCTTATTGACCCCAATGCAGCCATGAAAGAAACAAGTGACTTCACCACATCGTCTCCAGAAGCAAGCCTGGAAGATGACCTTACATTGATACTGCAGATCCTTAGATGTCTGCAGTCAAAACACTGCTGCTTTTCTCAGAAACACTCCTGAAAAGAAGGGGCAATTAGGTAGTGGTTATTGAGATATATCTGGATATCTCTGGATGCACCAAGTCTCAAAACACCTACAGCCCTGACATAGCAACTTTACACACAGGAATGATTTCTAAATGACAGACCTTAATCAAGAGTAATTCCCAAGCTCAAGCATGAATAGGAGACAGGTACCAGGTTACTCTCTAATTAAATAGATTGAGTCAAATACTTAAAATTAATTAATATGTTAAACCCTTGGGGTTTATCTCCAGACACAGATTCTATAAGAGAATCACTGGATACATAAATTATCGTTTGAGAGAACAACATTAGTGTTTACCAGTTCATTTGTTTTGCAATATTACTTCCAGAAATAACTTCCATATATGTATTGGCCCATATTACATTGATTTGTAATTAAAAGATGATTATTAAGGTTATAGTGTTAAACTATCAGAAATTAGACATATGCAGTCCCAGTTTCCCCTTAAGTGCTGACTCCCAGTCTTCCTTTCTTCTTCCCCTCCCTCCCCATTCCAGTCCTGTGCCATCTCTCCACCACCCTAATGCAATCAGCACTCTGGGTAGATGTAATTCCATTCCCTCCCACAGCTCTCCTTCTCCCAGACATCATGCCCTGATTCCTCAGCAGTGCATCAGTACAAGTTCTTCATCTGATTTCCAAAAGCTGGCGTCAACATCGTGTGATACTGAGGAAAACAAATCCCTGTGTTCCCAGACTTGGAGCTCAGACACCACACAGTCCTCAACAAGCAGGAGGTCTTAGTGGCAAGGACTGCCCTGCTCAGTGCTGGAACATGTCCAGTGCAAACAATATTCACAGCAGTCAATTTTAAACCTGAATATTCTTCCTAGTCTTGTAAGTACTCAGACATTTTCATTCAAAACTTGTCTAAGTTCAGCTGCTATTTACAGAAAAGGTGAAAGGAATGTATCACTGGCACACAGGATGAATTTTAAGACTCCCTACACAAGGAATCTAGGACTCCTCAAGAAATATATTATCAAAATACTTTCATATGGTTAATGCAACCAAGTTACCTAACAGGTTCCTTAGAAAAGAATACTCCTGTCTCACTTATAAATGTCAACACAAATAAAAACATCTTGAGATATTGAAATATCTCAAATAATAGCTCCAGTTCTGACACCTTAAGAGGACACAAAACTGCCACACTACTTGTAGAGCACTTAGGGAGAGTTCTTAAATTACACAATTTGTGATCTCTATTTTCCATTTCCACAGAAGCTCAGTGAAAATATTCTCAGTATGCAATATTAGCAGCATACTGAGCACAGAGTAACAGAAAGTCACTAACAGAAGCCAGTAACAGAGAGTAATCTCTGACACAGAGAAACTTATGCAAACATGCAATGGAATACAGAAAAGCACGCTCTTCAAAATGAACACAAGAAAATTAACCACCTTTTCTGCTTAATTCTACCTGAGTTCAGCTGGGGACAGATGTATGCATCAGAATAAATTTAATCACTTCTAGATTTTTCTGTTATAAGCAGGGAAGGAAATAGTCAGCAGAGGAATGAGATAATAATGCTGGGGATATCTTCTGGTCAAAAACTGAACCTTAAAGGTACCTTGTATGTATTTTGATATTGTTTAGCTATACTAGCAACTCATATTCACAAAAGAAAGTTATTCGTTTTCTGAGGTACAGTAATTTGTGTGGGCCAGGCTGACATACATTCAGGTTTGGGCACATCTGAATTATCTTCCCTTTCACCTTCCTCTACTGACTTCAGTACTGGGAACATACCAGTAAGGAATAGAGGATTCCCATAACTTTCTGCTGAGAGGATTAAGACCGCGTTCACCAAGATCAACTCATGGTTTATCTGAGGTCACCCAGTAAGGTTTTTTATGAGTGTATTATTGCTTTCTCCAAAACAATTCCAGAAGGTTTCAAAACCTTACCATGACCAGAGAAGAACTACACCATTTTTTCCTTTTCCAGTCAAAAGAAGCACAGCTAATCATCTGTAACTGCTTGATAAATGTCATTCTGCGGTGTTATAAAGTAGCTGGTATTTGTCAAGGATGTCTCAAAGGGTAAATGAGTATTTATTTCCAAGTTCAAAGGGTAAACAGAAATTTAGCTGGCATTATAGAGACACTCTGGCTGGAAGAACAACCAGCAAATATATCAGGCAGCTTTTCCCAGTCCATAGTAAGGGGTTGAATTTCATTGCCCTTTGCATGGCCACTGAGAGGCATTTATTGCCACTTTTCTATTACCTACTAGCCTTTGATTTACAATTCTTCCAGGGAGGTTGTTACAAAGGCCTGAGAAGTCATTAGCCAATTCCTGAAGTGCTAAATCCAGACATAGGCACTATCCCAGGGCATGAACAGCAGTAAAACAATTCATAGTCAAACCAACACAAAATGATTTGAGAATGACAGTGATTTAAATAAACCAGCTTCAGATTGGTTTATTTTAATTCTATAAATAAGCTTGTATAGTTTTGCTGACACACAGGTCTTCAAAACAAGTTTCAAGAGAGAAATTAAGTTCAGAAATGTTTAAAACACAAAAAAAAGCCCAAGAAAAACAAAACAAAACAAAACCCTGCAGGCTGATTTAGGAGCAAATTCTGACATCTGTACTCCAATTTAGCATTTGGAATCAGGCTGATAAAAACATTAAGTCGTCTCTAACTGGTGGTAATGAATGCAATCAAGCCGTCTCAAGAGAATTATGTTTCTGAATAAATGCCAATTATATGATTAGAACTTACTTATTTATCATCACTGTCATCACTTGATTCCGAAAAAAACTAAGTTTTCTTTTTTTCTTTTTTTCTCTTTTTAATGCAACTGCTAGACATAGTGTATATACAATATGCCAATAGGAAATTAAAAATCACACAATTACCTCAGGATAAGATGCTTAAATTACGACTGTTCATTTTGCTTCAAAAATCTCTCTCTATTTGAGCGGTAATTTAAACATATTTTAATATGCAATCTCAGTAGAATATGGTGTGCAAATAATAGCATTGTATGTTTCGTTAGAAAACAAGAAATCATTTCTAAAATGCTTCAGTTTCTTGTAATTGAGCTTGTGTAACTTTTGAACTTGTGGTGTTGTCTGCAGTCATTCAGTGTATCCCAACACAGGGGCTGAAGGGTATCTTTTGTTGGGTTGGCAGAAACCACTGATATTCCTGACTATAGGAAGGTATCACAGGTGTAAGACCATAATGGTCCTGAACGGGCAGGATTTTGGACTTTTCCTGCAGAAGTTTTCTCTTGCATAACCCCAAAATGCACTGCAAAAGAGACTACTCCTCATGAAAATAAAATGGTGGGAGTTCTATTTTAAAAATTTATTTTAACTTAATTTAATTTTCGTTTAATTTATTTTATTTTACTCATATTAGTGGAAAATACTTCTCAAGAAATCTGCCAGGATATTTTTCTAGAGTCTCATTTGAATGAAAGACAGCCAAAAAGAAATGTAATGATTAGGTAGAAATAATTTCTCTAAAAGCAGAGGGGGTAAAACTAACATCTCCACTTCCTATCAACGAATAACAAAATTCCTTTATTAGTAAAAAAGGGAGAAGCAACTTTTAGAAAAGCCTATAAATTAAATAGCAGCAGCAACCTGAAGCAGTCTAGATAGCAATGACCCACAGGTCAACAAATGATACATATTTTAAGCAGGAATATTTGTTAAATTCAAAGCATTTGAATTTTATTTCACTTCTAAGTAAAAAAAAATATACATATCTTTTCATGTCACATCAGCAGCAAAGATATCTTACTTTTATTCAAACAGGGGATCCATATGCTCAGGTCTCAGCCATCCTCTGTCTGAAAAGGTCAGAAGCAGTATATCAGGATCCAGAGAGCCAGAATTGAGGGAAAATTAGGATTCAAGACCAGAAACTTCGCACTATTTCATGTTTGACAAGCTCCTGCAGCAAAACCTACCTGTGCCAAATTGAACAAAATAATCTTGACGCTGCAGAGAGTCCTTACCTGTGGGAGTCATTGTAGGAAAACACAATTTCAAGTAATGTGATATTGCTCATGCAAGCTGAGACACAAATATCAAAACTGCTTCTCCAAATAACATACAATGGGGACTTCAAGGTTTGCAGGCTTTTTGCTGAAATCTTGTGTTATGATTATTATTTCATCCAAGCTGGCAGACTAACAACAGAGCACAAACAACAATATCATGCCATGTGAGCAGTGAGTGCTCTTATACATGACAGCATAATATAGCACTTCCCCCTAAAATAGATCTCTATAGCCAGTTCTCGGCTGTACAAACAAAAACAGAACAAAATTAAGCAAACAAGTAACTCTACCATTTGTCATGACTGACAGGAATAGGGTGTGTTTCAAATTTCAGGTGTCCTGGAGAATGCTCAAACAAATGTGTTAAATGTCTACTTATCCTTAAAAATACTTACCTAAAGTGCTTCTAAGATTAAATCAACCTATGGCAAATTTAGACAAAAAAATCTTACACATACACTTGTTGAAATAAATTAAAAGCAACACATTTTGCTCTTGTTTCCTTAAAACATTTCAAATTTACCATCCTCATTATTTTTGTTGTAGCTCTTAGTGGACCAACTGACATTCAGTTCTTAGAACACACACCTATGAAAGTACTCAAGATGCTTACCTTTACTGAGATTTTGTCTTGCCAACTGCAGGAGTGTTCCACATTCCTGTGAGCACACTCAGTGGGACTAATTCCACACTGAACCGGAAGGAAGATTCAACAGGAAGAAATGCACTCAAATATACTCAGACATCTTGTTTTATACCACGGCAATAAAGAGAAATAATCAGCACAATCATTTCTTTTGGAAGAAGGAATGCCTAGCTCACTGTAATTAGGATGAAATTCACACTTTGAAGGACACGACACAGTAGGAACATGTAAACAGGACAGAGGAAGCACCTACCAATCCATTTACCAATGGATTTACTCCAATGAGAAGGAATTTGTCCTAGGAATTCCAGACATATAATATGCCATATGAACCCTTGTAGACTAAGAATGAATTCTATTTCCAAGGTGTCTTAACATTTATTAAAAACCTCTGTCTTCTTATTTCTTATATAGTTTATTGTACGTTCTTAGTGGATAAGATGTGTCAGAGAGCAGGAGATAATGAGGAAAAATAACTTCATTTTCAGATTCTACAGGAAACATTCTAGCATGCACTGATAATAATTGTCTGACACACCAAAACATGAGGAAATAGACTGATTCTTCTGCTTGCCTCTGTCCATTTCACCTGGTCAGGATTATCATGTTGAATACCCTGTCACAGGACAGGGCTGCCACTCACTGGTTAATCAATCATATCTAAGCCCCCCATATACTTAGCAAAAACAAGGAAATGAAGGATAAAACACAATTTTAATTATTAGTGTTTAAACTCTTGAGGAGGTAAGAAAAAAGCCTTTTACAAAAACACATTCATGGATGTTAAAGTGTTTATACAGTTAGGAGGTTTTTTTTCCTCAAAAAATACCTCTAATAAAAAGACTCAGCTGGAAGCTACAAAAATAGTCAAGTTTCAAGGTATGAAAATAGTGACACATGAAACAATGAGAATGTCTCCAAAGTTGAATGAATTTTCAAGGAAAAAAGAGGAAAGTCATTAAGATGGAAGTAAAATCAGTGGAGAAAGAATAGCTTGAATAAAACAGATTTAATCATAAGGTTGATTGAGATGTCTGTGAGAGTTGATAATGGGTGGTGATAAGATTTATAAGTAAATTAGCTATAATAAAAAGGTGTTAATTTTTAATGAGATGAGCTCTCATTAGAGACTAAAAAGAAATCTAGACTTTTAAAGTTTTACATTTCATTTATGATGGTATCAGAATTTGGTCTGAACCTGTGACACTTTTACAAGGGTTTTTTGTGATTTCAAGGAGGTTTGCTGGCTGTGTAAGTTTGCAAAGCAGTCATTCCTTATTGGTTTCTGCTTATCACTGATGGCTTCACAAATAACACAATGCAGAAATACTGAGATATAAGTGGGTATATTTAAACTCCTCAGCTTTGCAATATGCCTGTTTTACTTAAGCACAACACTCACCACAGTATATCACATTATCTAGTAGCCTCTCCTTTGGGGAGGAAATACAGAATTATATTCTTCCATAAACAACACAGGATGAAGAGTTAATAGATTCTGAATTATATTTTTTCATATTTATCAATAAGTCATGCATCAATGCCGAATGGGAAAATTATATTCACAAAATCATCCAAAGTACAATAAACACAGTTTGGAGATGCAAAAGCCAGGCTAGAAAAGAAGTCATGGGAAAATTTCTTTTTCTGAATACAATTGGAGAGAGTAAATTTGTGATTGGAGAACTAACCTATCTGACTGTCATTCTCCGTGAACAGAACAAACGGCAGAGCAAAGGTGACCTTTGTTACAGCCCCTCAAAGTTTCATCCCACAAGAGGACCTGGTCACAGAGCAAAATTTTAGTAATGCAAAGTATGGCATTACTCTATTTTCCCTTGTTCTTCTATAGTAAATACTATTGGCTTCCATATATTCATCTTATTGATTTTTTTAATGATATGCACATAAAAAGTGATTCCCAAATGTTCACTCTGTCACTGTGACTAATCATTTTCTCTCGTCTAGATTTCACACCTTGAGGAAACAATTGCATCAATGATATTTTCCATTAAAGTGTCCTGTAGATGTCAAGAGGTAAGCATTAATGGCCAGATAAACCTTATAAAGAGCAGGATGCTGTTTAAACACTAAATAAAACCAATAATCAATAAAGAAACTAGAGGCAAAGTATAAACTTGCCTATTTAAAATAATTCCCTTCAGCCATATAAAATGCAGTGCTGACTTACTAGTTTATTTTTCTCTTAAGTTCTTGAGTGAAAACTCTTCATGTCTTCCTCATACATTAAATAAAACCAATAATCAATAAAGAAACTAGAGGCAAAGTATAAACTTGCCTATTTAAAATAATTCCCTTCAGCCATATAAAATGCAGTGCTGACTTACTAGTTTATTTTTCTCTTAAGTTCTTGAGTGAAAACTCTTCATGTCTTCCTCATACATTAAATAAAACCAATAATCAATAAAGAAACTAGAGGCAAAGTATAAACTTGCCTATTTAAAATAATTCCCTTCAGCCATATAAAATGCAGTGCTGACTTACTAGTTTATTTTTCTCTTAAGTTCTTGAGTGAAAACTCTTCATGTCTTCCTCATTGCTTCCTTCTAATGGATGATTTTACCATTCATACAAATGTAGCTGTAACACTAAATTCACTAAGAAGTATCGCAGACTTTCACAATATGAACAAATGTGGCTTTTTTGAACATTATTTACTAAAAAGTTACCTTAAATAAAATTTGAGGCATGGTGTAGGAAGCTGTCTGAAAGCTTGTTTCCAGGTTATCGGAGTGTTCTCCGTTTTTATCTAGGATACTTAAAGCAATGGCCAAAGTGATTTCTGAGTTCTTTATAGTTATCTCATGATGCTGTCAGAAGATGGGAGATGGGACAACAAAGTGACTGTGTTAAAAAAAACCCCAAAAATAAACAAGTGAAAAAGAGAGAAAGTAAAAATTACAGGCCAAACAGTTAACTTCAGTTCCCCAAAATTTCTGCAAGAACTTATCCACCTCCTTGTAACGGAGGATACTGCCTTCTACTGTAGAAGGCAGTACTGGAAAAACTGCAGACTGTATAGATATGTCAGCACCAATTTTTCTTTTTCAACAGGCTGGAGGATCTTCCGTGTTTAAGAGATGGGAAATAAAACCTCTTACATCCTGATTTTAGGAAAATTGAGACAGCATCTCACTTGACAATCTCATCAGCACTTGACAAGCACACTGGACAGGTAAAAAAGAAAAAAAAAACAGGTGCAAACCCTGGCTGAAAAACCCTAGCCCAAATCTAGCTTTTCATAGTTTGTTACCAAAAGCAAAGGAGACTTAGGGGGCAGAAACCTTCCTGTCCAGAATTTTCATTAAGGCTACTAATGCCTTAGCTAATAAGTGTGTATTTCCCAGAGCTGAGGATGGCATGAGGTTGAGGACGCAAGTATACGGTATATGGCAGAATTCCAAACTACCTTTTCAAACTGAGGGTTTGCATAAATTGAGGTAAAAAATTAGGGTAAGTAAAATTTGATACACGAGTAGGAACATCAGCTGCACAAAATAAAATAAAATAAAATAAAATTTTAAAAATCACTGCATAGTTCTAAAAGTGTCTGTAACAGGAAACAATCATTGACTCATTGCTCAAGGTGAGCACTCACTTCCAAAATTTGTTCTACTTTGAAGACATGATAGCCAGACACATGCTGAAATCTAGTAGATGGGTAGGGAGTATCACATGTAAAGAAGAAATAGAGGAAAAAGCCCTTTAATATTTTCATAAGTGATAATTTGATAGCTTCTGGATTAAATTATTCACAACTCTCTCATTTAAAAAAAAAAAAATTAAGTCATTCTTCTATTCCTTGTCAGCAGTCTCTCACTGCCAAATTAAAAGCATGTTCATATAGGAGTTACTTTGATCTCCAGTGGCACCCAAACTGCAATGAGAAACATTAATCAGACTTCAAAGATAAAATTACAAATGTAAATAAAATACAGGAAAAGAAGTATCTGAACCCAGAGATGCATTACTAAGATAAGACATGTTATTTGAAAGCCCAGTTAAACACAAAATCTCACTTTTGCTCTTCTCTCATTTTAAATCCCTTTCCTGGGGAGCTACTGGTTTTAAGGAAGACCTGGTCCCTAACTGGGTTCTCACATGGAGATTTAACTGCAAATCACTCCTTAATGTTGTTCCACTGCAAGTGTAGCTACTTACTGTGAATATTCTATCACACTTTAATGAGTCAAATGGGTCATGTATTTATGTTTGTGCTCTCAGATCTAATTGAACTAAATAACATAAATAATAATAATTATAATTATAATTTTAATTATAATTATACTAATGGCATTATACGAATTTAAGGCTGGTATAATTGTTAATCATTTAATCCAGCTTTGTTGTGCACAGTCTCAAGACCATATTGAGTGTAGATGCATCTCTGGTTTGTTTCTAAAGACAGAAACCTAACAGCAATTGAAATCTCTCATGAAAGGTGTTTTGGTTCAAGAGAAACAGCCATACACTGGGAAAAAAAACCCACTCACGTTTGGTGGTAGGAGTGTCATATAAAGGTTCTGGAACACCATTCTTGTTGTTAATTGTCAGGGCTTCTAGATTATCCACAGTCCACAAATAATTAATATTTCTTCAAATTCTTTTCCTGGGGTTATTACCTTATGAACTACACCATGGTTAGGTTTATAAATGAGAATGTGTCATGAGAAACTGCGACACTAAGGACAAAACATAATCTATTCCTGAGCATATGTGGGACTTTCATCCCTGCTTAGAAAGCTTAAAGAAACCTTTTTTTACAGGTCCTGTAAATTTTCTTCCTTTAGCTCAATGTAGATTTTCCTGTGATTTTAATTGGTTTGTTAACATGTGTTCACTCATTAACCAGTTCACTAAGGTTAACTAAAGACTAATGTCTTATTTAAAAATACTCTGTCATTACCCTGCACCCACATACTCCAGCTCAAGAGCAACAGAAGGTGTTTGGCTTCCTGCAGTGTTATTTAAAGACTTATTGAAATAGATATAATTTTAACCTACATCTTTATTCACTACTTTAATGTGGGCTTACAGCCTTTTTTTTTTAGAATGTATTGCAATTAAATGTCGTGCACATAAAATAAGGATTATTACCAGATTTATTTAGATGTAACAAATCTGAGCTTTCCTCGTTTTCATTTTGAAAACAATAAAATGAACAATTTTTAGTCTTAGTTTAAAAAAAAGCATACAACAACATATCTGTATATCTAAAAATCTTTATCTCAGAAGAAAAATGTCAGTCAAAGAATCATAGGAGAACAGGGTCCCCATTAAGCTTATTTTGTTAACTCACATTTCCAATCTTTTTGGATTTTTAATATTACTTTTTTCTTTCCCTTTCCTTGTTTTAATTTTGTAATGTTGAATTAGAATACCCAGTCTAATGCTGTGCTTGTAACCATGGAAAAAAACGACAAAATTTTCTAATGGTCTTTTCTCCCTTAATTACTAGATAGATAATTACAGTTCTAGATTTAGATCTCTGCATGTAATAATTTTTCATTCCAGTCTAAATAACAATAAGTAATAGAAATTCATAACGATTAGAATATACAGAGTCTTACAGATAATGAATGGTTTACTTTGACATAGGAAAATCAAAGGGCAAGAGACATTTACATGAAAACAATTAACAATGCTAAATCAGTAAAAAATATTTTGTGTGCTATAAACGATCTGTGTCAGGGACAAATTACACCAGATGTTTTTGTAAGCATTCTGCTAAGGGAATTAAGGTTGTGGAAGGCAGGACACTAAGTTTCATAGTTGCACAAAATGTCCTCTGGTAGACACTACAAACAGCAAGTAAAGCCACCCAACGGCACAGGAGTGGGACACGCACTGAAAGGTAATTAGAGACATGAAAAAAACAGTTCATTCATGTTATTTAGGAACTGCACCATACTGACAGCTTTTTTTAAAAATGCCAGCAGTTCCACTTTCCACAACTCCTGCACATTGTATCAACAGCATCTGATCTCCAAGGATCAGAACGGGAACGGCTCAGGCTGTGGAGCAATGTGCAGGAGGTGCTCAGCTCATTACGGACCAGGCACAGTCCCCTTTCAAAGACATTCTAATCCCAACACTGCTGCATAAATCCCTGCTGTAAACACCTGGATCTCTCATTCACAATCTCTTCTAATGTGCAATAAAATACAATAAGGCATCTTTGTGCCCTGGAATTATGTCACGCTGAAATACATTGAGCATCCAGGACACACTCTCTCCTGGGGAGGGGAGCATAGGATTTTTTTTCTGAAAAAAGATGGATATTATTTTTGCTCTACAATTCATGCTTCCTTAGTAAATAGTTTGAAAAACTGACTAGCTGAGCATAAAGGAAAGGGGTTTCATGTGTTTCTAAGCTATAACTTTAACTGAAAAGAGCATTTTTCTAAATAAACAAAGGAAGCCATGTGAAAGTAGGACATGACTAGTTTATGCATCAAAATGAATGATAATAGTATCACTGTGCAACAGTTTGTCACTGTTTCAGAGTTTTTACTTCAGTACTTTTACTTCATTGCTTTGGCATGCTTTTTTACCATGTGAGACAAATTAAAGAATTGTTTGCCTGACAGTCAATATTGCACACAGACTCCAAACAACTGCCACTGACATTTTATAACCACAGTGTGGAAAGGTGTGACACTGACGGTATACGGAATGTGACTGCAAAATCCTTTACCAGTGCCCTTGGCTGAAATTCATACCTAAATAAAAACAATTTATGCCCGATTTTCATTTTTATAAAATAATCACATCTGCAGGACATCAGTTAGTTGAAACTTATGAAATGATCAGGCTTATAAACAAACAAGGTTGAAGAGCGGTAGTCCATCACTGTTTTTGTTAAGAGTGAGTAATACATTTCAGAAGCAATGAAAGTTCAATAATTGTAGCAATTTGTTGGTGGTGGAGTTTTGGTTAGTCAGTCGGTTGGGTTTTTTAGGAGGTTTATTGGTTTTTTTTTTTCAATTTCCAGTGTCCTGTTAAATCTTCAGTCTGTTGAATAAAAGATAAACAACTGAGACTCTGACAGCAGACTGCATCTGCTGATTCACTAGGTGTAGAAATCACAGGAAATTGTGTTTATCTCTTACCTATAAGCTATTATTCCTGATGTCTAAACTATTTGCTGGGAGTACAAGACTAACACGTGTATCTGTCAACAAAATGGGTCACCTCTACACTCCTCTATATTTTCTTTAGTTGAAATCAATAAAGAAGAAATCAGAAGCATCAGACACTGGAGGGCAGGAATGACGAAGTGCTTAACATTTCTCCCTGATGTCTGTATCACAAGACACATGGCTGCTTCCTAACTATTTTATCAGTTGTCACATTTTACCTGTTTGTGCATCCTCTGGCCCTTCTAATTTTTTGCATGCCAAGACTTTTTCGTCTTTGTCACAAGTTTATGAACAATAATGCTGAAACATGTTCTTAATTTAATTTTTTATGCTTTGCATAAAATTAATATGCAAAACACACGGCGGCAGATTACCTCTCCCTCAGTATCACACATACAGAAATCATAGTGCAGGGAAAAACCAAACATGTAAACAATGCAGTGTTAATCCTATTCTAAATAATGTGTATTGTTTTCATTGACACATAAATGAGGGATGGGTTATAATTACTTCACTGTAAAAATAATCATTATAAATAATTTATATTTTTCTAATAATTTAAAAGAGATTGCTTTATGACCTAGAATAAAGGCCAGCATCAGCATCATATCATATACAAGGACTGAAATATAAATCAGTATTAATGCGAAGTAGACACAGCAACACCAAATCACAAAAACAGTAAAGGAGACAAATTTTCACCCATTTAAAATGCATTTCCTGAGTATGCCTTGGCTGCAAGGTCATCAACTCCAGATATAAAACCTGAAAGTATTGCTCACTGGCAATGACGTCACTACAGATGATTAACCTGGTAACTGAGTATGACACCTAGTAACCCACAGAGGTAAGTTTCAGATTTATTAGGTGACTAAAATAGAATATTTGTGGGAGCACTTCAGAAATCCAGCAGAAAATTGCTCATTTCAAGATGCTTTATTAAAATGAGAACAACGGAATGTATACAGAGAGCATGTTCTGGCTTACCATCAATTTTGTTCTGGGCTTTTCCCATAGGAGAAAACCCTCATGGAAGTAACAGGACAGTCCTGGCAGAGAAGCAAGTTCATATTATATCCAAATTCTATATATTTAGCTATATCAAATATAGATCAAAACATATATTTTGAATTAATACATATTCAGGATCAAAATCTCAGTAATTTCAGAATTTGGACCTGGATTTCAAACTAGTCCAGATATCAGAGGGATTGAGATATATGCATTTTGATTTAGAGTCATCTCAATGCATGATAAAAACAGCCTTAGATTGCCTGGAGAGGTTGTGGATATCCCATCCCTGGCAGTGTTCAAGGCCAGCTTGGATGAGGCTCTGATCAGCCTGGTCTAGTGGAAGGTGTCCCTGTCCCTGGCATGGGGATTGCAACACGACCGTTTTAAGGTCCCTTCCAACCCAAACCATTCTATGACCCAATTACATGCACACACCTAATTTTTTTTCCAACCAATTACCACAAGGACAGCATCCATAGTACCCATCAGAACCACCTAAAAATATTACTGCAATGTTTGTCCATTTGAGACAGAAATAAAGAAGCATTGTGTAAGCTGGTTTCTTTAGCAGTATCTGTGTCTACACGGGGCTGTGGAGTGCAGAAGAGCATTCCTGGGCTACCCTGAACTTTTAATAAAAGATATGCAAACTCTGTCAAAAATTGTATTTAACTGTTTGAATCTTTGTTCTTAATACCTCAATATCTGTCTGAATTGAAAATATCCATGACAAAACCTGTGTGTCTCTGAACCACTTCTCAATTTTGGTAGCAATTTTCACATGTAAAGGGAAACAATTCCTTTAGCAGATCCATATTGCTACTACTCATCACCAGTTACCAGGAGATCCCAGCAGAAAACACAGAGGGCACCAAGGGAGAGAATTTAATAGCTTGAAACTTTGTTTAGCCTAGTGGGATTTTTAACACTGAAATACAGAATTCCCAACTGCTCAGATATATTGAAAATCCTTACAAGGGTTCAGAACTAAGAACTTACGTGACTTTAACAGCTCAGTTTAACCACTAGAAACCTCAGCACACTGAACCTTCCCCCATGACTGGAAACATATCGCAGAGCACTTTTCATCTGACAAGAAAAGTGGCTAAAATATCTCAAAAAGATGCAGATGTCAAACATTAATCATAACCAATGCACACTGTTATGGCCCAGTAACTGCTGGTACTTAATTTCAACAAAATCGCAATACTCTCTCAACCTTTTCTATGCGGCTGTGTAAACATGACAGCAACTTTAAATCTTGTTGACAGTGACTTCCCTACCTGTCAGCAGGCAGGCAGCTGCAGTTCAAACAGTGCTGCACACAAAAGCACTTATGAATTCCCACCCTGAGCTCCGAGCTCAACAATGTACTTTGGGACATGGTTGAATGCTAAGTCAAAAATGTCCCTGCTTTACAAGCAATTAAACAATTAAAAAGTATGTCTATGAAGCAGGGAGCAAAGGTTAATTAGAAAGCAAGATCAACCAGAATTTGAAACAGGACAGAAAACTTTTTCAGAGTTAATTAAATCAAACTTGTAAAACCACAAATATAAGGAAATTATATCTTCAGCAGTATACCCAGATTATTATTATAATTAGGGACATGATAGACAAGTAAGTACTTTTACATATATTACACCTACCTGCCTACATACCTAAAAGTCACTATCTAAAACCCCCATTATTCAACCATAATTTCCACTGCCTTTACTACACAGATTCATTTGAGAAGTCTGATTAGAGTCAAAGAATACAAATAAATTCATTGGCTAGCCTACAAAATTCTGTTGCTTATTTTTTAATAATTTATCTTAGATTGTTTCTCTGAGTAGGTATATTTTTTATTTAGTAACATTCTGTTGATTCAAGTAACTCTAAACAGCAACACACGCAATAATGGGTTCAAATATAGAATGACTTGAAGGACTTCTGGATTGTCTGCAGGCAGAACATGATTATCCGATAAAAGATTTCAGGAGAAATGTCCGATAAATAAGATATGTCTCTTAAGCTGGTCTAAACAACATATTTAAGCCTACATTTCTGTATATTTTTGTATTTGGGTTTTTAATATCTATCCATGTGAAAAACATGAAAGATCAAACTGAAGTTGTAGTAGGGCTGTTTGTTTTTAATATTTCAACTCTTCTGTATTTTAAGTCATCTATCCCTAGAGCAATTTTAGTCACCAAAAGCATCAATGCCTGCAGACTTCTGGTTTAGAGAATTTTTGTTGAAAATAAGTGGCATATTTCTAATTATTTTCCAGTCCTCTGGAGAGAATCCCCGTATTGTAACTGCAGCTTGACATTACACTGTGCAGTTTCTCAAACTAAATAAAGAAAACGTTAGCAATTTGCTCAGTAGAACCTGATTGCTTTCCCTTTCTCATTTACAGTTTGTTAAATGAGAAGCTGCATAAAACAAATAAATGAAGCAGGTGCACGTCAGGTTCTGGTTTGGAAGAATGCCAGCTGATCAACTCCACCAAGGTTTTATTATCTAACCGGAAACATTTTGTTGGTGCTCAGATTTTTCCCTCAAGAATAACCTCTGCCAACTGGAAACAGCTCAATGAACAAAATGCTGTAACTATTGAAGATTCAGGTAAATGCTCTGTAGCAATCATTGTGCCCAACAGGCTCTTATCCCTCTGTATATGCATACAGACACACAGGCAGGCTAGTCTGAAAATCTATTCCAAATTTTATGTCAAAAACCCACAAAAAACCCCAGCAGGCTATCAAAAAGAGAGACCATGTTGTTCCACGGACTTTGTGATAAACATTAAAACAATGATTGAACAGAAAATCTCATATTTGGTAATTTGGAAGGCATATTTTCCAGCTGGAGAGCTTCCTTTGGACCCTAGTAAACAGCTGGAGGGGATGGATAGAATATTTGGTAATACTGTCCATTTGGCCTTTCTCGTGCTTTCATCAAACTTTTAAATGGTTTGCAGTGGAAAAGCAGGATTGTAGCATCTTGTATTGGTGCCCAGTGCATATAATTTGGAGGAATGTCAGACAAAGTGATCTGCCATGCCATGAATGTTAACAGTTGTAACTGGTGCTTCAATGATGCCCCAAGTTCTTGTTAAGTACGTGTTGCAGCATTGTTGAAGTTCACATTTGCACCGAATTTCAGCCCCTGGGCACTGTTTTTATCCCTCCTCCCAGCTTATATGGGAAGATGTAAATCCTGCAGCTAACACAGATGCTCAAGAATTTGCTGTCCTAATAGGAGCTGCAGATTTATAGAGGAGTGTATTTTTAAAGCATCAGAATTGCTACTTTCAGGAGTATTTAAATCAATTCAGATGCTAAGGTGTTTCTTCCACTCTGCATTATAAAACATTTCAACCTGTTTATTGTTTTTGCTCCTCTTCTCAGCTCAAGGATAGTACTTATAGCATGGGAGCACCTAATAGTGTACCTTCCCTTGGGAAAATGTTCTATGAATAATTTTTAAACTTATTTAATTTGCATACTTTTTAATATGTATATATATCACTAATGGGAAAATTTACAAAAGCGTGTTTATGGTAGAAGTCTAAATTGAATTGTTCTTCAGCAAGGTACATGTACTTTTGCAAACTGTATGTCAAATTTGATAGTAGAACCCATGTATTTTTATTATTGCAAAACAGTTTATAAAAAAGAAATCTATAACTTTTCAAAGAAAAAAAATGCTTAGTCCTGATTGTTTTTTTAATATATAGGTAATACTTGCGGAAAATAATAGAAAAAAATAGTTGGAAGAGACTTCAAGCAGTCCTCTACTCTCAGACTCCTACCACAACAAAGGATTAAAAATATCTAACCTATATTTGGCAGATGGTTGTACATCCTGTTCACAAAATCCCTTAGTGATGGAGATATCATTGTATTCTATGAAACTTATGTGAGAGAATATCTCCCACTGTCCTTACTTTGGGAAGGTTTTATTAAGGCTTTATATAAATCTCACCTTCTGCAACAGAAGCTCAACTGTCCTTGGAGGCTGGGGGAGCTTCTTGCATTTTCCTTAAAGTTTTCTTTAAATCATTTGAAGACCTACCGTGTTTCAAGCCCTGTCTTCTCTATTCTTAATACCAACAATAACCTTCTATTTCTTTTTCACAAGTTACATTTGCTATACTTTGGATCCTTCCTTCTCTGCATCACTCGATCCTCCCCAATCGGTCCTTACATTTCTTGACGTTTATGTCAAAAATAGCAAAAAGTCTCCAACAGAGGCTTTATTCACTGTGAGTGGAGCAGAAGCATTATTTCCTATTTCTGAATAGACTCACAACTTTCACATCCCAGAATGAGGCCTGCCTGCCTGTTTCCACAATAGAAAAACAACACTGATTCATGTTCAGTTTATGATTTGCAAAGGGGCACTTGTAAATCACTAGGCTTGTGACCAAAATACTGCTACCTAATAGGTCAGTCTCTAACTCTTATATATAAATTTCCTTCCTTAAGAGTAGTACTTTGAACTCTCCTTAATCAACTATTGCTTTTCTTATTAGACCAATTTTTCAATTGTTGAAAATGTTTTGAATTGCAGTTCTGTCCTACAAAGTGCATGGATCCCCTCCCAGCTTGGTACCATCTGGGAATTTAGCAAACAATCCTCTATGCCTTGAAAACCATCCATAAAAGGCACTTACAATATCTTAACAATTCCTTTTCTATCTATAGCTATCTGTTTTTTTCCCTGAAGACAGAAGAGATTTGGAAGGAAGAGTTCTGATCAAATTCATTCTGGTTAAACAAGAAGATACTGCACTGTTTCAGTAAGAACACCTTACTTTAGGGGGCAGGGGGTTAATAAAAATGATGAGACAAATTCATATTAAGCACTAAATTTGTATGATGGTGTTTCAGGGTTTTCTTACTGGTGCAACTGCTGTATGAGAAGAAATGTGAAGATATGGCAAATCACACAGTACTGTGTCTGCAAATACCATGACAGTGCTATGCAAGATGTAGTTCAGGCTTTGCTCGCCCATCACAGAATGCACCACACTGGTCTCTCAAATTTCTAGAATCCCAACTATAAGCACAGACCAGGGAATTAACCAGTAGATGAGCTCCTTTATATACCATGATCTGATTTCTCAATGTAATTAACTAGTACTGTTCGTTTTTAAGAAGAATTTAAATTATTCAGGAGTTTAAAAAAAGTCATCAATATGCTACTCTGATTAAAATTGTTAATAAGTTGCTAACATTCTTGAAGGCTTGGAAATGAATAAAGGACTATCTGTATATGATAATAATTCTTAAACAAGGAAATCTTCCTGTAAGGAGCTCTTCAGAGATATATTCTGAAAAAAGTCCATAATCTTACTGGTAGCATATGGGATGAAATGAAATTAAATGAAATAAGAACATAAGACCAGCTGTGCTGGGTAAGAACAAAGCTCTATACAGCCTGTATTCTTTCTCTGACAGTGGCCAGAAGTGGATTATCAGGAAAGGCAAGTGTGTAGAGATATTTTGTTCAAATTCTCTTATCCTTTAGCAATACAGTTTCCAGAAAGTTCTTGAGACACAGGTTGTGTTTTCCTCAGTGGATTTGTCTTTCACAAACTTGACTGGTCACTCTCTCTGTATACTCCAACTCTAAAGTAATAAAATAATAAACTCACACATTTAAGTATTTATTCTGCCTTTTGTTCTAAGTATAACTCAAGCTGAACCATTTCCCATATCCTTTGGAGCCCAATATGTTCCAGTCACAAGTATGGAAAGATGGCAAGACAAAAAAAGCAAATGAATTACACTCCCAGAAAAATCTTTTCCTCATTTTTACTCCACCTCTCTCTGTCAAGAAACACAATTTTAAAAATCTGACAGCTTAAGTCACAAAGGTTTTTAGAAAGACAAAATTCATGTGTTTTATAGCTGATATAAAGCAAGTTTGCTCCTTGGGCCAAGCCCTTTTCTGAGTATGCATGCAGGGGCCAGCTGCATATTCTGCCCCACTGTGTTCTGACTGCTTACCCTGTGAGAAAGAAATATAGAGAATTACATTTGAGTAATGGCAGAATGAGTCATCTGATCCATCACCTTTTTCCACAGGACTGGTCTGTATCATACACTGTGTCTGCCTGGGCTTTGCACTCCAGGCTTAGCTGATGACAGAACTGAAACGCCCACAGTGACAGAACATTCCCTACTCTGACAGAACATTCCCTACTCTTAACAGAACCAAGGTTTTCTTGTTTTCATGTTTCTGTACTGATGGTCCTCACTGCCTACTATGCCACAGCTCTACCCACAGTCGGCACAAAGGCAAGAGTCACTGTCAGAAATGCCAGTGACTGTGTTGTACCCAAGACACCCCTCGGCTGGGGAGATTTGTTCATGACATTTACTGTGGGGTGGCGGAATACACCCTATCATTTTCTCACTTTCTGAAGCACTAGAATAATAAGAGAAATTGTTACAGAGACAATGTCCTGGGGTGTCCCTCTGAAAACTGTCCTAGAAAATCAGTCCCAGTAGCCTGAACTGCTGAAACAGCATGAGGCCTTGAGCAGCTGCCATTTCTCTGTCATGTCATTTGCTGGCTGGCAGCCTTTTTTAAAAATGCAAGAAATGCAGTCAACACCCACTGCTAAAATTTTAAAGCTACTGCCTAAAATAATGGTTTCACAAGGAGACGGTGCTGTAACACCTCTACATAAATGGTATCTGCCCCGCATCAGCTCACTCCTCTACACAGTTTGAGAGGAACCTGCTCACCTAAACTTTCTGCACTTGAAATCACGCAAGACGCTTTCACTTTAAACTGAAACCTAATTTAAAAAAAGGATGGCACAAACTGTACCTTCAGCTAGGTTTGCAATGCATGGATGTAGCTTTGTTAAAAAGTCTTCTCAATTTCCCTTCAAAAAGAAGGGAGAGACCCATGTAACAAGTGTATGACAAAGTGAACTTCACCTGGTGTACACTTCTAAGCGGAAGAACGTGATGCATGAGCAAGCTCAACCAGGAAGTTAGGAAAGATCCATAACAAAGGATAACCTCGTTTTGGGACTCAGATTTCCCCTTTACAATCTGGGTATTCATTCAGGGCTGTAGCCACACTCTATTTTATTGCTCTAAGCAGAGGGAAAGAAAACATAGGGAAAGAAAATCTCTACCTTATGTTTATTATAAAATGACTTAAAAACTTCACTTTCTAGACCAGGATAGATCATTCCTAAGAGGCTTTCTGAGACTAAACTTTTCAAACTGTTGGAAAGAGAAATCCTACTGAGAACTAATTTCTTTTGGCTTAATAAAAACAAATTCATAGTTTTGGAACAGAAGAACACTGTGAACATGTGGTCTGGACTCAAATAGCAAGTCACGTGTTTCTGGTGTGACCCCTGACAGGCCAGGTTAAGCAAAAGGAATTCAGAATTCATGATTCGCCTAAAATCTATGGGATCAAGGATTCACCTCCAACAAGTCATTACAGTTTAGCATAAGGGCACACAAACTTCTGCATACACAAAAATTTAGAATATCAAAGGGATGAGAGGCAAAAATTATTAAGAAAAAAGAGATACTCTCTAGCTATTAAAAAAGTACAGTAATGACAAAAGTGGCTTTT
The DNA here is from genome assembly GCA_013399875.1 of Gymnorhina tibicen. Taxonomy (NCBI): domain Eukaryota; kingdom Metazoa; phylum Chordata; class Aves; order Passeriformes; family Artamidae; genus Gymnorhina; species Gymnorhina tibicen. The sequence goes on along the minus strand of VXAZ01009789.1, from coordinate 4,548,983 downwards.
TCAAAGACATTTTCCTTCACTACTCTGGCTAACAGTTTCCTCAGCATGAATCTGATTGAGGACATGAGTATGTTGTTTGCAACCTCTGTAATGATCTACTGGCTGCTGTCCTTTGTCTTTCAGAGGTACTCTAAGCTCAGTTTTTATACAAGTGCTACCTCCTCTACTCTGGGACAGAACTGACCAACTGGTAGGCAAAAAAGTGCCTTTTTCATCCTCCTCTTCACAGACCATCACCAGGGTTTAGGACACTCCCTGAGAGAACCTTTCTGTATGTCCCTGATGAGTAACGAAATCAGGCCAGTCATGATTCCCACAGCAAGTCATGGAGCATAAATAGGCTTCAGTCTAGAGAAGTTTGCCTGGTGTATGGTTTCAGATGGAATTTTGAACTGCCTCCTTTCATCCCTACCATTCACCCTCCCTTCCACCCCAAGAAAACACAATAAACTGTGATTTGCAGTTGCTCCATGTGGTCCATGCCACAATGCCTCTGCCATTGGAAACACGAAATAGTGTAAGGGCACTGGTTCTGTGCTGTCTCTGAAATGATGCACCTCTCTGCTGAATCAAACCCCCAGTTTTTCTGTATGAAGAATAGCAAAAGTCACAGACATTGCTGCTTTTCCTCTGTTTTCTATTTATGGCACTGACAATATGCCATTATCTATTTTGCATAATCAAACACTTTATGCTTGAGTGGCCCCATTGTAGCAAAAAAAAAAAAAACAACAAAAGAAGGATCTGGGCTTGTGAAGATAGAGGTTTGAGTAACCTGCTTAGCTGTGGTTCATTTTAAGACACATTAAGCACCTAGACAGGATTGCTTTTCAAAATACAGCTTATTCCCACAGTGTATTCATAATGCATGGTTTCATTTGGGATTTTATCCCTGGAGTGGGCTAAGCCAAGAAACGTAGAAAGGCAACTCAGCAACATAAATTTAACAGGTAGCAAAAACTGCAGTGAAGGGGGAGAAAAAGCATCTTTATACAGATTACAAGAAAATCTATTGCTCAGGAAACAAACACATTTCTGAAGATAAGGATGACTATTATGATGACCAAGGGAGAAGAGCTTGACAATAAACCTAACTGGCAAACAGGACAAACACAATCATCACCTCACACAAATTCAGAAGAAAAGATGTTTTCTAAGCTGTACAAACACAATGAAGCAGATCAGGACTGGGATGATATTCTAAGAAAGGGCTGCCTACTGTGTTGCAAAGCACATGCAATAACCCATGAATTCACAGAGAGCAATACAAGTATGTTTCTGGTGGTTTTGTATGTACAAAGATACTTTTATCTATGAAGCATTTACACTTGAAAACTGTGAGCACCATAAACGTAAGAACTTGGCCAACTTGCAGGACTGGTTTAATCCATGAGCAAAGAAAGGGCAAATGTTGCTACTCCTCCTTTAGTAGGACCGAAAGCAAGACAAATCGAAAGAAACCAGGTGGCTGACTTGACTGAGAGGAAAGAAAGGAAATAATGAACTTTTTGTATTAGAGGCACACTTCCCTATCCTAAAAAATGAAACCCTGGTATACATTTGAACAAACTGAATCGCTTCTGTCCCAGTTTCTTGCAGATACTACATCACACAAGGCATTTAAGAAGCTTCTGTAAACTTTTGCTAAAACCACATGCTCTGCAACATTTGTTTAGACAGTTGTTAAGTTATAACTTCTAAGTTATGTAACTCCTCCCTTGTGCAATCTTGGGAAGAAGAGATGTTAATTGCAGGGAATGAGACAAGCAAAGTAGCTATTTTTAAAATTACTGTCCAGAGGCTTGGCTGTGGCACTGGAAATTGCTTGTTGATAAAAGAACAGGATAAATATATTTATAAACACATCATCATGATTCCTGCATGTATTGAAAACCTGCCTTCTGGAGCAATAAAATCTCTTAACTATTGAGATTTAAACAAACCAGACCCCTCCTCAAAAAACTTACAGTAAAAATGTCAAAAACTAAGAGAAGCAAATTAGAAGCTCATGATTAGCTACGTATAAGAATATGCAACCCTTAGCCTATTCAAGCAACACCATCTTCTAGTACGGAAATATTAGACAAGAACATCTGTTTTGCAAACATAAGCTGAGTCTTTCTAAAATGAACTTGCTATAAACAACATACACCACAGTAGAGTTAGAACATACATAAACACACTGTGTTTCTAAATTCCATACAGCTCTTAAAAGGAGAAAATATGCAATCTACTGTAAAGTGAACAACCATATTCCATCTATCCATACTGACTCTGCTTTTCTATTATGAAAACTCCACTGCATTTTATAAAGAGTCATAACACCTTTGGAGCTGTTCCACTTGTACCAGTTTTGTTAACAGGAGGCAGGACAGAAAAGTGGAAAGCAGGGGACAGGGACCAAACTTGTGTTAGAAGATCTGTTCCTCTATGAGAACAGATCCTCTTTCCTTCTTCACCCTGTCTTTTGGTCAGTATAGAAATGTTTGTCTGCTGCCAAACCCCTGCACATATTCCAAGCACCTACTTCCCGACTCTTGGTGCAGCACAGGTCTGCCAGTATGAAGCATGCATAAAAGCAAACAAAAAACAAGTTCCCTAAAACCGCAGGAATAATATAAACCAGTGACTTTTCACAAACACTAATATCTAGGCTTCTTTTTGTTTCTAAGCATGAAGAGAAACTTCTGATTTCCGAGTACATAGAGAATTCTTGTTTTTTTCTAGACAATAAATGTATTCACATGGCACCAGAAACCTGATGGATTTTTACAATCATGTCCTGTCATTCAAAACCACCTAAATTCACCAATAGTGAGAACTGGGAATTTGGAACACTTCCAAGTTTGAAAGTTTTGATTAAAAACACTGTCCCTCCTGAAGGTAAAGAAGGTTCAGTTGATTCAATTACTACTTAGCTTATCCAAGGGGAAAAAAAAATGAACAAAACCCAACTTTTTTCTTATTTTTAATAATCCAATTAAAAAAGAGAGGTTCAGAGGATTAGATCTACCAGTTCTATAGCTCTGATCTGAGTAGCTCAGCATTTTAATTCTGCCATAAAACTCCTGCAAACCAAATCACTTTTGGCATAAATTTGTTAAATTTTATTAAACTTAACTCTATAAACACATCTAGACTTTTTAAACTAATAAAACCAGGCACAAAATAATTCTATAATTCCTTCTTAATTTCCATTCAAATAGCAATAAAAGGGTAATTAAAGAAGACTTCCACGAACAACAAACAGCAGGAAATTAAAACATATATAAAGGCAAAATGGCTTTAAAAGGTGAAAACCAAAGTAGTGCAGCCTCCTGGGTAGGAAAAAACTTCTGTTTTTTGAAAATATCTAGTGAAGATTTATGTATTGGAAAGTTCTAACCAATGAGAGCTTAAAATTACTACAGAGAAGGGAAAAATAAAGCAAGCTACCATCAAAGAAAAAGGTCAAGTGAATTATTAAAAATCAAATTCCACATCACTGCTGTAAAACTTGACTAGATCTGATAATTTAAAATAATCCACAGCTTATTACATAAAACTATTTTTAAGGGACAATTAGTAGACAACTGAGCATTCAAAGGTTACTAAATACTTCTGTATATGAGGAGAGACAGATATGTGAATGTTGTGACATAATATTTAAACTTTCAGCACCAAAGGGAAGACAATGCCAACCTGAAGATTTAATGCATAATCTAGAAAGTATTTAAGCATACAACAGAGATTTATGCAACTGTATAAACTGTACAATTTACTGTTGTAAATTGTACTGGTTACAATTGTACTGTTGTACAATTGACCAATACTCATTCTTTCCTTGAAACCCTAAGAACTCAAAAGCACTGTATTAATGGTGTTTTATTAGACCAAGAAGCCTCACAAGGCTGCAAGACTGATTGCATGGTGAATGACTGGATGCATGACCAGTGAATGTTTCCACTAGAACTGAAGCCATTTTTATGAACATTCTACCAAAAAAAAGAAAAAAATAAAACACAAACCAAAAACAATCCAAAAACCCAAACACAAAAATTCTGCAAACGAAAAAACCAAAACAAAAACCCCCAAAAACAACAAACTAAAGCCCAAAAACCCAATCCAGCCACTCTTAAAAACATTTGGGATCATTTACACTTCCCGCATTTTCAGATTTGGTACAGCTGGGCCTTTGTATCCCTAGGCACAAAGGAGACACAAACCACCAGTGTGCTCCTCCTGTTAGCACTAAAGCCCTGCAGCTCCAAATGGGCTGGAGCTGGTGTAAGGCAGGGAACCGAGCTGGAAGTGCCTCTGGTGGCGCCCGGGGCTGTGATGCAGCCACTGCTTCCAGACACAGAGCAGAGGATGCACCAGCAGGCGTCTGAGAGCAAAGCTGCCCGGCCAGGCTCTGCAGAGGGATCAGTGGAACCAAGCTTCCCGTTATTCAGACGTTAATCAGCACCAGGCAGCCAGGATTTGCTCTGCCTTCCTCCATTCCAACAAGGAAAGGCCCAGTAAAGGCTGCTCTTCTTTACAGTATCTCAGACTTACTTCTGATCTCTCTCAGCAAAAGCCACAGCAGAAGATCAGGCTGCCCTGTGATCTCCATGGCAATAACTACACTTCATAAATAGGTTTATACACAATCAATATAAAGATGTGCAAATCATTACTGGAGTTTTTCCTCAGCTATATGGGGTTTGAACTTTAAAAACATCAATTAAATCAGAAAAATGATATAAGCTTCATATGACCTGCTTCTCTACTGGCTTTAACTTTGAAAATAATTTATGTCTGCTCCAAATGGGTTCAGAGTACTGCCATCCTCATGGGGTAATGATTTATGAAGTGTTAGCACACAGGTGAGTGTGTAGTGCAAGAACTTGCAGATTCAAACCCTTTGTTTCCCTTTGTTGCTATTTAATTATGAGTGAAGTGGAAGCAAAGAGTTTAAATAAGCCCAGTCAAGTATACACTGCCAAAGAAACACTAGGGGATTCAACAACTTAGTATAACTTTCCATGTACTTGGGCTTGGTTGCTTTTTAAGTTTGGGTACAGCCCAAATCATGCAACTTTCCCCACACTCATTTCACTCTGTTCCTTTCTCTGTCAGATTATTCTCTATTTATTTTGCAATTCCACTTCCCCCCCAATCCCCAGGAATGAATTTTTCACTAACACATTTCTGAAGACAGGCTCAGAATCTAAGGGGTTTAGTCTCCCTTAGTAAAAAATGCTGCCCCTCCTCGGTTTTCAACCTTCAGTGGAAACCACATCTTAGAAGAGCATTCAATAAGAAATCAAGAAGCCAGTCTGAAGACAACTTTTTTCTTGTCTAGTTCCTGTTGATCTCCAAATTAATAAAACTGCTGCTTTATCCTGTTGAAATAATGGGACATGCACCACTGCTTCGCTAAGCTAATAGGCAAATTTTACAGTCGTTTGTCTTATAACTAACCAATAATAGATATCTCAAACTTTCAGTAAGATTTTCATATATGTCAAAACAATCCATTGTGAAAACCTTCAAGAGAAAACAGATTTTAATTTAAAAAGAACCCAAAACTGAACATGACAAACAACATGGGCAGTGTCATTTCACGCTTTATTCCTGCGAGATAAAGGGTTTGCATTTTAGATGATCTGTCTTTAAAATGTTAGGGTGAAAAATAAACCTAAATCACATTTTCTTTAAAAGGAATAAATTAATTGTTACCATCAGTGTACCAAATCACATCAATGAATCAATCCAAATTCTCTATTTCATTGCATTATCTAGGATATAAAACTGTTTTCATGTTAGCCTATAATTTTATATTCCAATAAATGTTATTTGGGAACTAAGACTGAAAGATGAAGCATGGAAGAAAATGACATTTTGTGTACCATCTAATTACCAATTATCTGCCAGTGGAACTAATCAAATTGTATAAATTTAGACTGGAGATTCATCAACCAATTACTTTAGAGAACATGTTATACCCCTCATCAGTGATTCAACCAACAGTCCAAGTATTAAACAACTTACTATGGATATTATAGGGATCTGTTTTATTCAGAGAAGAGAAATACATCCCCAAGCACAGTAATTAAAAGCTTCTGCAAGTTATAATATTGCTAAAATGTATTTTAAAACTGTCTAATATTAATTTAAGCTTGTAACTTAAGTAACAAAGAAAAGGATTGATTTACTATACTGGATTAAAGCAAATTGAAATGGATGTACTATATTCTACAAAATCACACCTTCCATAACCTCTGCTTTTCACAAAATCAATAAAATGGTGAAATACAGGTAGGAACTGGCTTCTAAATAACCATTCATGCATTAATTTAGGTGCTTCATTTAGATTTAGAAGATATTGTTTGGAAATACACCATGTCAGCTCTTATCCGTGAATTATTTTTCTTTATATATGAAAATTATCAATTAAGTGTAATTCTATTTTCATACCCCCAAAATTTTACTTGAATTAACTGTAGACATTAATTTGAAAATGCACCAGCTTCTGATGAATGTTTTTCAGGATATATTTTGAAAGAAGAAGAGAGTAATATGTTTTCTTTTCTTTCATCAAAACACTCAAGTACGTAAATATACTCTGGCTAAAAGCACTAGGACACCTACTTATGCTAACACATCTGAGCTCTCCATCATTTTGCCTGAGCATTCTTGGAATTAATTTCTAATTATGCTTAGAGAACTACCCCCAACTTTGCTAGGAATTACTATTTCAATATTAATGAAAATATTAATATCCTCTTGAGACTCAAACAAAGAACTGGAAATTTCGCTCAAGAATATAAGCTTTTAACTCATACTTCTGTCTCTGCGCAAGCGACATGGATAATTCAAAAATGTCTTATTTGATGAGATACAATGCATTGTATTAAAAAATATAGTGGCTCATGTTCAATCTGTATTTGATTTATGTTTCAGAAACTCTAGGTGTTTCCCAGTTGTGCCATGCAGCTCTGCAGACTGCTGTGGGCAATGCGGTAGGAAAGAATCCCACGTGGCCAGGGTGCAGTTCACAGCTTTCCCCAGGCAGGACCATTCCCTTGAATCTCACCCACAGGCTCAGGACTATCAACAGTGATAGATGAAAATTACTCAACCAGTTTTAGGGGCAAGAGAAAGGACACGGAGCAACCACTGAGCACTCACAAAACGTATCACACACGTAGCAAAGCAGGTCGAAGGTGAAGCTGCAGCGCCGTGAAGAGCAAGGTGTAGAAAGCTTCATAAAACACGGAAATGACCAAACCTTTGGAGAGGAGCATAAACATCAGCATGATTGTCCCAGCAAAGGGGAGGAAGAAACCTCCATCGGCAACATGTAATTCCTTGCAGGACCCCTGCAGGCTGCTGACAATGCACTGGGATCCTGAGATGGCCTCTGCACCTGGAAGAGCAGCAGCAGGTTGAGCGTAACACCAAAAAGCAGAAAGGTTTGACATTCAAGAGTTCTTTTAATTTTAAAATGTAGCTAAACTGTCTAACTGACACAATGCTGTGAATAGGAGTAGCATTGTAACTGAACCAGTAATCACTGTCGTATTTTGATTCTACTCCTAATTAAACTAACAATAAATTTTGGGCTTCAAATACCTGATGCATCCCCCTTTTTGCACAAAACAAGACTTTGAGCATAGAAATTTATAGATGTGGAGAGGATATTTGTCCTGTCCCATTTTCGTGTACTAAATTTCAATATGCTTCATATAAATAAGTCCATATGTTCCCAGAATCCATTTGGAAATCACTGCTTCCTCAGAGTGCTCATTATACCCAGACAGACTGCTTCCTACAAGCATCCTAATCAGGCAGTAGTTATTCAGCTCCCTGATGCCTCCCAAAATACCACTCCTATTTCCAGTAGACAAGCTAAACTATAGCAAAGTTAGGGCTAATTTACCTAAATCTAGGGATACAATCAAGGAATTAGATTTCTAAATATTTGTTTTGCTTTCAGTGGAAAAGCTCATTTATTTAAATATGAATTTTCTCTCTTCTCATAAGAAAAATGTGCATTGTTTCTGGTAACAAGGAGTGGTAGGTGTACCTACTCAGCATATCATAATGGCCCCCATGGCCTCAGACTTAAGGCTGCACCTGTGTTTTCCACAGAGCTGATTTAGAAGAGGTTTGGTGCCACTAAGAAATCAGATGAAATTAACTCCTACTGTCATTCTCTTTACCCAAATGAAGAATTGAGCTCTGATTCCTGCTTTCTGAATGGGAATGGCATACACTTTAAACACCAGCTTTGGGAATTCCTTTTCTATCATGAACATAGTATCTCCACATCTCTCTTCAGACAATATTGTCAGTAATACTTTGTCTAGCTATAATTCTCCCTTTGGGAGCCAAGTACACAAAGACGACAGCTTTACAATTTAATTAAAGGCAACAATGGAAAAAATGTAATAATAAAATGAGCATAACATTTCATGAGAGTCAGATACAAAGGAGGAGATTGTTGAGCGTCTCATTGATAAGGCACTGAATCCATTTTACATTTTACAAATGAGAGCGGCAGTCCCAGGAGTTCATGCTGAAATGTTGCAGGACCCAGCTTGTAGGGTGCCTTTACAGTCTCAAACTGTATTTAGAGAGAGAGGAAAAGGAGACAAACATAATGCTTTTACAGCTAAAAAGAGCATGAGATGCATCCTATTTGTAGATAAGTATTAGAGATATGATAGATTCTATCTATACGAGAAGTTTCTCAGTAACACCTATCTGCTGAGAGTTTCTGACTTTTGACTGCAATGCCAGCCAGAAAACAACATTTTGAGGAAAGGTGCTTGGTCTCTAATGTATATACTCTACCTTTACAGCTTGGCTGTAGTTAAAGAAAGTATATTATATATAGTAATGTGTACATTCTTTGTTTAACTACAGTTGAGAGACTGGGACTGGGCTGTGTTCCTTTAAAAGTTACTCAGGAAGCCATTTCTCTGAGACAGGTCCAGTTTCTGAGTGGGAGGCTTGGCAATGTGGAAGGCTTGGAAAAGTGAAATGCACAAAAAGGAGTAACAGGACAGGTTCAAAGGACAACAGACAACTTAGGCTAGGGCATTCTACAGGGAAAGGCAGCTTAGTTCTGAGACACAGCCATCAACAGTAATGTGATTTTAAATACAACAAACAAGGACAGGTTAGAGAAGGTGATTGTACCACAGGCTCTCTCACAGGTAAGCAGGCAGTGATTTACTTGCCTTGCAGTTAGCTTTCCTACCTCCCTTTCCATGCAGGCACTCCATGCGGAGCTTTCAGACAGCTTGTTTCAATGTCTTGAGAACTCTGTCACAATAGACTGATTTATCTTTACTGGATTCTCTATTATTCGTCTCCTGATCACTTCTTTGGCCAAATCTTCCCCTCTCTCTATTGGTCTTGGAGGTAGAAAAAGATCCCACAAAAAACCTCCCCACTTTTTCCTCTCATAGGGAAGAGGTAATTTAGTGTCTTCCAAGATGGATTATCTCACTAAATAAAGGGCTTTTAGCTCTTCCTTGTCAGGTGAGCAAGGACTCAGAGTGGGCGTCCAGCATCATCTGTGGCTGTGTGTCAGCAGGACACAGGATTTCACAGTGCACTTTGGGTGGGGAACAGAAAGATGTGCAGATGTAGGTGCAGCACAAACCCGCAGAGCCTGACTGTGGGCTTGGGGGACACTCACTTGCAGAGCCAAGATTTAGAGAAAGGAGATCTGTTCCAAGAACTAGAATTTCTACAAGAGTCAAGTTTTACATTGTAAATAGTAAGAAGGTAAACAGTGTCCATATTTCCTCGCTTTTTATTTCTCACTACAGGCAGTTACACCTTCTGTGCATAAGACCCATGACCACAGCAAAAAGCTCATCAGACATTTCCTCCATCAGTGCCACTATGTCATTGAGTATGGCAGTGGCAGCATCTGAGGAAAGCATCCCCACGATATAAATAGTGTCTTAATTCCTGTTTGTTTAGGTTTTTTAAAAATCTGTGGATAATGCCTGCCTGAGTTCCCAGGAAATATGGCAATTAATTAAAAATTATACAAATATGTGTGATTGAAATGAATATTTGCCAAGTCCAGTATTTTCACACACCTGTTCTTTCCCAGATATGAGATGCAGCAGTTGGCAGTAAAAGCAAACAGAGAGAGGAAAAAAGTCCTCCTGTGTAAAAGAAAGAATGTCCATTAGCTAAATAGAAAAAACCAAGATGACAAAGGGGAAATAACAGACCATAAAGTTCAAGAATCCAAATCAGTGTTAACAGTTCAATTTATCTTGCATAATATTACAGTAATTGGATTGTGTCTATCATACTGCTGGTGTGACACACTTGGTTTGCTCTCTTTGTTCCGACAGTTTCCCACAGAGACCACTCTCAGACGGAGATCACTTGTGCAAACTCCAGCATCTCTACTGTCCCTGCTACCAGAGCTGAAACGCGCGTGGCAGGCTGGCCTCCCGACACCCAAAAGTCCTGCAGACCTGCGTGACCTGGACTGCTGCTCTTCACTACAGCAACAATACATACACAAAGTGAAAAAGTTCTCATCTATTAATACTTTAAGACTAACTTAATGTGGCTATTAAGAATGTCAAAGCACTTTTTTTTTTCTTGGTGGTTTAGTCATCAGCTGTGAAAGGTAAAGGAGTAATTTTCATCAGCCACAGAAGACTGAATATAGGTCATGGTGAGTTCAAAGACAAATAATTTAAGAATCAAAGTCTCAGTGGAATGCATCAGAGGTAATGCCAAGTAAATCACTGCATCAGTATGACTGATTAAATATTAGCAAAGAATGTGAATTGATCTTTAAAAAGAAGAAAAAAGAGCTTTGTATCTATTATGCTGTAAATATTTTTTCTTCTATGCTACCATTACATTTTCCATTTTATTGTATTGACCTATGATAAAACTATAATGTTTGTCTCAATAAGGTTAAGCATTTTAATTCAAAATCCATAAAGGTGAATCTCAACTAGAAACAATGCAAAGCTAGTCAACATTGTATAATACTCACTCAAAACACTGTAGTCTTTTCACATAACTCTAACAGAATAAATGCTACAATTCATCTTAAATCTCAAATATAAGCATTGAATTTCATGTGACTAATGTTCAAGCAAAATTGTCATATTTCATTGTGTAACAAGGAAGTCTTCAATCTCAGTGTTGCAATATTACAGATCAGCTAAAAAAATAAAAATAAATTAAGGCTGTGTCCTGAAAAAAGTGAATAGAAAATGTTGATGTAGAATCAAAGAAAAAAAAACCCAAACAAAATAATCCCTTAACACATAATGCACCTCTGGATTGATATATTTTTAAAAATTCTAAAACACCACTTCTAAGCATTAAAGCTCAGTAAGAAACGTCTTTGAGAGTTACCAGTTTAAATTGTAAACATACTGGGTTTTATTAGAAATGTCATCTTGTGACGGGGTGCTAAGAGAAAACAGTCCAAGTTGTAACTAAGATAACAGCACTAGTCATACCAAAAACCGGTTAAAGGGAAAAATTAAATGACAAACACTAAAATGCTTTTGGGATTTACTCTATTTGCAAAATAAGATATTTCTAAACATGCCATGCATACATAAGAGAAAGAGAGGAGAAAAGCAGGGCAGCAGTGGACAGGCTTCGTTAGCTTTGTTAACTTTGCATTTCCGACTCTCCAAGACGAGGACTGCTTCTCACCATGTATGCACAGAATCCTGGCTTTTTCTTGAAAGAAGAGACAGGCTGGCCATTTATAAGTTACGACCTGTCCGCTAAACAAATTGCTTTTTCTTTACTCGCATCTTCATTGTTTAGTTAAGCAAATAAGTCATAGGGGATATTTCCAGAAGACATCCTTCTGTGAATTTCTATAGGTTACAAAATAAGATATTTAGACAGACTCCTACAAGAAAATAAAAAGCTATTTAGGCACCCAGAAATAGTAAGCTCATCAGCTACAGAAAGGAGTCATTTTACTGTCCAAGTGAATGTGGAGTCCTTTTCTTCAGTGCTGGTAAAGGCATCAAAATTCTTCTCACTCTTTGGACATCTCACGAGATTTCTCCAGCCTCAGGGCTGCAGAAACTAACTCTGTGCTTGAAGGTGGAGGTGCACATTAAAAACATAAGTTGAATACGAGACTAGGAAAGCTCACCTAAGCTGCTCTTAAAACTGTTCTGTAATTCCCACATCTCTATTCATGGTTTATTTATAGGGGCTGACCCGATTGGTTACAGCAAGGAAAATGTCCTCTGGACATTCATCAATATACCCAAGCTGAACTATTAACCTGAGCTATCTTGACAAACCGAACTTCTAAAGTTTAATTCAATATACAGGGTTTTAGTAATAATAGAGTCACAAATTCCACTAAGACTTCCCTCAGTATCAACCTATGTCATAGGTTACATAAATCATAAAACTATACCTTGCAATGATTTAACATTCTAGTGTAACATATTTTGGCATTAAAATAAAAATATATTTAGTTACGATACTTGCATTGTGATTATTTCACCTTGGATAACTACAAATTCTGAGCTGTTAGTTTAATTTTCTATGTTAGTCCTCTAGATCTCATAAATAGTAAGAAGATATCTTTTTTTATATTCTAATTTTTATTTTTTCCCTGTGTTATGTTTAATCTCTGTTTCATGTTTTTCTTCTAATTTTTCTTTAAAACACAGCAGCATTTGATAGCTTTGTATCCTGGGGAAAAAAAAAAGTGTATACAAAGGAATATTTTTATCTAACCATAAAATGATGCCAGAAACCCAACAGGGACCAAACACCATGTTGGAACAAAAATAGTCCAGAGATACACTTTCAAAGTTGAGCACCTGCTGTAAAATAACCATCTGTGTTTAACTGTAATTTAATTATAGGTTCATTCCTTTTGTGCACACTGGAAGGATCTCATAGGTCTTCCCCAGTTGGTCTGCAATCAACTTCTGGCATTTTGCAAAAGCAACAGACATGTTCTCTTAATAACACCTGCTAACTTTTTCATTCTCGTTTCAGCAGAAGTCTTCTGGGATTTTACAATGCTGTTGAGAGACAAAATAAAAATTATTACTAAATCTGAAATAAAACCCAGCATTAATTAATCACCTGCCCTAAAAAGCCAATATTATTGGCTATCAGATTACCATTTCCCTTTCCACAAAAGTAAATCAAGAATCACAGAGGTAAAAGATTTTTTATTATTATTTTTGAGGGGGAAAGAAAATCAGTATTCTCCAAAGATCTCCAAGCTACCATGGCAATCTATATTAATTGAAAACTGCAGTGTTCTGCACAATACCTCAAAGCAAAATAAAGTTCATAGACATTAATACTTGCTGAAACTAAGCCAGTCTAGTTGAGCTTTATTGGAATTAGAACAAAAAAACAACTCAGCAACTTCTCACGGGTTGAAGGATCCAGTCAGAGACCCCAAATTTCTTCTTAGTGTGACCAACTCATTAGGCCAAATGATTCAAATATCAATGGCCAAAGTTAGCCATCTAATAAAAGCTTGATGTCTGAGGAATTTTTTCTAAGACTGTTTATTTGCAAGATAAAGGATTGAAATGTCTTATGTTTTCAGTGTACCTTTATACATATTATATATGTAAATAAATTGTTACCTGCTGAATGTAAGTTGTATGGATGAAACTGCAGAAAGCAGTGTTAAAGCCCTGAAGCCCAAGGAGTCTTGTATTAAAAATTCTAATAATGCAAACTAGCAACTTCAGAAAAAAATGGAATTAGACCTGAATTTAGTACCGGCTCATACTAGACCAAATAATGAAAAAAAATATATATATATATATACATATAAATATATAAAAATTAGCTTCCCTGTATGTTCAACCACTTGCTGCTGCATTACATAGCACTTCTATAGATAAAAATAATGGCCAGGGTTTTCCTGTGAACAGTGGCTGACAGAAATATCAACATTAGCATGATACAGAAACTTTCATATAATCTTAACTATTAAAAACTACCACAAAACCAGCAATGAAGATGTGTACTCAGACTTACATAAAGCAGTAGTCTCCCCAAAACCCTAAATAATATCTCTCTACTACTCCAGCATTATTGCTGTTTTTTAATATCTTTGCAAATCCCTGGGTACTTTAGGCTCATACATTCATTAAACAAACACCTGCAAGGGACAATTTATACTTTTCAGGTAATCTAACAGTGCCAGTTACCACTCAAAATCAGACCCACAGTCTTTCCTGACAGCCAGCCAATGCAATCTTCTGATCCTGAAGTAGATTTGAGATAGCAAAGAACAATGACCAAACACAAATTCATATGCAAACCTAGGTGCCATTGCAAAAATCCTGCACTTTGCTCACTGAGTTGAGGTTCATTGTTGAATATTCTTCAATTCTACGTGAAGCAAAAACATTTAATCAAGTGGTAATCTCCATTTTGGTGAAATACCTTCAAAGAAAACCCACATGGAAATGACACTGAAATGAAAGTATTCAACAAGTTCTGTTCTGTCAAACTTTCTCAGTGCCACACTGATGTAAATTAAGTACAAAACACCTCTGATCTCAGATTTCTGTTTCTACTTGTACCCCAGACAGATCCATAGCAATCTTTCAGACATTCATTAGGAAATGCCATTCCAGTGGCACCCAGCTACAGGCAGAGAGGGTTTCCTGCTTGAATTGGCAGCATGGAATTGCAATTCCATGCAATGTAAGCACAGGCAGGATGCACATGAAGGAAACAGGCACCTTGACTGAGACTCTTGCCTGGGATGAACAAAGCAAGCAGGTGGATATAACCTTGCAAATGGACAACATTTCTTCCTTTTTTCTTTCCTTTCAACAGCTGTGAACAAACAGCTCTAGACTTGTTCAATAGCAATTCCCTACTCATAAGCAGCTGTATGTGTGATAGATTTAGTCCAGCTGCTAAACCAAGCATAAAGCAGATGTTTTATTGCAAATCTGACTGAATGTTCAAGTAAAAAAGACTAATTCAAGATTTAACATCTTTTCACCTTAGCAGTCTTCTCTAAATAGTCACCATTCCTAAAAAAAAACAAAACAAAAAAAACCCCAAAACAAAACAAAAAAAAAAACAAACAAAAAAAACCCCAAAACAAAACAAAAAAAAAAAAAAACCAAACAAAAAAAGCCCCAAAAAAAAACAAAAAAAAACCAAAACCGAAAAAACCCTGCACCTCACAAGTTTATGAAAGGTGGAACTTCAGTAATACCATCAGCAAACCAGGGAAAACCACGAGCAGTTCTCATGGCTTTACCATATTCTTCATACCAACCTTTTACCCTCAGCTGAACAACGCAGCTCTGAGCTATGGATCCTCAGGCCTGAGACCTGCAGCTGCCCCAAGGTGGAGTCGGCTGATGGAGCCCTAAGCTGACAAAATTGGGCAGAGGCTCTTTAGGAAACATCATAGCAATGGCTGCCCCTGCAGCCTTCCCTCGCCTCTGATCACACAGGCTTTCCAAGACGGTCTCTAGATTACCCAATTCCATACCCTAATTTCAGCAGACAGGGTGTGCATTTCACAGTGACTCGGGTCACACCTTACAGGAGGCTAATTTTGTACAGAAGATATTACAAGCCTCTCTCTATTACAGAATGTGGTGGCAATCAGCTAAAGGTCTGTTACTACAGGCTTAAGAGAGGAAGCATAAAATCAGAGTCCAAATGACTGCAGAGGGACAATAACATATACAGGGATGGAAGGAATGCCACAGCAGTAAGAAATTCAGAAGACATTGAAGGAGGACACAGGAGAACATCCACTGCTCTGCAGAGGTGTCTGGTTTTGACCCTGATCACTACATTCCTTCCTAAGGAGCCTTTTTTCTTCTGTTGAGGGTTAATAATGCCGAATAGTGTAAAGAAAAGGTGCAGGGGAAAATGCATTCACAACTTCACAAACTACACAGTAAATGAGAAATTGAAATTACAGTCTTAGGCCTGCAGCACCTCAGTAGTACCCAAAAAATATAGTTACAGAATTTTACAAAGCAGAAATGACACTTAAACTATTTTTCCTCTCCTAATTACTAATTACAGTCTCCTCATATTCTGGATGCCCAGAAAACACCACCTGGGCTACATGGACAGTCATTCTAGATGGAGTGCTTAGCTTCATAATGTAATTTTTAATTTTTCTATTCAATTAAAGGGCTGGAGGTCTTTTTGTCTGCAAAAAGTATTGGCTATAAATCACTTTTTCCTCCTTCCCTCTCAACTCCTGAAAAATAACTTTCTTTAAACCTTGTAAAAGCTCAATTATTCGTGAATCTCTCTTTTTGCCTTTAAGAAAGAGCTGTGTTTTCTTCTGTTTACACTATTCCCTTAATTTGCTTACAGCTAGGATTGATTAAACACATAATAACTAAACCTCTTGAAAGGCAATTTGCAATGGCCATGCTGCCATGCATTTTAGATTGTATTTTTAAAATAACTGTTTCCTCAAGGGTATTACCTAACCTCTAACACCACTAAACATTTAAAGGTTTGCATTTAAGAAACCAATTTCATACACAAAAATAATTCTGTTTACTACAAACCCAGTCCTCCCATCTCAGTCAAAACTGCTCGAGCTCTGCCTCTAACATATATTCCTCGCTCTCGGATCCTGAAGTTGCTTCTTAACATCAGTGACTTTGATGAAATGTCAGATTGAATAAGACCTCCCAAAGTCTTTTAAGACCATTCCTAAACCATTTATCAGAACTTTTTAATGCTGCTCATTGACCAAAGGTGAAATTCTCATTACTGATAACTAATCACATTGCTTCCATAGATATCATCTGTCATTTATTGCACGTTACTCTTGCTTCCAGTGACAGCCTCAGCTAAATTAGTTTTATTTACATTTTACCTGAATGTTCAAACATATTATTTCTTAATTTAAAAAAAAGGTAAAAAGCTGATAGAGTAAAATGAAAATAAGTCCCTGTAACCACATAGATGACTAAGTAGCTTAATTCAAAGTTTAAAAAATACACATATTCTGTTAAATGCAATACATGCATTAGGAATGTATTGTGTATTGTTTAAGTGTTTGGCATTTTCACAGTTTCTGGTGAATATTAATTACTAGAGCAATTAACAACATAGAGAATACTTATAATGAGTTGAAGTCATATGCTTTACTGTCACCCTGGAGTTTTAAAGCACCTGCCATATGTTCTCCTAATAATTGCTGCTTTTGCTTTCTGAATCCAGTAAGGGAATTTATTAACTTGAGAAGCTTCTGAGATATATGTACTTGTGACTGGAAATGGGGAAAGAATGCCAAGATGTTAGTTCAGTCTTATATAGTGTCATTTAATATGAGGTTAGACCTAAGGACAAAGGCTAAATTGATATATTTCCATGGAAAAGCAATCCAATCAAACATCCAATGAAAAATTATCCTTTTAAAAAGTATATGAAAAATTAGGGAAACTCTTCTGAGTTTAGCAGTCACAGGGATTTTCACATCCAGTCTGTCTGATTGGGTTGCATTCCACCTGTAATGTATTTCTCAGTTATGTTTTGTTTATTACTACTTTATTTATATCCATTTTCATTATTAACATGCCGTGCATTGAGTCCCACAGTATTCACTCATTAAACAATAAAGCGTTAGCTATGCTTGACATCTGCTTGTTGCAACAAGCTGTACACAAATACATGGAATTTGATGCTATTTGTGAGCAGAATTTCTATCAATTTTGTATCTGATGTTTAAAACATCTTGAACTCTAACTGACAAACGTACAAATTAATATAGCTTACAAAGTAGACTTTTACAAAAAGATCCCTACATTTTATATATGCTAAAATTCTTCTGTTAAAGAAAAGGAAGGAGTCATACTGCAAATAGAGGAACTCTATCACCCTTATGAAGGAAGAAGCTGATTACATAAAACTATCCTTTGCAACTCATTCACCACATGAAAGAGCTTTATTGTTTTGTATAATTAAATATGTAATTTACTGCAAGTCCTGTCAACCAAAACTAAAACCTTAGAGAGACTGGTCCTAAATTAATTGCTAATATAGCAATTTCCTTTTACTTCATTGCCAATAAATGCAGCAAACAAAGTTTTTAATTCATCACCTCTTGGTATTTTGGAGTTGAAAATGGCATTAGCTATTCATTTTAAAGCCATGATAATATATTTCAGCAAGACTACATGCTTTTTCTTGTACTGAAATCTGGGTTGTATTGAAGTAAATGAAGGATTCACTATTTACCTCAGCGGAGCTGAAATCTCATACTAACATTTAAAGAAAAGAAAGCATCAGTCATAAAAAAGACATATTAAAAGAGAAGTCAAATTTATTATTATTTTTTCTCGTCAGAGGCTTCATACCCGAGTTGGTTGAGGAAAGTGGCTTTAAATGGTTTTGAATCCTGCTCTTCTTCAGGAGCCTCCCTGACTAAAAACATGCAGAATATCTTAGTATTACTGGAAAAACACCAGGCACAGTCACCCTTGTTAAATACAAAACGGGTTAACAACAGATCACCCATGGATCTATATATCTAATCTGCATTTTTATGTACACCTATTTATCTTTGTGTCTGTTTATGCAGAAATATGTGAGGCCAACAATAGAAGAGTATTTCTTTGTAGAAAGTTTAAAGTTTTCTTCAGTGCAAATTGCTAGAGCCCATTCCTTCTGAAAATACACGAATGTTAAACAGGACATCTCCTTCAGCAAAGCACAAGTGTCTCTATTCCACCCACGCCAAAACTTCACAGAAGCAGCATTTCTGGCATCTTCATACTGCTGTGTGTTTAAAATACTCTTTTAGCTTGATGTTATAATAGACAGTCCAATTCCCAGGGCTTTGATACCTGCACTCTTAGCAAACCTTTGCTCAATGTTTTTATTAACTCAATTTAATGGAACCTTTTTTATGGTGACCTTAAGAATTTAATAACTCCACAATGCAAGGACAATACCACCTGCAGGCTCTTCTGGGATTAAACTGTGGTAGTTCAATATGTCTCCAGGAACACATAAAAGAAAAGCAGAAAAAAAAATGTCAGGAACTGCACAAATCAGTCACTCACTGCTGAAGTTGGGAATTATGCCTGGTTATGGTGTCCTGCTCTGAGACATGTGACATAAAACTCTGCATCTGATACATGCTGCAGCCTACTTAATGCTGCTTAATGGTATTAATCTAGCTTTGATCATGTCAGATATGCTGGCAATTTTCAATTCCAGAGTGTCCTCCTTTCTGACAGACACTCTGCATATCTTACAGATACGATCAATACGTTATTAGTCAACAACCTGAGAAGAGGCACATAAATTAATCCTTTTCTGTCAACCCAGCAGTTTGTACTCGAGTGAAACCTCACCCTTGCAGTACACGTGAGACTGATCCTAATCCAATTAGGGTAAAATGAACCTTTTTTTTCTATGGCACTCTCCATCTATGTTAATTCAACCCCCTGAAGACAACTGCTCTGAGGAAATAATTTTATGCTTGACCTCTTATGGGCAAGGTTAAAATCAGTATAGATACATATATATGCAAGGAAAGTCAATAAGTTTGCTCTCTCTCACTTCCTCCTTTAACCTCCACTAGCACCTGTAAAATAATGTAAAATAATGCCAGCGAACACTGCTGATTTCAAAGTGACAGGAATGTATTTATTTTAGTTGCATAAAGTACTCTGTCACTTCAGCTTTACACTGAGTACAGCATGTACCTTTGTTTTGCTGAGGGGCACATTAATACAGAGTGACAGCCCTGTCTGTAGTATTGCAGGATTTGACATGTAGAGGATGTTAACAGCTTATAATATGCAAAACAAATCATTTCTTCTCTTTGTGATAGTTATCAGATATAATGACAACAACCATTAAGGAAACAAGACTTGCTTGGTGCTATTATTTCTCCTGTAGGAGATATAGGAGAGAGAAAAGAGCTAGAGTGCATTTGAACCCATTTTGATGGCAACAGAACAGGGTGCAGTTCCGTACTAATGATGCAGTGCATACTGCAGGGGGTCTTAGTAAGGTAGTACTTACTGATTCCTTTTTCTCAGTTTTTCTCACAACAATATGGAATATCACTGCTATGGGCCATGATCACTCTTCTTTCACCTAAACTTCTTCTAAATATCTCCCCTGACCATACCTAACTTCCCTGTGTTAAAATTAAATGACTAAACCCCACCCCATCCTGCTGAGTAGGCAGGGCAAGGAGGCTACCTGGAAGCAGGTTGCAACTACAGTGTTGCACCCCTGTGGCAGGACTCCTGTGCTGCTCCCTTAGCTTCAGCTCTTGATTGCAGCCAGGAACAGAAAATAACACAGAAAAAAGGCTGCTGCAAACTGCAGGAACAACCTTCTCCTGGGAGGTCCTGGGGATCCTGAGTGTGCCCCTTTCCCTCGCTGTCCGGTCCCACAGCTGTTCATGTACACATCGTGGCAGGGAGCAGGTGTGTAACACACTGCCTCTGTCCCTTGGCCCTGCCTAGATCAGGTGGGGTATTCACAGGAATCATTATATGTCATAAAATGACCTGACAGCTAAAGAAAGAAGAATCAAAACCTTTACTTTGTGAAGTGCGATGGGCACCAGTCTCTTTTCCAGTCTGCATTGCTTACATATAATGTTATCCCTCTTAACAGACAGAAGAAAACAACAAAAAAGACTTGGTCTCTGAAAACTTCCCGAGGCAAAGAAGATGAAGCAAAGACCACTATTCCTCTATCTAGAAACACGTCCTTTTTAATGTCATTTATGGGGCAGTGCAGAAGAGACTGTTATCATCCTAAAATCAGCCCAACGTGTTCCTGAACTGCTGCTCTTAGCCTCTGCTTAGTCATACCTAATTTTAAGAATCACGTCTTACTTAAAACTTCAGCATTTTTATTCCAACTAAGACTTTAGTCCTGAGGTTTGTTCTACTTGATTTGGGGTTTTTTTGCTATCTAAAACAAGTAGCTTCATTAAATCAGGAAAGCCTTATTTTCTAGTGTAATTAAAAACAATAAAAGAATTTTATCAAACTCTCAAAGGTAAAAATAGATCTGAATGAGACGAAGCAAAGAAATCTGTAGGTCCAAAGTCTTGAGGAGTTATAGATGAACAACACATACATAATAATGTAAACTTAAATTCCATCACAGCATCTTGGTACCCAATTCCAAACCTTTAAAACATCATAGCATACCTGTGCTGTGAAAGGATAAGAACAGGCATTCCAGGTTTGACTACGTTATTTCTCCAGCTAATAACTATTTACATTTCCTCATTAACAGTATACCAACATGTATAACTGTGTCAAATGCTGTCTGCACAGCCCCTTCTCTATACAAAACTATGTTGTCAAATTCAGTTCTCAAAAATACCTACCTGACTCTCATCCCCCTGGCACGAAGTGTCACACCATGAAGGACAGGAAAAACAGAGATGAGATGAAAGGAAGTGTCTTTGAAGAAATATTTCCTTAAGGTAAAACTGCATTTCTCTCTTTTTCCTGAACTTCCTAATCCCAACGGACTTCTTGGCAAGTTGCTCTGTAGATGTTCTCAGGCAAGAAGAAGCAAGTTCACCATCAAAGCAAAATTCTAGTTATCCTCAATGTCAAAAGGTTTCCCATACCCAAAAAATGTAACTTCAAGGAAGAAATTATTGTTTGGCAATGTTCTAGACAGCTTAAAAGGAGATAGGAGCTGCATAACTAAAAGCTTTGTGTTTAACAAACTGTCAGAAGTGGTGCTGAATATCTGGTCCAGTCAGTGGTGGCAGACAGTGATCCCTGTCTGACTTGACTCGGTGGATTTTTCAGTTCCCAACATATTTGATCATATTCATGATTATGTCCTGCAACCATGGAACTAAACTAGTTTCCAAGAGTCTTCCATGGGACAAAATACTATCTGCATACAGACTTTTACATACAGATTGATATTAATGGGACTAACATTTGAATTTAGATATAAACACACGTATGTACCTTAATTTATCAGGCCACCCTTCCAGCTACCAAACAGCAGTGGTCAGCAGTTCACAAGGAGACTGTAAATCCAATTAGGAATACTCACACATACAGGCAGATGTTTCGTCATAATACCTTTTCTTGCTAGTGGGATGCTGTCTTGAGGTGACTTTATGATGCTGTATCCCCTATCGCCTGCTCTATGCCAGACATGAATCCTGTGCCTTTCTGTGCCTTTAAGCTGGATCTGAGAGAAAGGGGAAAAAAAGAGCAGTTTTGTGTTCAAGGACACACACACTCCCTTGCGTTCCTGCTATGGAGTCGAGGAAAGCACTTTCCTGGTTTTTCCTCAGCTCTTGGCTCTCTGCAGCAGGGAAGAGAGTGGCATTCTCTTGCTTCTTAGCTAGCTTCTTGTTCATTAGCTAAAGCATGGTGTTTCCTTGGACTTTGGCTTCTTCTTCTTCTTCTCTTCTGGACGGTTCAGCAACTCCAGAACATCACTGGGAGGCCCCACACCGTGACCCAGAGGGGCCCAAGCTGCACCCCAGCTCCAGAGAGAGCAGAGCCACACCCACAGAAAGGACTTTGGTCTTCTCCACAGTGAGAGGTTTAACATTATTCATTCTTTTTTTTCTGTGCCTGCGTGCACTTTGCTTGTTAAATAAATAGGTTTTTTCTAACTTTCCTCCGAGGAAGTTCTTTCCGAACCTGGTGGGGGAGGGGCTGCTGAAATCTGCCTTCTAACAGACGGATGTTTGTTTCGGATGTTTTCCTCCAAATTTGTCTCAAACACAGATGCCAAGGAAATATATGATAAATACGGTGTTTATATTTTAAGATAGCATGCAAATAAGCACATTAAAATTAAGAACTCAAACCAAAGCTAATTGCAATAAGGCCAAAATCAAACTATTAATTCTCTAACGTGGAACACAGACTCTTTCAGTTAAGGATCATGCTGCAAGGTGTAAAGTTTGGTTGCAAGATCGTATTTTTTTATTGCAATAAAGTTTCCTGCTTGTTGTTTGAAGAAAGACTTTGACTTTAGTATTTTCACACAACAGAGGTACTCAAATTCTCATCACTAAAATGCTGTGCTTCCTGTCATAGCAGGAAACTCACTGAAATACTTGTTCAGTATCAAAAAGTTGGTTTGGTTTTTTTCTACAGAAGATGCTTTCCTCCTTTCATCTTTTAGTGTTTCTCAGACTAGAATTGAGAGTGTTTTGTAATTGGAATAAAGACTCTGAGAAGTACTGTCATGCACTGAAGACAACTGAGAATCTGAAGTACTTTAAATTCAAAAGCAAGTTTTAATAACATATGAATTAAAATACTCTACAAGCAATAACAGGGAATGAAAAGATGGGGGGAAAATAGTAGTCATGAAATGAAATTCAGATACTGCTTATTTCTGACCTAATAAATGGAATGACAAGTAGCACAGCGTGAAATGTATTGTAACAAACAGTTTCATAGTTGTATTTTTAAAAAAGCGCTATTCACAATGGCAGAAATGTTGCAATTCTTAAAAGCTTTCAGCAACCCTGGGTTTCTCACTAGATACTTTTTCTGCCTTATAGATGAAAAAGTTAAACATTCCAAATCTTAGAAAAGGCCATTTTTACCCATTTACACTTGAGAACAATTAAATACAACGCTTTATAGAGGAAAAAGAAGACACACAGAACCATGTCTGCATCTCCTTGGAGATAGCCAAGGCACAATAGACCAGGTCTCAGAAAGGGCAACTATCGCATTATTGCAAGCTTCAAAACTCAACAGTTATTTTATTAATAATTTCAAACCTTGTCTTAGGTTTTTCATCAAGAATGAAGAACAATTAAACTCTTCCTATCTTTTCCCTAATGGCATTTGGAACTTTCACAGAAAATTTCTGATTATGCTGTGTGTCCAGTGAAAAAAAACATCCAAAGAAATATGTTTAACCTTTTCTTTCATTTCAGTTCACAGCTTCTATAACAAGGTTACTGGAAGCACTCCAATACCTGAGCCTATGCCTCTGACATGCAATAATGAAGTATTTTGTTTGTATGCTACTTGAACCCAAGTAGCTGCATAGAAGAAATCACAGTTCAGCTAGCTCATCTCTCTTTTCTTATTTTTAGCTTAGTTTGATTAAATGCTCATGAAACATCAGATTCCTCCAATGGGGCAGCATTAGGTAGATGTAATCTGAAGATTACCACACTGAGTTTTACAGGGACTGATAAACACAGTTGGGAGGAATGACTTGGTCTTAATTCTTAGGGTTTTTTCACTTCACTGCAAAGAAATTCACTATTTGAACTGTACTTCTCTTTCCCATTTCCTCTTTTCTCTCTTTCATTTAAAAGAGACTCAGAGAAATTTTAATGTAGTATTGACAAGAAATGTCGGCGGGTTCAAACAGGATGGGGAGCCAGGACAGACGCTCCAGGAGCTTTTTTATTATTTTATCAGTCTCACATACAGAGTTGAGACACAGGAGATGTTACAAGCTCACGTTGTCGTAGGCATTCCAGAGATTTCCGGACTACAAAGCATTCTTAAAAGCTTTTCAGCCAATAGCATACTTTTAAAAGTTATAGACAACTGTGTTAACCAATCCTGGTTAGCGCACGTACACCTGTTATACACAATACTTGCTTGTTTGTACCTTATATAACAATGCACAGTATTCCATTATTAAGCTTAACCCTATCTTGTTAAACATATTTTTGCAACTCTAAAAGCTATCTCAGCCAAACCTAGAAACTCTAACCATTGTTTTAATGTCCTTGCTTAATGTATAATTGTATCTTCTTGAATTTTTTCACAGGCAAAGCTAATCCTAAACTCTTCCGCTTTATTTCTGAAACCTGCTTTTATTTCTCACCCCTAAGAATCTTGCTACCTTTTCTTGTGTTTCCCACAAGAAAGTAAAAAACAAAAAAAGTATAAGGGGTGGGGGGAAGAAGGAAAACACACTGGGCTCATGAAAAACAAATTATTTAGCATGGTAAAGCTTACTTATATTTGCTTTGCTTGTGTGCAGGGCTTTTGCTTTCCCTATTAAACCATCTTTATTGCAGCCCATGGGTTTTCTCGTTTTTCCCCTTCTGATTCTCTTCCCCATCCTGCTGGCAGGGGAGTGAGTGCTGCCAGCTGGGCTTAAACCATGAGACCTACCCAGGATCAAATCAAAACCATGCTTGTTACAAAGCCACTGCTCACACTGAAACAAAGCCCAGCTACCAACAGATAAAGTGTGCTCCCTCACACCATACAAAGAAAAAAGCCCCAAATCTGGATATTGACACATATCTCTCTCCCAGTCAGTCCTGATTAAATATAATCTTAACAAAGACAATTTTTTTGAGTCACAGAATATAGCATTTCAAAAAACAATGTTATTGTTCGATATAAAATGCAGTGACACTGCCTCAAGCAAAAGTAAAATCTATTTCCAACCACAAGTTTAAAGGAAAAGATAATCACTTTACGTCAGCAATACTCAATTAATTTCTCCTCAATAGCAGCAGTCCAAGAAGTTTAAGTAAACTATTTGCTAAATAATAGCAAACTGGTACATGGTATCTATCCTTCCTCGTGAGTTGTGCTAACTACATTAAAAAGGAACAAATAAACCCTGGAAACCTTGAAGAATGAAACTAAACCACATCAAGTAATTTAGTAAACAGTAATTAAGCCAGTTTCAATCTTGCTGAAAACCTTAATGTTTTTCCATAGTGTGTTCTGAAATTGTATTACTTTATTGTTGGTAATAAAAATTCTTTAAAAAAACCCCCAGAACCAATAAACATCTTTCTCATGTAGGACTTACAAGAGAGAGCATATTCTGTATACTTTACAACTCATCTGCCAGAGCCCTGGAAAGGTGCTGAGGTCCTGCCTTCCTCAGCATTCAAGTGTTTCTCTAGCAAGTTTCAACAAAGGCTCTGGACGCAGCCTTCCCACAACAGAGCTCTCTGAAAGAAAGCTCTTCATCTTTCATTTTGCTTTCAGAAGTTATTTTCCCTTTATAAAGACAACCTGAAATACTATCAGTCCCTTAGAAATTGCTAGGCTTAATGCTAGAACATTCTGTAATGAAAAAACAGTTTGGTGTCTGGGGTACTGAGGCAGTTTGTATCACAGCACTGTTCAAATAAGACAAAGACCTCCGTGGGCTCAGGGCTCCAAAACAGAGTCTCAGCATGTGAAACCATTTGTTGTGTCTTGGGATTCTGTTTTGACCCCAAGTCAATATTTAAAAAAACATTTTAGCTTAATTTAGGGTCAAGTTTTTCTTATCCAGATGAGTTCTTTGTATGAGCATTCTCTTAGTTCCCTATCTGTAAACGGCAGGAGAAGGCTGGACCTCACCTGACTTCTGAGTGCTGCCACCTGTGCTGATCATTCCCTTGCAGCTCATGGGGAGACACTATGCCGCTGATCTGTGTTAGACTTTAACGTTGAATAAAATGGATAATCTGCATGGGAGACTAAAACCCGAACTTGTTATACAGATGTCTTTGCTTAGACTGTTGGATCCTACCTTGCTCACCTAAATAAACCTAAGTATTTTGGGAATACAGCACTGAGGGACAGAAGGTTGCATAAGATACACTTTGAATAAAGAAGTTTTGGGTTGTTTTCCTGTACCTCTGTAACTCTCATTATAATTACTGGAATTACTAAAATTGGAAATCAAGTGACAAACTAATGGCAAATATCCTAAGTTAAACCATAATAAAACACTTGTTATAGAAACTGAAGTGCAAGAAGATTCAGATCGATCCAAAAGGGATGACACAAGGAAAGAAAGAAGGCTCACTGGTCTTCTCCATCCATATTGACAGCATAAGGTCAGCAAGGTCAGAAAACAGGCAAGAGTAAACCATTTTTCTCCTTCTCTTCCACTCATCTCTTTCCCCTCTACTACACAGGTTCATAGTTCATCTTCTTCTGAGGCTAACAAAATTTCAATTTTTGTGTACTCCTAATGAATTTAACATGACATCATCACACCAGAACTCTAGCATTTTCTGCTGTAGTGTGCACTTTTCCCAGGAGTGATTCTCAAGGATAGGTCAAACCCACAAGATTTCATCAAGTTCTCTCAGCAGAAATGTCAGCATATTATTACTGACCAGGAAAATTTATAGCAAAATAAATATCTCAAGGGTAATTTCTTGTTCTATTAAGCAAGAGAATATTATTTCCAACAA
Organism: Gymnorhina tibicen; assembly: GCA_013399875.1. NCBI lineage: Eukaryota > Metazoa > Chordata > Aves > Passeriformes > Artamidae > Gymnorhina > Gymnorhina tibicen. The sequence continues at coordinate 4,521,823 of VXAZ01009789.1, read as the reverse complement.
GAAAGTTGATGTGACAAAATACAGTTACAGAATTACAAAATGAATGATATGAAGTCTCCAGAAAGATGTTTAAAAAGTGACCCAACTATCGGTGTTCTTGACATGCCAGAGAAAATTCCAGAGCAAGAATTTGATATGCCAACATGTTTAAAATGAATTTTTTGTATGGTTTATGTTATTATTGACAACTTGAAGCCAATTAACATTGAATAAAATGAGAAACAAAATTCCATCTTCCTGGTAAAAGAAACTATTTCCTTTTGTATACTCCTTTCTAGGAAGGGTAATACTTTTTGAATTAAAAAGTGCAGTTCAAAGCATTCTGCAACAAACTGTGGACTTCAAGATGTCCCCTAAAAAAAAAATCATAGAAATAAAATAATAGGTAAGTTTATATTCCTTCCTTATTCATGTGAATCATGCTAATATATGCCTGGCAGGGAAAAAAAAAGAAGAAAAGAAAGTGTTAGTATACATGTAATACAGGCTTATCATAAAGATTCTCCACAGTGTTTTATGGATCCCTATCAATACAGACAGAAATAAGCATCCCTTTGATCACGTTTCATCAGCCATCTGTTAACTCACACCTGTGCAACAGCAGCTTAAACACCACAACCCCATTTCTCAGAGGCTTCTACAAAGACCTCAGCAAATGAGAAACTCAGAAAGGAAACATTGCTCAAAATATTTAAGCCAGATTTTATGCTTTAAATGAATGGAAAAATTTGAGTTGGAAGGCACATCTGAAGGCCTGCAAAGACCAGATTCAAAGTATAATCAGGTTGCTCAAGGACTTGCTCAGGCAAGAGTTTTAAATCTGCAGGGTTGGAGTTTCCTCATTCTCTCTGGGCAACCTGTTCCAGAGCATGAGCTAATTGGCATCTTACCTCATAGTTTAAAGAATTCTAATTTCCAATTATATTCCTTTATTTCTACCTATGTATTTGACAATTTTCTATCACTACTGGAAAAGAAAATGAAAGAGGTGCTGATAAAAGCTATCATGACACCATATATAAGCTTGAAAATCTAAGTATAAAATATGCATCAGAAAACCCATGTTTATTAATTTCATTTCAACATGCTATTATGTCAGCGGCCGACACTGATCTTTACCACTCCTTTTACTTGTTTCAAATATCAGATATTACACCACAAGGAATTCAGTTCATTTGGTTTGACAGACACAGGAAAAAATGGACACCTGACTATTGGCAAAGACTAAAAGAGCCTCCCATCTTTATCTGATTGAAAGTTTCTCTGATAACCAAAGTTTAGGAGGGTAATACAAACAGTTTCTCTGATGGTGACCTAGTAACACATACAAGTCTGCTATGAGATATTGCTCCCAATAATGCGGTCAACACATAACTTGAAATGTTCCTTCAGTAACCACATGCCCAGATGCCAAAATGTAAGGGCACTGAAGAGGTAGGAATGTGTTTTAAGTCCCTAAAAATGGGCAGTGCAAAAAGCTGGAAGCTGACAATGACACAAACCAACTTGGGCACAACAGTGGATGTCTCATCTGCTGCAGATTAAAGAATCTTGAAGAGGAAGGAGATGTATGTTTTTCCTGCTTGCTACAGAGAAGAGTAAGGAAATGGCCTCATCCCCTACCCTTAGGAGACTCTGGCATAAAGAGATTAGTAGCCCTTAAAATTAAAGGAAGGCATTTGATTTGTGGTCGTTCATTTTCTGAAAGTGAGAAAATATCTAAAATTCTTATTTCTTTTGAATTGTACAAAACTAATCACTGCTTTCTCAATTTTGTTTAGAATTTTCTTCATTTGCCTTTTGGTTTCATTTTATTTTTGAAATGGTGGGTTATTCGGTGGACTACAATGTGTACAAGGTAAAGAAATGCCAATCTTGATCATCATAGCAAAGCATCTGCCCTACTAGCTAGTCACAAATACTTCTGATTAAGTCATAACAAAAGCTGAAATTTCCCAGAGAGAGCATATACTCCTGTTTCGTGCTTTTTTTATCAATTCCAGATGATCATTCTTAAAACCATCTAATGCTGATCTATATGATCTTTAAGGTCCCCTCCAAACCCCTCCAGTCCTAACCATTATATGATTCTATGAAATATTGCAAGGCACGAGTCTCCCCAGACAAGAAATATCCTCTACACTGGACATGTTTGTACTATTAATCTGGGATTTTTTGGGTTTTTTAAGCTTTCCAGCACTAGCAATTCCCTGTTTGGCAGTGCCAGCCATGGCGTCCCTGTACACACAGAACTGTTGGCTGTGGGCTCAGAACAACACAACACGACAGTTCAAAACAGAAGGGATGCTCAGGTCATGAGTCTTCAGATACGGCATCATGACCAGTGAAACATGGTAATGTGCCTGATTTTAACAAACCCACAATAAACCTGGTTCTGCATTTTTATGGCTCCTGTTTCTCCTTTTAAACTAAATTAAATTAGCAATTGACTTGTGACTCAGGAAGTCACCTGATCTCAAAAGTCTTTGCTATTTTCAGAGCCATCTCTCACACTTAGCCTTCTAACTGTTTCTCTCACCCTCATGTCATACCATACGCTTTTTACAAGCTCACCCTCCTTTACTTATCTTCTAATTGCTTCTATGTTTTTGGCAATGCAAACCGACTGCCAAAGCCTGCATGAACACTCTCACTCTTTCCCCCATCTCTTCTTTAATAGTTTAATATTCCTTTTACTTTATTTTACATTGATTTTTCAAGAGCCTTTGGCGCATTCCCTTGGCAATAATGCTCACATTTGGCCAACAGTCAACAAACATTGACACAGAATTGCTTTCAAACCAGAAAGGGCTTACTAGGCCAAAAGAATGGCTATATGGCTGGGTTTCCTGGTTTCCAGCCAATTTCCATGACTAGAGTATTGCAGACTGGTTGCTTCTCCTCCTGCTTACCCTCCTCCACATCTAAGATGAAAGAAGAGCACACATCATTTTCTCCTGATTATAGCAGGACTGCTGTTTCTCTGGGGGTTAAATATTTGGGTGCTTTGGATTTCTTTAGTCAGAAAATGAAAATTTCATTCCTTTAAAGCTCGTGGATATATAAGATTTTCTGACTATAAACCTGTCAGCTGCAGACTTATCCAGACAGGAGTCACTAAGAAGCTGTTCTTTATTCTCTTCTACCTGCTGTATTACTTAGCACAAATAAAAAGACAAGTGACCACACTGTAGGTCTGGAAGCTGAACTAATGTGCTTCACTGTCTCTAATCTCCCCAATTACTGCTGAATTTTCAGTCAAGAACCATGACCGATTTTATAACTCAAATACCATTTTATTTTCTTTAGTTCTTATATAACTGTGGTTATTTATTCTTTGGTACTTGAGAGTCATTTTTCAGTAAAATCAAAAGAGCAAACTGAACATATTGCCAGTAATCCAGTGCAAAAAATCACAGCATTAATATAATGAGAGCTCTGCTATTCATTTGGCAAATGAGACGGTGGAGTGGCACTGACATATGTAGAGCAGAGACCACTCTGAGATGAAAATACATTGATTCATGAGTGGCAAAGAGCAGCTTAATGTAACTCACTGATAAAACTGTCACTGATCTTGCTCTCTATCTGGGATTCCAAGAGAAAATGATGGGAAAGACATTCTGTGCCATTAATGACAACTGAGTAAAATGTGCCAATGAGAGATAATAATACACCTACATGACACGGACCATTAAGCAGCCAGTTACAACAGTCTCAAATAACACAAACAAATGAAAATAACATTTATGGTCAAACCCTTGTCTTATTAAGCTGTTGTATGCTTTTCAGAATAATTAATATGACCTGGAACTTATAATTCAAAAATTTAAACTACTGCCCTGTCTGCTTTCTCCTAGTTAATAATTATTTAAGCCAGCATTGTCAAGATCTGCAACAGTAATGAGCAGAACTATGCTGAAGGAAACGCTTTTGGCTGCCATTCCATCTGCAGAAATAAACAGAAAGGACTTCTACCACCATGAAAGGCCACTGCCAGTGTGCTCTCCCAGGTATGTAAATAGAATTTGCTTTGAGGTTAAAAGCAAAGATGAAGAAAATTGAAAAGCATAAGAATGAGAAATATCTGCAGCATTCTGTTTATCCTTTTCCCACTGCACTGGAGAGGTGCATGAATATTTTTTGATCTATGTTTGATTTCTTCTCTAAATAACAAGTACACCACACTTGTCCTCTCTGCACACATGGGGCTGATGCAAAATGTGGCTGAAAGAATTTAAAGATACCATTCCCATGATACTGGTCACCTTTCTTATGTCTTTATGGGAACTTCAGGTTATGGGAAGGAGAAAGACAAAGGGTTCTTGAAAATCTTTTCGAAGGCATGTGATGGCCACTTACATTTGCAAACCCAAATGAGAGCTGTGTGCACTGAAAATATTGCATCCTCACATATTCTATCTTTTACAAGCTCTCAGATGAGAGTGTTGGCACAACCACAACAGACAGCAGCCTCCTGTGAGGATACAGTCCTCCTCCTCTAATGACCTCCGCTGCCTTGGCCCATGCAAAGGAGGACACTCTGTTTCTCCCTTACCAAGTGAAAGATTATCGGCTCCTGCTGGTCTCATTCCAGGGCTGGGAAGATCAGGTCAGTTACCCTGGATCAGTTTCAGCATCCAGAAAAATGAAGACAATACACAGCTGATACCACCAAAACTATACGGATTTAAAAACTCTCAGATACTGGGGACTGAGGAGAGATGGGTCACAAATGCTTCTTAAGAAAGTGAGAGCTAAGGTAATACTGTAACAAAACAAAGGCAACCCCTAATTAAACGAAATTATATTCTTTCAAGGATTTCAAACATCATTGCAAATTTTTAATCTTGCTCCATACTATTTTTAGATTTCTTTTTGCATAACTCTGGTCATACTGATTAATATCCAAAACCTTCTTGTAGCAGACAATTTATAAAGTAAATGTATGGATAACTAAATGCCCAATTTAAATATTTCCTGCACTGCAATTTACTGCCACAGTTTTCAGACACATTTTTAAACCCAACACTTCTTAGTATTTTTTGTTGTGAGTAATGATAAAATGTTTTTATTAGGAAAGCCTAGATCTTATTTCATGCCAAATCAGATCAGACACTGTAACGCAATGTTGTTTCTTTAAGTAAAGTGAAAAATGTATAAGCCTTTAAAAAAACACTTTACTGGTTACCTTTTAATTAGGGAAAAAATGTTTGAATCGGAACTATATAAATTTCTACATTAATTTCCAAATAAGAAAAGTAGTTTTACATTTCATTGAAGCAAGCTGGGTTGGTGAGTGTCTAGATTCTGGAATAAAGCAAGCCGAGAACAAAGCTTGTACATGTTCCTTAAAACAAGGAGATAAAATTCAGATATCTTTTACTGTGTAGATTCCTACAAAACACAACCTACTAGCTTCCCACTTTTCCATGATTATCCGTTAAGTTAGAGGCACTTTAAACAATTCTCTTCCATTGCAATGTCATCTTAACTTGGTTTAGTTCAAGTGCATCTTTATCATTCTACTCAAACACAGTTGCCTTGTTTTTTTCCCTTGACTTGCTGCTTTTTTTTTGCTTTTGTCAGTCTGGTTGTAGATTCTCTTGGGCAAAGACCAGCTGTTAATATGCACAGCATCTCTCTCTGTAATCAGGACTTTTGAAAGGTTGTTACTAATGTTTTTGGAGAACTACCACAAATCATGAATAAGTAGGAAGCTTACACCTTGGCTATTAGATCACATCCTTTTATTTTCCTCTCTTTGCGCATCCACTCATATACTAGTGACAAAATAAAACCTCATATATACACCATTTAACCCAAAATGATGTTCAACCATCTTGTCCTTTGATTCAAATCGGTATTTTTTTCTTTATGTTGTGCTCATATCACTGCATTCTGTGACAAAAAAAAGATCTCGTCTTGCTTATCTACTTGTTGCCTTCAGGGACACATCTCATTAAAAGCCTTTTTGGTGCAGTGTACCTTTCACAATCCCTCCAAGGAAATGTAAAAATGATCTGATACTGTAGCTTTTGCACTGTCTCAAAAATCAGTACCAGGATTCCTGATATTATTTAAAACAATCTGACACGGAAGGAAATCCTTTTATTGTGCCAAGTATTTTATGAATTATTTATTGGTTCATTACACTTTTGCCTGCAATGGAGACAAATGAAAAAAAGGACAAAAGTACCTTGAAAGGTGAAACTTCAAGTGGTCCTGCCTGATAAGCCAAATTCCTAGAGCTGCATTTATATTTACAATAAAACCTCCCTTCTAGTTTTAGGTTTGAAAGTTTATGGTAACACCACAATGCATAGTTCAGTGAGGGGATTCAAACAGCAAGAGGACGAAGATGATAGACACATTTTGATGAAGCATAGCTGCAGTGTCTAAAAATATCTCTGCATAATGCTGTTAATGGCTTACTGAATTGATCTGTTCAATTTGTGTTATTTAATGAAGTAGAGCACCTGACACTTTATCATAAGCTTGTATTGGTTAAAAGTGTTTAGCTAAATGTCTGTATATTGCTAATGGTGTTTCCACATCATATTTCATTTTGCAGATTTGCAAAAATAATAGTGTGGGTAAATTTTAAGTATTTTGGACTTTGGAAAGCATATTTTGAGAGGCAAAAGACAGACTAGTAAAGAAAAGACCAAGCAGCTTTATAATACAAAGACTGTGAGTAGCAAATAATTGTCCCATAATTAAAGAAAATAAAACATGTCATCATACCCCTAGCTGGAAAAAGCTGGAAACCAATCACATCTGGCATTAATAGTTCCAGTGTTCTTGTGTGGTATAAATCTAGCAAAGTAGAAATAAAGGCTATAGTTTCAGAAAGAAAACATTTAGGTGTTCACATTGAGACTTTGCTTCATTCTACTCTTCAGCTTTTAAAATTTAGATAGAGCTTTAAGAGTTTTGTAAAAATGCATTTATAAGTTCAGTGTTCACTAGATTATACGTGTCTTTAATAAGATTCATACATTATGTTTATAACAAGAAAATTCACTCTCCCTGTTCTTGGTGGCAATGAATAAAAACAACTGTAAGAAGAGAACACGTTTTGTAAAATTAATAACATGCAGTTGTCATTGGACTGTTGACGCAATTAGAAAGATCTCTTAAAAATTGTCAGCAACAACAAACTTGTTTCCCCAGCTGTATTCTGGTTCCTATGGAGTTCTAAACAGTTTGCAAATGAATCAAGAAGGCCAAGGCCAAAATCACATTTAACTAAACTTAACACATTGTGAAACATATGTTCATCATGTGGGCTGGTTCTTGGATTACCTCTTCTGTATAAAATACACCTTGAGACTTTCACTCTGGTTTAATTCGGAGAAACTTTTAACTAGTATTAGCAAAATAGGCATTGTCAAGAAATTCAATATTAGCCTAGTATATGATCCGCCTCAGACTGTAAAGAAGTAATTCAGAAAAACCATTGAGTAAAGCATATTCATCAATGAGAGATTAAGCCTTACAAATAGCAGCAATGACTAAATGCTACAGAAATTCATGGTTTAAATGATTTTTTTTCACTTGTGTACTGTACTGCCTTTTAAATATTTCTAAAAGTCTGGGAGTAGAGAAGTGCTTAATGGCAATGTGATCACAGTAAGGTGTTCTTTGCTAGTATTTCTCAAACTGGTTTACTGGTTGCATCAGAACTGACTCAATTTGCATTGAGGCCCATTGGTAGCTCAACAGCTCAAGAATGCTGCCTTAAGTCTTTAGCCTTCCATCAGCTTTGCCATGGAAAATCATATAATGCACATAACTAATCCATCCCTGTACCACATAGCTCAGCCCGTATTACATGGGGACCAATTATTGCATCAAAAGGAGTTAAGTTACATATATCTATGTAATATTTATGCACTACCAGCAGTACCTCACCCAGGGAAACATTATATTTCAGCTTCTCCAGCTACTCTCAGAAATGACTGAAGACAATACCAAATGAAGAAACCCACTTGTTCATTAAATCTCTGTGGTCCCCCACTTCCAGACCTGCAGAACAACATGTACACGGAGAGAAACATCCTAGGACACGAAGGCGCAGAGCTGCTCTAACAGAGTAAGCTGGCACCTTATTGCCTTCAAGAACAAAGCAGCACCACAGACTCAAGTGCAAAGGAAAGATGACCTTGGAATTCAAATTTCTTGTTAAAAAATGGAGTCAGTTAGGATTCAGAGCTGAGCTTGTCCACAAACCTTCACTGTAATCCTAAACCAATGGATTCAGGTCCAAATTTTGGCACTGTCCCATTAAACTGTTTCCTCACCAATTATGTAACAATTCTTGAGCCTTAATAAAAGACTTCTATAGACAAGAATGCAGAAAAGAGCATCTCTGTCTCTAATTTAAATGGGGATAAAACCATTACTTGAATACCAGACTTGCCTGTCTTGTCCATCTGGATGGGAGTGGGATAATCTATTACTGTGTGGGTGGGAGGTACTCAGTACAACAGAAGTTCTAATTTCTGTTAAGAAGCTGCATGTACTCCTTTAATAGATATAAAATTAAAGGGCTCAGGGGAAAAAATGTTGAAGTACAGAAGATACAAGATGAAAACTGACACCAGCAACTTCTAACCACCCTGCATAAACAAAATACTACCATTTCTAATGACTCCACCACCCAGCCGTAGCAGAGAATATATAGAGTCTGGAACTAGCATATATTAATGATTGTATGACATAGTTTGAACAAAAAATTGTATTTGTTACCAAAGGCAGTAATATAAATTGTGAAATGTTAGGTCCAAACTAATTTTACCAAAGCCCTCATGATTATCATTTCCTGGAAACATTTAGGCTCCTTTTTTTCTGCAGCAGGGAAAGGAAACTGAAAATCTTTGACATTCCAGAGTAATTCTCAAATTAAACTAAATTTAAAAACCTCCTTATTAGAGAGGAGAGATATTAATTGGTATTTACAAACATGTTTGCTTTCCTAAATAATCCCCAAATACTAAGTATTAGTTTTCATTTACAAAATCGAAAGTCAGGTACAGGGCACTTTTTCCCAAACAGATGGTACAGCACCTGGAGATTCAATTCCCACTAGATGGAAACAAACACATGCAAGTCACAGGAGTCAATAAGTCTCAAAAAGTAAGGCAACATGCTGCACTTTGTTCACAAGCAAGTCAGTATGACACCATTACCTGAAAAATGCCCAATTGCCTTTAATTTGAAGGAATATTTGTCACAAATCTCTCCCTGACTTATAATTCACACCCTCGTGGATGAAGAACTGGGCATGAGCCAACAGTGTGTGCTTTCAGCCCAGACCGCCAATAGCATCCTGGGCTGCCTCCAAAGAGGGGCAACCAGCAGATCAAGGGAAGGAATTCTCCCCCTCTGCTCTGGTCTTGGGAGACCCCACCTGGAGCACTGCATCCAGGTCTGGAGTCCTCAGCACAAGAGGGACCTGGACCTGTTGGAGTGGGTCCAGAGGAGGCTAGAAAGACAATTACAGGGCTGAAGCACCATCTCCTATGAAGACAGGCTGAAAGAGCTGGGGTTGTTCAGCCTGGGGAAGGGAGGGCTCTGGGAAGACTTCGTTGCAGTCTTCCCGTACGTAAAGGGGGCTAGAGCGGGTTTCCCAGGGAAGCTGTGGATGCCCCATCCCTGGAAGTGTTGAGGGCCAGGCTGGATGGTGACCTGGGCATGCTGATCTAGGTGGTGGCATCCGAGCCCATGACGGGGGCCATTAAGGTCCATTCCAACCCACACCATTCCATGACTCTTCCTACAAGCTCTCAAAATTATCACCTGCTCCCTCCATGTCCTACAGCACAACCCACTTTCTCATCTTTCCTGACTTTCTTAAGTGCCCTGAAGTTGTTCAGCAGAATGCTCAGTTACATGATATCTATTCTATTTGTAATTCCAGTGATGCCATAGCCCTAACCATGTCCTGTGCCTGCTTTCCTTTTAAACCCCACCTCCTCTGTGGGCTGGGTCTCCAGACCCCTAATTTAAATGTCTCACTACTCAGTTTCTGTCTCTTGCTGCTGCTGAAAATTCACAGTAGATTCTTATTCCCTTAGCATATGAAAGTGAAGTGTTCCTAAAGTAATAATCCTGTATGTACATTGCTCCGAGCTGGTGAAGTGGTGCTTTTGTTATCCAAAGGACAGCAACAAAAACATGCAGCCTGGCTCAGCATATCGGGTTTTTTTCTGTGCATGGAATGTGCCCAGAATTATTCTGGTTTTCTTAGTTCCATGTCAGCAGCTTCTTTATAGAGCAAACTTGACAATTTACTGTGTTTAAGGAATTTTACTTCAAGAAGTCTGCTGTTTGGTGTCTGCATAATTCACTCACAGATAAAATTTAATTTTACTACCCGCGTGTTAATATACACTTGAGATATTGCAACAATCATCACGTAACATGAAGTTATATTTTATATGGTCAGCCAGGTTGATCACAGCCAGGCTGGGTTTTTAGTAGGAACCTCCCCTCACCTCTCAAGTTAGTTTTTTTTGTTGAGGAATTTTAAAATCTGCAGTCTGAAGTAAGAAAAGGACAGGAAAAAGTTATTTCTCTCAAGTAGAAAGGGCATCATGCTTAAAACACTGATTCCTGACATGTTCAGTTCCCAAGATGCCCATCTTGAAGAACTGAAGCACTTGCACAGAATGATACACTGTAAGAGTGGCATTACTTAGCCCAAGTTAAACAGAGAAGTAACCGTATTTCTTCCCTTAAGCACCAAACAAGGGAAAACCATCACTTAATCTTTGGCATTTGCTATTTACCTTGTAAATCATGGCTCAGCAGGGACACTTGCTACTTCTCCCCTGTAAATATAACTTGGTTGGAACAGAATGGGCTCATGGTTATCTTCTCTCTATAAAACTGGAATAAAAGAACTAAACAATATTGAATTTTTTATAAATATATAAAAATCCTGAAGGAAATTGACTAAATAAAATGCAATTCACAAAACACAATAATTTCAAGCATCTTCCCTTTGAAGTAATTAATAAAGTTTTTGCCTTTACATTTTTCCATGGAGTAGATTTCAGAACTAAAACAAGCTTTTCCAAACTAATTCAATTGCTCTACCTCTCATATGAAAGAAATATTCTGTATACTCCTGCCCCTATCTAAGCACTGTGTAGCTATTTCTTAGCCATTTTGTATGCACCTGTACTCACCAAACCAACATGTATTTTACACTTGACAATTACTGCCTTTCCTAATCCATAATCCCGTGCTGTTGCTAAGGGAAGCCAAAGGTCTGTTTTCTCAGTGAGCAGCTTTTGCACATTTTTACAGGTTCCAGTACCCTTTTTCTCCCACTATGAATAAAAAAAAACATTCAACAAGTTTTGGAAGAGAACTATGGAGGAAACAGCAGGCACAGTTACATTCATGTGTATTTTCAAATAGCTCAGTTAAAATGTATTAAATGGAGTTTAAAATATTCCCAGTTGTTTCTGTGAAGGTGTGACAATATTTGTTGTTTCAAAACTTGGGTTCAACATTTCTTGCTGTTGTTTTTTTAATCAGGCACAAGATTTTCAACGGAAGTGTGTATGCCAAAATATTACAGCAAAACCCCAAAAGATTTCAATTTAGAAACACTGCCACAACAAATCAACATCATTGCATTGATCATTTTCATATTTTCCTAGTGGAAGAATCTAGTACTTTTTAAAGGATGCAGCTGAGGAAGCAACCAGACTCAGAGATGAAGCTACTGAACCGCAATGATTGAGAAACAGGAAAAAGAAAGTGAAATGCACTCTTTTTCAGAAACATCTTTGAGCAGTTCATTTTTATATGGCAAATTATTCAAAATTAATCAGAGTTTATTCTACCTCTATATTAAGACAAAGATTTTTAGTTGTGTCCAGAGCATGTTTGTTATCTTTAAAAAACTGCAATTAGTGCTGAAGATAAATTGTATCTTTACAATTACTAACATGTTGAGTAAAAAACTGTCTAGGAGCCATAAATTAACTAGCTAAGCTTTCCGTCAGCTGCACTTCATGTTACTCTAAATAAATTTTTAGATCAAACTGGAAATCATCTCCTGAACACGTTTCTTACCCGTGCCATGCAGAGAGGTCTGGATTGGCAGTGCTGGCAGATTTCCATACGGAGACAGCACCAGTGACACTTTAGAATGAGCTCTCCCTGAGCTACACTCTGAGTCCAGTGAGGAGGATCAGTCAAGGCAGGGTCCAGCAACCCAGCTATAAAAAGTGCTGCTGCTGGGACCAAACCATACCTAAATGGCATTGGCAGTTTTATTACAACTAATAAAACTTTTATTAGCTGTATTTCCCTAATTTATTTCCCGTGATTTAAACCACTGGTCTGTGTTAGGACCCTGAAAGGGATCACTGCAGTCCATCTGAAGAGAGACTTTCCACTTGCAATACCATGGCAGTCCTCAAATACCCAAGTCAGCATTCTAAAAACTCAGCACAAAGAAGCTAAATGTCTTTAAGTCTCTCTTTTAAAATTTAACATTATGTAAAATTGCTTTTGAAAAATTTTGACCTTAGAGCAGAAACAATTTAGGATATTCTAGGTAAGCATTTCAGCAAATTTTACAAAGCCGGCTTTTACACAAAAATATTTGTCACTCTTTCTCCCTTTGGTATAGTTTGATGCATCTCTTTATTCCCTGACATGTAGAGAAAGTGTAGTTACTAACATGGATGAACCAGTTACCTCAGAAGATACAAACCCCAGGTATTATTACAGCATTTAGCATTAACTCAGTTATTAAGCAGTCATTAGGGAAACAATGCCCTTAACAGAATTAGCTCAGTTTCACAAACCCCAGAACAGAAAGCAGATTCCAACTTTTCTTAAGCTCTGCAATAAAATAAGCTGAATTCAGATATAAGATCATTTTCTTCTGGATCTGGCCATTAGGGGCTGTACCTATCATTTATATCACTAGATACTTGTTATTATAAGAAATACTTTAATATTAAGAGATATAAGGGAATTTAAAAATTATTATTATCATTATTATTATCTTATTGACTTACTTTGGAGGCTTTTCAAGAAGTTTCACTAACTGCCTAAAGCAATAAATAAGGTAATTTTATTACCATCTCTAAGGTGTTTTGGGTTTTTTGATATCTTTCTTGAGATAGGACTTCATATATCTTGAGGAGCAAGTAAGATTTGAGATTTTTCTAACTACTCTCTGAAGCATTTTAAGTGTTTTTCCCCCCTTTTAAATTTATACCCCGTTTCCATTTAATTTCTAAATGGAAAGTGGCTACAACAACATTTTTTTAAAATTCATGAAAATGAACTAGTTGTCTTTGCAATTACTTGAGAACACCCCAAGTCAGAAAGGTACATTAAATACTGTAATGTAATTAATTTGCATGTAATTTAATGTAATCAAATTAATATAATTAAAAATGTTATCACTTAAGAGTAACAAATCACAAATTTACTTATAAGTGCAATAATTACTCTCACTTATAAATCAAGCAGCAGTTCATTTGAGGGTGCCTGCAATTGTAAAGTCAAGAAAGACACTGAAAGCGGAAATTCAGCCTTGGATTCTCGCTCCTTGCACATGAATATAACACTTGAGGACTCAATTTCCCTCAGCTCTCTGCTGTCGCCAAGTAGATTATCATTCAGCAAAAATGCTGAACTACTTTACGGTCACACATTTTACTGAGAGAAATCTCAGTAAAAGAACCATGCATTTTATTTGGAACGGGTAAGAACCAAGGTCATCTTGATCACAGATGGTAGAAGTTAAGAACTGCAAGTACTTGACTAGTACATTGACTACCAATGTGCATCTTTTTAAAGTACAAGCAGATCACGATGAGCTCACATAACCTTTGAATCTGAAGAACCTTCATAACTTAGATTAAAACCTCACTTTGAAATAATGGGAAAACAATCTCTTCTAATTCATCCATCCTCTGTTACTGCGAAAGTATACCCATGGACTTCAGCAAGCGACTGATTTTGCACCTGTGCTTGGTTTTTAACTGTGACAAATGAGGACAATTTTCCCACTGGAGTAAGAGCTATGGAATTTTTAAGTCCTTTTGTTAGAGTTGCATAACTGGATGACAGAGTGGTGCCGGGATGCATACTTAGTTTTCTGGATGGTCCAGAAACTCCCCAGTAGTCACCTACACGGGTGGGAATAGACGAGCTGGAGACAAGAGTGAACTCCCAGCTGCCCCCAGGGCACAGGATAAATAACTGCTACAGGGGAGTCTGCAGGAGGGACTTCTGATATGGACTGATTATGGTACCTTATGCAAAAAAATCAACCAATTAGGGGTTTCTTTAAACAAACACTTTGCCCATGAGTGTCTAACGTGATCCAGAAGGGCAAATTGAATCATTTCCATCTTTGTGTGTCTGCAGCAAAGGAAAAGAGAGTAAAACCTTCTCATTGAGGTGGTATTAAAAGCTTTCAGTGTCCTCCAAAATAGCTTGCCAGTTCCTTCAATATCGCTGTATGCCAGGAAACACAATATGTCTCTGAACAAAGGCTATGAAGAGTTTGCATGTTTAAAAATATTTAGTTACTGACAACGTGTTTCCTAAATAACAATGTCGAAAAATGCACTTTGATTAATTCTTCTGTTTATACAAGATTAGAACATACTAAATAAACATCTATGAGCTGACACCATTTGATATTATAATGAACTAAAGGGGAAAAAAAAGTATTTCTAGAACTGAGGCATTTCCTAAAAAATAAAAACCCAAACAAAGTAAAACAAAACAAAAATACCCACATTTTCCCCCTCTTCATTTTACAGAGAGATGTCAAATACTGTTAACCTTCATTGAACTGCATCTGAAAAAGATTGAGTGGACATAAAGGTTAACCAAAAAAATCCATGAAAGGGAACACAAGCATTAGTACACTAGAAGTAACAAAGAGAAGCAGGGACTGAATAAACTGAAAAATTAGTATCTCATTAAACTCTTTTTTATTTCTATTCTATTTAAAAACAACATAAAGGAATTTTAATATAAAACTCATAAAGCAAAATGACAATCTAGATTTCAGGGATGTGACTAGACTGATTTTTAAAAATCCATCAATATGCTAAAAGTGAAAAATACACTTAATTAGCACTTTAAAATCCTCTGTTTGTACAGATCTTTATAGTCCTTCATGAAACAAAAATGCTATTTTGATGTAATGGTAAGAGAGCACATTTTTGGAAATTAGGTTTCAAAAGTTACAGTATGATACTACTACAAGAGAAAATTTAGTGTGCTGAATACTTGGAGAGAAAAACAATACTTTGGTTTCAGATTGTTAGTGAGCCTCTTGCTCTGTAGTTCTTATTTGTAATTCCCACATGAATCAAAACCATCATATTTCCAAAAGTCTAATTGGAACACACTTCCTGAAACTTGACTTATTGTCCTATGCATCTTCTACTCCTTTGATAAAACTCTGGAAAACACTTTTACAAATTGCTAATTTCTATTTAATGCCACCTTAAGAACCGTCACACTGAATTTAAATTTTCTGGGCATGCTGCTGCAGCTGTAGCATACCAAATGCCAGTGCTACGAGCACTGCAAGATTAAGTTCCTTCAGGATTATTTCAGCCAGAAAACACCACGTCTTTCTGTATCCATCACATTTGCCAGAACAATTTTCTTATCTTTCTCAGTCCAACCTGGACTTCAGACTGGACACCAGCATATGTTTTCAAAACTAATATTGTTAGTTCTAACTGTTCTACAACATCAGGCTCAGATTATTATTTCTAAGAAACATTCATCTTCCTCCATAACTATGTTTTTATCAAACTATCTGAATGCTTTACATCTGATGCATACATCCTCTATAGTATAAATGCATTCTCTTTTGTCCCCTGATTTCAGGAAGGGACAGAGAGGTTAAGCATTAGATGTAATAAAAATGCCTATAAAACAAAGAATTAAATAAAGATATGTAAACAAATCTGGAGCCCTGAACATGATGCTGAGGCTCTCAGCAGAGAGCAATGTAAGAACATGGCAGAATTCACTTTTGATTGCCCTGCAGATGCTGAGCTGCCTAAATACTATTTTCCTCAGCAAATAAAGACAGAGTGATGCCAAGTGTCCTACCCCTGAAGAAGAAGCATCTCCTAGTTCTTCACATCCACATTTCCTCTAAAACAAGGTGCCTACTCACTTTTCTTTTAAAAAACTGAAGGAAGTTCAGTCTGCCTTTTGTTTGCCTTTTTCCAGGTGACAGTTCTAAATCTAATAGTTAGAACACCCATGCAGGAAATAGGAGCATGAGGACTCATTTCCTCTGTTTTCCTAAGAAAATACAATAGCAAATATCTTCCTGTCATCTAGCATAGCTTGGGTAGGGAGATTCAGTTTTTTCTGCTGAATAGAAAAAGCAGATGACAAGTAAATGTAAAATTGTTTCCATATCCTGAAATGCATTCATTCTCATATCCAGGGTTGGTTTGTTCTTGTAGTTTTGCCTGGGCGATTATAGAAAAGTAGAAGGACAAAATACATTAATGCGTTTTTCCACAGAGCCTCTGCCACAGCAAGCATGAAAAAATACCTACTGAGAGTCTCCTGTTTTAGCCACAAAACATATTCAATCTTCTCTGAGGCTGAGTGGCCCTAAAGGAAGGCATCCAAACAGAGTATGTTGTACTTCATCCCTTAACCCTGGATCCGAGGTAAGAGTGGTTGAAGGGAGTACTCCAGTTCTCACACTTAGGCTGTCAGACAAGACAGTTCCTTTTCGATTTTCAGTGTGTCCTACTAATGCCAGTAGTTCTCTCATATCCAGTGTAAATACGACTGGTGTGGCCTTGTACATACAACTTCTGCCATTGCCAGCAGAAGGCCATAGGTTTGCATTGTCCTGGAGAGCAGAGCCCCAGGAGCTGACTGGGCTCGCACTGGGCAGAGCTGACTGGGACTTGTCCCATTTCTGGTGCCCCTGTGCCCGTGGCCTCCCTGGCTGTAGCTTCAGCTTTGCGAGTGCCAGAGCTGGGAGATGGCCGTGGGGACACTGGGTGACAATCCACAGCCTGGTGTCAGCTCAGCCTGGGATCCATTGGGAAGGCAGGCAGTGATAAAAATATGGAAAAACACACGGCCATGACTGAAGGAGATCTCAACCCATCCTGAGGTATATTATACATTTTTAACAGAATAATCTTCTTGAGGATGTACATTCTTGTATTGGGAAACCAGTGTAAGTGAGTTAAAAAATTTTTGTTTTGGTTTTCCCATGTCTCCCGGGAAAAGAAAGGAGGAAAAGAGGTGAGTTTCAGTTTAAATGTCAGATCTGTGTTCAGATTCTATTTTCTGTTCAAGAACATGAATTACAAGAAGCGAGGGGAACATCTACAAAATGTCTTTGCATCAACTTGGTTTCCATTGAAAAGTTACTGGAGAGGAAAACTTAAATTCCCTTTTGCTGCGACATTATTGTTGAAATGTGCCATCCCTCTTCCTAACAACGAGAGCAACTTCAAACTTCCAAGTAGGTCTTTTAAAAGTTTCTCTAATAAAACTCTATAGTGGCTTGAAAGAGATGCTGTTCAAAATCACAAAAGACTGGTCAGAACTGGTGATGTCCAGACTTCGGGGCAGGAGTTCACACTTTCAATGCAAGGACTGCCATGCAGACCTGCTGTCTTCTCATCACTGCATCAGGTGCTAAGATATATCTGACACGGCAGTTTCTGGGTCTCTAGATGGTTGTTAGATTACCATAATAAAAGCAAGAATTATGGTATGTCTTGTATCCTAATGATAGGTTAAAATGATACAAAAGTCTTCTTTTTCATAAGATGTGACAATCATATTTATCATATATTCTGAACACAATAGCATTTCTGTCATTGTGATAATGAGGTGCCTTATTACCAGTGAGTGTTGAAAAACGCTGGTAACACTGTAAAGAACCTTTAAACAAGGAATTTTCATCCAAGTAATACTGTCTTACTATGATTTTGAAAGTTTCACTGTTATGACTCTGCAAAGACAGTTAATTGTGAGATGCTCTTAACCATAAAATATGCCAACTGAATTTTACAAATGTGACATAATTATTCTGTATTTCTGCTGCTTGTTCTGACACTTTAATGATTTATCAGCTTTTAATCTGAGAGCACAAGCTGCCTTTGGAGAGGTAGGACAGAGGAGATAATTTTCTATATTTTAATCCAGAGTGGCCTGGCTGGCAATGGCCCAGGCAGCCTCCAGACCCTTCCTGAAAGAGCTGCCCTTGCAGCTGGGGAGAAGAAGGGTTGTAGCTTTCTCTTCATGCATGAGAGCTGCTTATGTAGTTGGCAACGATGAACTGTGCTGCTAAATCAAGTATTTAGGATATGGAATTAAGTTGTCACTCTAATGAGTTATGTGCGATGTTATCTTTAATTTAATACACCTTAAATTCCTTGTGAACTTAAAATACAGTGTACTTCCAAATTACTCAAAAGCCCATTCTGTTAATTAAGAGCTACAGACCAATATAATGTGCTAACTTAGGGCTGGACAATTAGCTTTACATTATTATACAAATGGAGTTGTGTTAAATGAGGGAGAAGAGCACGGTGTTTTGTGGTACATTGACACCCCAATCTATTTGCAGTGATCCTGCTGTAATACTGTGTTCAGTGAACTTACTGCAGATTTACGCTGGTATTAATTAAGATCAGACTTTGAGTTTTAATCTACCTTGGTTTGTGTGCATGTCTCATTATAACTGAGCATAAACTGTTACTAAATTATTTCTATTACACAGGACTGGTTAAAATGCTTGGAGTTCAGGTACAAATTTTTACTGTTCTACATTTCTCAGAAAGTATTAAATGATGATTGAATATTTTATTCTTGCTCACACTTGGAAAAAACTGTCCAAAAAAAGAGAAGGAACATTTAGAGAGTGGTAATTTCTCACTAGAAAGTACTTGGTTTCATTTCCTTGAGCTCAATCCCATCCCTACTAACACAAACTGATCATCCTTGAAAGTAGAACTAATGACATCTTTTCAATGTTTAAAAATGTTACACAAATATTTCACTCTCATCTTTTTTTCCCATTGAAAATAAAAATCAAATTGTGTCATGACTTTTAAGTGAATTGAAACTTAGAAAACAAAATAAGATTTAGTATTATAGACTAATTTGGCATGCTAGTTTGAACTTGTCAAATGCAAGATCAAGCTTTTAAAATCACATTTTATTAGTGTAATTTTACAAGCTTTCATCTATCACTAAGAAAAAGATCTTTCTGCTACAGGATAAGTCTAAATAGTTTCCAGCCATGGGTTGGGATTTTTATGGAAGCAGCTCATCTTCAGAGGAAGCAGAGGCAAGGCATATTTCATTTCACAAGGTTGCAAGTCTCTGGCAAGTACTCTTGACCTAAAATATGGTGGCTTAGATAAAAATAAAGACAGTAAGCAACACTTCTATCCATTTTGCAACCTTTAGGAAAGTAGTCTTCATGACTTCCCGGGCAGATTTTTAGTTAAGTTTCATGTCTCAGAAATCAGGATCCTGGTCCTGCCCAAGGCTGGAGAGTGATGGTTTGGGAGGCTGCTCACAGGCACACAGGGGTGGCACTGCAGCTGGGTTTCCCGAGCAAGATTCCACATCCTACATTTTCACTTGGCCTCAAACTCTCCACAGCATAGATTAAAATACCTTACAAAAGAGAAAAAAGAAAGGACAAACTAATGCCTAAGGTTTAACTTCTCTGCTACGCAAACTAGCAGGTGCTGAAAAATTATGAGATCCAGCATCTCCAGGGTCTATCTTATCTTGATGTGTTGGTACTTTGAATGGCCACACACTCCTGCCTCTTCCCACAACACTGCCTCAGCATGGAGCCCCTTGTCGGGGCCCCTCGCCCTCACTGGCTGTACCCTGCCACACACTGCCAAAGGTTGGAGCTTCTTTTTAGCAGGGGAAATGGTGAGGGAATTGTTAGCGCTGAGGAAAGGCTAAGCCTGAAGTCCCTGGGATATTTTTGGTCCCGACTCTTGGTTCTTTTTAACACTTCTCAAACTATTCGGTATCAGGAAACACTGAGCTACTTAGAAAGCATTCAAAACAGTACATGATCATTACTTGTAGAGCTGTACTGCTGAAGGGAGCAGAGTCCAATCTGTACCTGGCACAGCATTCAAGCAATATTGCTGAAACTGTCAGAAAAGGATTTAATTTCTTTCCTTAGATAAAGGAAACAATGTTAACACACAATATAGATACAGTCAGAAACTGCAACAAGAATATGTACTCACATTTCCCTTTAGGCTGAGTTCAGAAAAAAGGCTGAAACAAAACTTTACAGTTAAAAACCTAGAAATTCTCTTTTCTGTCAGGGTATTCAGAGACCTAAATATACTTTTTTCTAAAAGCTTGAAGCACACAAAAGTGCCTTGATTACAATGATGACTTTCCCTGTGATGTGGAAGACAAAGGTCACACAAAGGTCACACCTGCACAGGTACTGCAGTGACTGCACATCACCTTGGCCACTGCACAGCACACATGGGCTGAGGCTGATCCACAAAGAGCAATTTCTAGCGGTGCCTGTACTTTCCACACAGTGCAAAGCAGAATTCAGTCTTGGCTTAGAAGCTCTATCAGAAGTTTGTACCACTGTGAGCTGCCATGTGGCCTTTAACCCACCTTACCATCCAGGGACTTGAACATCCTTGGAGCATGAGCTGCATGCACGTGCAGCAAATGTTTGCTCAGACTAGGAGCTACTATTATAGATATCATATTAAGATGTTTATTATATAGTATTAGATGATATTGAGATATTATTATACTTATTAATCATTCCCTCGAAATCTATGGAGATATAAACATGAAATAACATAGCTTACTTTAGACCATAGATTATGCTTTTGGATGCAGTTTCAAAGCCACAGATCAGTAATTTAAAACCCAACCAATCAATCAACTAAAACCCAATTCTACAGGAAAAATATGACTTCTAGAAACCAGGCTCAGTTGCCGTAGGTAATCATGTCTATCCTAAGTGAGCAATATTAAGTGCTGAATCATGTTTAACTTGAAAAGGTGAATTTATGAAATACTGCTTCTAAAAAAATAACAACTTTTGAAAACACATGAAAAAAACCAAAATCAAAATCCAAACACAACTTTTCTTTTTCACTTGACCAGTCAGAAAGACCAGTCTCACATAAATTTGATGTAGTTGTCTTTAACAATATATATGAGGTAATTTTCCTTAAACAAAGAAAAACTCAAATCAGCAAGATTTTTCCTAATACTGTGTATCTTACAGTCAGCAATAAGTCTCAAAACAGCCCCTTCTTTTCCATCTTGTTTTGAAACATGGCACTGATGATGTTAATTCCCCGTTACTCTATCTGCCTCTCAGAACTCCCTGCTGTTTTCCTCATAAACACATGCATCTTTAATCAGCACCTAAATCACATGTTTATTTTATCAGTCTCCAGACCATGCAGTTCAACCCTAACACTTTGTATTCTGGACAAGATTCATGAGAGTTTTCAGCTATCTTTTACAGAA
This sequence comes from Gymnorhina tibicen, assembly GCA_013399875.1. Classification (NCBI taxonomy): domain Eukaryota; kingdom Metazoa; phylum Chordata; class Aves; order Passeriformes; family Artamidae; genus Gymnorhina; species Gymnorhina tibicen. Next base: position 4,500,262 of record VXAZ01009789.1, on the reverse strand, counting down.
ATGGATGGTTATCCCTGTGCAGATATAGCATATGACAGCAGTCAACATATCCCCCTTCTCTGCCGATGATACCCTGGTCATTATATTCCCACATCTTCCACCCAGTGGTGCTGAGGTTTCAGAAGCAAGGCAGTTCAAGGAGTCACTTTTCCGTCTGCCATCCCTACCACGGCATTCTATTTCTTCATTCACGCCCTTCTCTCTGTACGACTCCACAACTGACGTGATATCACAAAGACATGAACCAGCATCAGAGATCGGGGAAGGGACAGAAAGGAAAATCAACAGTGGGAGATCCTCAGTTTGACACTGCTGCCAAAGGTTTCCAGCTACAGCCTGGAGCGTGAGCAGCGTGAGTGGCGTAAGCAGCATGCTGCACACCTTGACTAAAGTAAAAAGATATTGCACTTCCCACCACAAAGATACAAAAAGCCAACTTGATTTCAGCCCATTCATACCGTTTAAGGTAATTCTGATGTTTTAAACTATACTAGGTAGCAAAAGGCATGCTAAGATTAAGCCCACAGAACAGCAGTTTCCTGCCCCACATCCCTGATACTCCCTCCTCACCAGCTGAGGACTCCCCACACTCAGAAACTCTTAGAGCAATGAGCCAGTTTCTTGCCGATCCTCATGAATCACTAGAAAAAGCTACGCAGCAGAAAATGGTCTGTAAGTCCATATGCACACCTAGGTCAAAGCCAAGAGGACACTTACCTCACAAGTTTTCATTTAATTTCCTAACTCTTACGGGTGAAGCACTATCAAGGTGATTTCAGCTGGACTACACAATACCTCTTCTTTTAAATCAAGGTTGTTTTCCATATTAACTGAAGTGATAAAAACCATAAAGAAAACCAAACTCTGTAACAAATTAGTAATGGACTTCAAGCTTACAAAGAGCTTAAAATAACTAGAGGTTGTTCTTCCTTCCCGCCCAATAGACTTCACTAGCAGGTGAAAAGGAAAATTAAATCTATGCAAATGTGCCCAGCTTTCAAAAACAACAGCAAAAATATATTGTTCCCTCTTCTGTTTGTATGTATGAGGGATATGTACTGACTTCATGGAATTACTCCAGCAAGCTGTGAATGATGATGCATGAAATGAAAAAATCTCAGTCCAGTGCACAGGAAGAATACAGAGAACAGCAGGCTGTCAACAATATACTTTTTAGAGGAGAATGGATATATACCACATCCTCCTTGGATGCAACTGCTGAATTCATTCAACTCATGGTATCATATGTGTAAGGAGGGGGCACTTCCAGGTACCCATTGGACACATTCCAGTTCTGCTACACATCACTGAATAATTAATGAAAAAATAATATTTTATCTAACTGAGCAATATTTTCTATCTCAATTGCAGGCAGTTGTAAATAAGAGTCAGTGGAGATACATGACAGTGTCCCATTAGATTACTGGTCAGAACAAAATATCCATTCATGATCTGTGTTCTCCACATCTCTATTTTACTCATCTGTTTGATTGCAAGAACAGGCAAATTCTAGATAACAGAGAGAAATTAATAAACATTTTTCCAAACCTCCAGCCACTGACTACAGTCTTAGCCAGGGTACAAAGCCCCATCTCATCTAAAAAAATCAGTTCATCAAGAATATTAAACTTCTGAGCAGCCAGGCATCACACAGAAGCTTCACATTCCAAGAAGATACAGTGTATTTGCTCCTGCAAGCCCACTCTGCAAGAAGCAAGATTACTTATTACTAAAGTCCTGCAAAAACCAAGGTTGGCTACTTTAAATACATTCAATTAAAAAAAAAAAAATGAAGCAGAAAGCCAGCCATGCCTACGTAAGATGACAGATTCCAAAGCAATGACACTGAAAGAGGCACACCAGTGTTTTCATTCAGAAAGAGAAGAGTCGTCTCCCTTTGCCTTTTTTGGAGTGTAATGTCTTCTGGAGATAGAGCTGACTCTGACACCACGGGGCTTCAGCACAGCTGATCTTTGTGCAGGCTGCCTAAAGTGGCAATAAAAGGTTCCCTGTATGTCCATGTTACTGGTACACGGGGAGTGCTAGATCTGGCAGTTGTGTGATTAGGTGCAGGTTTAGAGCAGCTGACAGCAGAGGTACCTTTCCCCTTTGGTTTGGAAGGCAATACACAGGAATGCTCACTGACTAAACATAAACATTTATTTTAGGAGAAAAACTATATTCTCTTACTACTTGAGCATGCAGAAATTACATAGCCTTCCAGAAAAGATTCAACAATATATGCCAAGTACGACCAGGGACACCACGAGGGTACAGTGGACACACATGTAACTGCAGATCCAACTACCTTGTGTAAGAGGGCACAGAGCTAATCAACATTTCCTTCAGTGTGCAAACCTCTGCTGGGGATGTGCAACAAGACACAGACAAACAGCATTGCTTGAAAATCCAGGCAGATGATTTCAACCACAACAAATGTTTCCTATTATTTCCATGCAGTACATAAAGAATTTAAAAAGTAAATTATTATTTACTTACATAAAAGCAAGACAGACAATAGCAACAAAAAAGGGTTCTAACTTCTAAAATTGTTTGTTTCTTTATTGTATATAATAAACACTTTCTGAAATTCCCACACCATTTTTGCCATGCTTGCCAACTGGATAATGTATCACCTGTCAGGAAATTTGCCAACAAATTTCAAAGGCACAAAACTGTTTCTATAGAACTAGTCCAGTCTCAACTTTGTGTGAGAAGAAAATTAGCTATCAGTTATGGGTCCTGTTTAAGACAAAATTTAGAGGATGGAAAAGCTCAAAATAATTGAAAAAATGCACAGCTAAACAAACAAGCTCTAGACAGGAGTCTTTAAAAATATTATTAAGGGAAATTGTTCCCCTGATATGTTTCAATATATTACGTGTAAATAAGATATGCGTAGAACCCCATTATATACCCCATTAAAAATGTTTCTACGGCATTAAAATAACACTCCTTTCTCTTCTGTTTGAGATTGATGAGAAAATGTTCTGCCTGATAATCGTGGTCATTACTGTGCAACTCCTTCAGGGCTCCTGTGACATCATCCATCAGTTTGTTTTTACAGACCTGTCGAAGATGCTAGAGGAGGGCCTGAAGTTGAAATTTATCTGCTGCATTTTTTCCCCCTTAAAACACTGTGACAGAGTATCTGTCAGAAGGCAGAACTTGCTAAAAATTTTATCAAATGAGATAAACAAATACCACCCATGAGTTTCACATTTCAAGTGAGTATCAGATTACTAAGCATGTACAAGATAAGCAATGGAGAGTCAACATCCACATTACTGAGACTTAAGAAACATACTTAGGGCCAAAGGAACAAGACTTGAAATATGGGCTTAATTTTTTTGTACACTTGATAGAACAATTTTTGCAGAAATATAGAAACACAAGCACCAGATGGAGAGGTATCATTCTATTGACAACTTTTCCATCAGCCCCTCACATTTCTTGAGAGAGGAATACAGTTGCTTTCTACTTACCACTGAGAAAGTGAGAGGACAAATCCTGGATCTCTGTTTAGTACATAATCTGCATCAGAAAAGAAAATGTAATTTAAGCAGGTTAACTGAAGGATTAAACATTGTTAGCAAAGACTCATTATCACTTCACCAAGAGTAACCACAATGCTCAGTTTAGGCCTTGGCTGATACCTGTTTCTGCATAAGGATGCAGATGCATTCTCTGAAAAAACACTCTTCCTGGAGAAATTCTCCTTGCTTGATGATCAGGAGACAGTAGCACCTCCTAAATTCAGTAACACCTCAGTAATGGCATTGGGACACCCTTCAGTCACATCTCAATGGAATATGCTTATTTAATGTTACAAAAGCATTAGAAATAGCAGATAATCATTAATCTTAAATTAACAAATTGAAAAAAATAGAATATTCTACTGTGCTTTCCTATTTGGGGCTAGTTTGTGGTTGTTTTTTTGCTTTGTTTGGCACTAGTTAGGGCACAACTTTGTGAAGTCCTGGGAACCTGGCACTGATATCCAGTAGAAACATGATGTCCAAACATCTTTTGAAGCCAAAGCAGATGCAGTGCTCTAATGATGTGGCTGTAGGGCCCTGCTCTCTCCCTCTTGGCCAGGCTGTCCTGGTACTCCATTCTGAGCAGACAGGCTTCTGACAGGAGGCACAGAGCTTCCCTGGCTGTGTCACCACAGCCCACCTCCAGGGAAGCCTCTCATCACTATCAGTGACTCTGGACAGGGTCCCAGTGCACTTCAGAAGCCTGACTGCTCAGCCTGTCAGGGAGGATTGGAGTCATGGCCAAAGGCAAAAATCTAGGTTTCCAGAACTTTCCTGGCACAAATTTGGCAACCTTCAAAGTCTGGCACACACTTTCTTTTTTTTTTCCTTTTTTTTTTTTGGCAGGAATTTAAACTATTTAAATGTTGTACTTGTCTTCTTGCATTGCTTTTGCCCAAGTTGTTTTAGAGGAATGTTTTCTGCAAGTATTAACCAAAAGAGATACTTTTTTTTTTGCCATAAAATAAGAGCAACACATTTAGCTAAAAAGAAAAGTGGGTAAGTGAGAGGTAATAGAGGTTGTGAGGGTCAACTGAAAAATTATTTTGTATCACCTTGTTTCAAAAAACTAACATTTTTTTGTACTACAAAGCAGGAAAAGTTTCAAATAAACTCCAGATAGCTTCATCTGTTATTTCTACTGTTTCATCTTCATTGTACACTCCACAACATCTCTGACATGATCATTATAGCTGGAGGTAGGTGAAGAGCAGAGTAGAAGTAGATGGGACAGCAGAAAGTGGCCCAGCTGTTGTGCCTTCCCAAAGTATCATCACCTGTTGCTGCAGGCACAGGCTGGGTTAGACTGATAAATTATCTGACCCATGTAGCAGAGAAAGGAAACTAAACAAAACAAGATGAATGGCCAGTCCTACCTGAAATGTTATTAAAACTTTACGAATTTGCAGGAATTCCTTCCTTTCCATACTAACTGAGAAGTTCTAAGTTCAGCAAAGCCATGCCATTTTTACTGAGCAAAGTTTACAGCGAAAAAGCAAACGTGGTAAATGAAGGCTAGGATTTTCCTCAAGCTTGCTGTAGCCCAGAAAAAATAAATCCAAACATTTCCACCACTGTGATCTTTTCCAGTTGAATCTTGTGACCTTCTACATGCAACAAAATAAAATAATGCTTTCAGGGTTGGTTGTTTTTATTTTTTTCACTAATGAGTTCTCAAAGAGTTTCAGAGTACCTTAATTGCAATTTGTGAGCTGCCGTTATAAGTTACTGACAGAAAGACTTTTGTTTCCTCGAACTGCATTCTCAGGATTTTGGTTAATCAGTTATTGATCCATTTAGACTTCCTATTCAACATCTGAAATGAATGAAAAGCATACTGTTTCAACCGCCTTGTGTCTGAAAATAATTCCAGTACACCTAACCATTAAAGAGAAAATTGCAAAATTGTACTGCCTCAGATCATTTTCATATTTATTTCTGCAGCAATAAAAGTAATTACTTGAATGTTTAGAAATACCAGATATGTTAAATTTGGAATCAATGCTTTAACCTAACATGTCACTGACAATGAAATACAATAGTGCCACCAACTACTTTAGTAAGCAATTAAATACATGTAAAACATACGTGTTTTCTAGAAATGAGAAATCAAGGCTATGCATGTTTAAATACAAAAAAATCTTCCAGATCAAGATGTTAGCCAAATATAAAGTGGAAGAGCATTTATTACGTTTCATAACATTTCTGCTGTCAGAGCCTGGCATGTATAACAATCGGTCCTAAAAGGTTTCTTGCTTTTTTAAAAGAAGCACTGATAAGCTGGAATTTCAGAAATTTTTCATTAGAATATAGAATAGTTTGGGTTGGAAGGGACTTCAAAAGATCATTAATCCACACACAGCCACCTCTGCAATGAGCCAAGACATCTTCAGCTAGAGCAGGTTGCTCAGAGCCCAGTCCAACTTGGCCTTGAATGTTTCCAGGGATGAGGCATCCACCATCTCCTAGTGTTTCATCACCCTCACCACAAAAAAATTTTAATCTAGTCTAACTATATCCTCTTTTAGTTTAAAACTACTATCCTTTGTCTTATTATAACAGGTCCTGCTTAAAAGTCTGTCCCCATCACTCCTGTAAGGCCGCATTAAGTATTGAAAGGCTGCAGTAAGATCTCCCCAGAGCCTTTGCTTTTAATTCATTGTTATTACACAGGGAACCACTACAATAAAATCCTAATGACAACAAAGAGTTTAGAGCAGAATAACTTGAAATTTAACATGATTAAATTTCCAAAGATCAACCCTAGCCCTGGTCATGTCAGAATCAAAACTATTATCATCAACTCTGAATTTCATCCTTACTGTTTGCCAACTCTGCCATATAGACTGAGTACTCCAAAGCATGCTATTTTCCTAATGTCAAATCTACATTAGTCACTAATACGAATTTGAGAAAAAGAAATATTTTTGTTTTGTTTTGTTTAGAGATGTTTTACAAAATGTTTATGCCTAGCAGTTTTTTTCTAGATTTCTTCAGAGCCAACAGTGTTTCCCTGCCTTCTCTCAGCTTTGGATCAAGTATTTAGTGACCTACATCTCATCTAGTGCAACTAAAACAGCAAACTTATGACTACTATTCCATGACCAAAATAGGTGGAGACTGTTTAGAATAACCCCCCACACACTGAGATCTCTGCAGCATCAACAGTGGTGCAAAACCTATGATACAAATCAAATTTTAACACAAAAGAGAGTTCAGAATACAACTGCCGCCCCAGATGTAAAAGACGTAAAAAATGTAAACCAGGAGTGGAGTGGGGTGGTGAAAATACTCAGCAAACACTTCTCAGTATCTCCAAGGTACAGCGTGTAGGGAAGTTAAGTGACAGAACAGGTCACATAGCACACGGAGAGAGGAATTCTACAAGAAAGGGTCAAATGGAAAGATCAAGCTGTTGTTCAGTAAACACAGAATAATCAAAAGCAAACTATACTGAATGTGACATTTCACTAGTTCCAGTGTTTGAATTGCATCTCCACCCTGCAATATGACCACTTAAAAAAATCCAAAGAAATCAGAAATCTGAACCAATAAAATGTTCTATAGTGTAACAATACATCAATTTCTTTACAAGGAACTGAAAATTGTGAACCACATACTACAGATAAGCTGGATAGCTTGTCATACCAGGATGTTCAGATATGGCTTTTCACGTTCCTACTTTAACTTTTAAAGTAGATTCTGTATAGATTTCTTACATTGTAGACAGGCTAAAAACGGTGCCACCTGACCATGTTCCCAAAGCTCTACAATTTCCCATTAAAGCTTCCTTGTCTGTTTGAACTATATAACTATATACTATATACTATAACTATATGCCTATATACTATAACTGCCCTGATATGAAGGCTTATTATTGTCATCTAGAGGGCAAAATAAATAAGAAAATACAAACAAAATTTCCTTTTCATATATTTATTCTTCCAGGTCTCAGCAAGCTGTACATCCACTACTGACTCTGTTATGGCAGTAGCTGGATTACACACTGCAGGTGTACCATCCTCATCTATCAGGGAGCAGAACACTCTATTGCCATTCCAATAAAAGAAAGAATCACACACCTCTGTGTCAGCTTACAACTCCTCTTTGACACTAACAAGTCAACTATACTTAGCATGTGTACAAGTGTAAATAATAAAAGTATTAGAGAGCAACACTTTTAAGACTGTGGAAGTCCCTTCATCTTTGACTTGCCACTCAGCAAGATGATAAGATATGAAACCATCTCTGCTAAAACTATCTACAAAAACAGTTCCTAACTCTCTTCAGGAGTTATTTTGGCATCAGAGATGCCAAATAATAATAATTTATTGGAGATAAATTATTGGAAAGAGGACCATAGTCTGCTGCATCCTAAATCAACAGAACTATTGACTTGTAATTACAGCTGCATACAGTGCAAAATTTCAGTACAAATTCCTTTTTACCCAATTTAATCCCCTTAAAACCAATTTAAACAAAAATCTCTAAAAAGACTGAGCAAAATACGGATGGGAGTTGCTAATTTTGAAAACACAGTTTGAAAAATCTTGCACCAAATCTCAGTGGATGTTGAGGGGACTATCTTTTATGACTAGTTCATCCAATCCAATGGTAAATGCCCATTGCATGCTGTAACAATTAGGTGAACACAGAGGGGAAATGATTAAACTCCATGCATAACCCCACTTTGCAACCTTAGACCCACTTTTCAGTAAGAAGAGAAGACGGTGAGTCTGACCTTCCCAAAGCATGAGAGAAACAAAGGCAAAAGTTTGCCCAGACACAAACATTACCACCAGATTGCCAGCCCTGGGGTGGGGTGTTTACAGACCTCCCTAAGGAGCTGCTCAGGAGCTGCACACGGGAGCACAGGCGAGCTCAAAGCACCACAGGCTGCACCTTCTGCTCAGGAAACACAGAAACATTTCGTAACTGACAGAAAAATACTGGTTTAGCAGTTCTGCAGCCTGAAGTCCAGGTTTGTGCTGTATTCATAAAAGGCCTGATGAGCCTTGGCTCAAACTCAAGTTATGCAAATCCCAGGTGACTGATCCGCAGAGCTTTTGTGCAGCCTTCATTGCGATTCACTTTTGGGTAGTTCCAGTCTCTGCTCACTCAGCTCTGCTTTCTGCTTCTTGGAGCTGGGTGAGTGGCTTAGAGCCAAGAAATTCTTCACAGTTACAATTACTTAATTCCCTTGGGCACTTGGAATTCACATGCAAAGTATGTGTGGATACATACATGTGCACTCATACCACAGGTGGGCATGTGCATATATTGCACGTACACAGAGAAAGCCAAAGCTCTAAGCATCTGACAGAGTCAACATTTATAGGAACTCTGGCAATGCACAGGAAATATAATTCTTTTTCTGATGATAAAGTCACATGCTAAATTTTGTGTTCCTATCAGTCTTCACAGAATTACTTCCACAAACACTTGCCTACAAGAATTTAAAATCTAGTAGCATCTCAACCGTGTGACTGAAAACCTTCCACATCTGGGCTTGATTTCTATAGTGACTTCAACCAATATGGTCATGATGCAATTTTCATGCTGCTTTAGCCAGTACATCTGTCAGTGACAATGTGGGCAGTCTAACGAGACGGCCAATTCAAGAACACCAGCTGTGATTAAGTTGTACCTACCTCTGAAAACCTCCTGACCCACTAGTCACAGGATATCTTGTAAATGTCCTTGCAACAGGTGGCACCATTCACTCTCCTGATATCCTGATGTGTTAATCCTGATTTCAGACAAGCCTGAGGAGAAAAATCAATAAGTAGCATTCATGCTCAAAGTATTGTCTCCAGCAATAAGTTTGCATAATTTTATCTGCAATGAAAATGTACTGGGGTGAAAAACATTGAGAACAAAGAGAAGACAAGAAAATAGTTGTTTCTTACTGGTTTTGCTTACTGTGTTTCAGCAGGACTACTAACTCTGGTGTGTCTTATCCTTGGATCTTCCCTTTCCTCTTTCCCAAAATTCAATAAAAATACATTTCCTTTAAAAAATGTGCTTTTAGAGGAGATAGATCATATTCTGTCCCTCCTGGCCCTCGCCTGGGGAGCTAAAGTTAGTGAACTGAGTTATTATCTTAATACTGCCACTCCACACTAAATAAACTACCTGTCAAAAAACCCGTGAAAATTAATGCAGCAGGCAACCAAGAACCTTGGGAAATGCTGCAGCTGGAGGTTAAATGTGCCAGTTGCAACTCCCTGGGAACCACTGGCACAGTGTTTGGGCCCTGCTGAATTTTGAACTCAGCAGGAAACGGGAACCAATCTAGTAAAAGTGCAAAGTATCACCCAGACCATTAGAACAATAGTAGGGGTAAAGATTATGTCAACAAGCCACTCAAAATCTGCCCCTGAGTCACTCTGGCAAGTTGGCTTCTCCATCTGGTTACCCTGAGCATTCCCTGCTCTGCGGGCACTTCTCCAGGCTGGACTTGCTCTGTAGTCACCTGGGCTCCAGAGATGAGCGGGCCCATTTTAGAAACTTGCTGAAAACACAGAGATTCTTGGACTATTACCATCCTTCTACTGTTTGGTTTTTTCCAGGCCCTTTTAGATGCGTTCCTGCAAAATTTTTGTACCTCAGTAAGTGGCAGAAAAAATACAATGTTCAACCTTACATGTTTCTAGTTCCATAACTGTAGCCATATTTGAGCACAGTTACAGAAATTAAGAAACTAATACTACTGCAGTTATTCAGATGTGAGCCAGAACTGGAATGTCAAATCATGTGGCTTTTGAAGGCATAGCTAAAAGAAGTGTAGGGGAAAAACAGGGAGAGTTTTTGTTCTTAAACTCCGAAACAAAAAGGTCAGGTTTGAGCTTCTTCCTTGCAGTCAGAGACTTGCCCTTAAATTTGTGCAAGTCTAGATACCACTTTTTTACTCATTACTACCCACCCTTGAGTTATATATATATATATATATGTATGTATGTATGTATGTATAAAAATATAGATATGTAAATACAAGTGTACACCAGAAAATGAGACATCTTGCATATAAAAGGCATATCAAGAAGTAATGACATTTTTCTGTAGAAGAGCATAACTGCTGGCAATTTCATTTAGAACAGTCCCTTTGAAGTCAAGTCCAGAATGTGACTGCAGTACAGGATTTTCTAGTTAATACCTCTTCTCTTTTTCTCCTTATTTCTCCTGTAGGTGTAGCACCTGCTGACTTTTAGCTAGAACCTGAATGCCCCAAGGGAGAGAGAGTTTTCTAACTTTCTACCTCTTTTCAGGCACATTTTTAGCATTTCTCTAAAGACTATATATCTGCAAATATCATATCCTTTCTACCACATACTGAACTACTGAAAAGAAAAATTGTCAAAAAGAAAGATAATGTCACACAGATTCAGATTTAACAATGTATTTTAGGGAAAGTAGTGGGGTTTTGTGTTTTGGGGTTTTTTTAGGAATTCTTGACTGTTCCTCTTTGAGAAGACAAAGCAAAGGGACATCCTGGCAAACATTTCAAAGTACAGTAAAGTTAAGGCAAGAGTGTTTCTTCAAAAATCCATGTAGGATTCTCATTATTCAGCAGATAAAGCATGAATTCATATCAAGGACGTATAGAAACCTCAGTTTAGCTCAGTTTACAGTGACTTTTATAAGAAGAAAAAACTAAGTTACACCAGATAAAGAGTCTGTAATTTCAATGCAAGGTGAAAAAATATGGCCTTACAACAAGACTGTAATCTAAATTTCCATTTTTATTAATAATTATATTTTTCCAGATTTTTTTTTTGCATGGGCATTGCAAACATTATCTTTTAAAAATGGTTTACTACAATCAAAGTAGCCAACATTCCTCATTAATAAAGATTGCAAGTTGTTAATTTTGCCCAGATTTTATTTGTTTGGGTAGAAACAATACCTGAAACAAATTTAACCATTTTTTTTATTGAGCTTTTCTAGAAAAACAAAACTACAGAAAATCGGCCTTACTGCTTTTATAAAAGTTAATTGCATTTTATTGTATTTCTGAATCAGGATGAATGAAGGCCAGGTTATTTAGCAGAGAAATTTAACTTTATCATAAAAACTTCAAGTTTACAACTACTCTTTGTAGTGTCTGGCAGCTGTAAGTTCTGAATATTTTGTTTTCAGTGGACTGGTATGTGGGTTTCATTGGCATAACTTGAAAGGTCTTTCCTTTATCTCCCTTCAAACTGTCACACTGATCCATTCATGGGATCTGAGAAAAGTTCCTACTTTTCCTTAACCAAGGCACTGCTGGACCGAGCACATAGAAGGGAAGGCAAGTTTTGCCAAGGTTTTCCTTCAGCCCAACACCAAATTTATACATAAACAACATTTCACCAAAAGACAATAAATCCGAAGTTTTCAACCAGCACCAACTTGTTTAAGCACATCACTGGAATGGAAGCTCAAGGTAATCCATACAGTCCACAAGAACTCATGACAAACATTTTCAGTTCCTGGTGTTTCTGGCTAACTTAGATGTCACAGCCATTACAAAACTTAAGTTCTCCATTTTGTCTCACAAAGGAGGAGAAAATGACCTTCTAAAATCAGCTTTCCCAAACCAAAAACAGTGACCTTTCATTATTTAACCTTCATCATCACTCACTGGACAACAATTAGTACTCCAGGACATCAGTCTCGAAAGCCAGCATTATGTCATCACTTAAAAAATAATAGCCAAGCTCCCTCTGAGCACAGAAGTACCAACCACCTCTAGTAACAACTATTCTTATAACCACAGTTTCTATCACTATGGACCATTATCACCTTTACATGTCATTCCTGGGAATATCACCTTTTAGGACCAATTTGAGATACATTAATACAGAGATCAACAGGACTAAGACTGAATATAATGCCAACTTTCCATCTATTGTAAAACCTCACATATATTTTCTATCAATAGTGAAAGGAAGAAATATAGAAGCTCAAAACAAAGAGGCAGACTGAGGCAATTAAATATCAAAGCAAAACCAATTGCCATGCTTCTTTAAAAGAAGTCATTTTTTTTCTTATACTTTGATAAACTATTCCAAAGTGTATGAATTAAGTTTTTAGGTTTAATTAAAAAAAAAAAATCACCAAATCCCTAACTTCCCATTTCAACAAATTTGAGGACTGGAGATTTAAAATTCTTTTATATAAGCAATGAATTGGAAACTTACTCCTTTTAAAGTTTACAGATAAATGTTGTCACTGTTACTCATGCGACAAACACTGATATTCATTCATCATGCCAGAAATGCATGTCCTCAAATAAAAAACAGCCTATATTTATAACATCACATTGCACTGTTTGATTGTTTTGGTTTGTTTTTTTCTGAATACTGTGCCTGTTTCTCTTCCAGAAAGTCCATTAAACTTTGATTAGGTTCAAGATAATAAGAAAAAACAGCAGATGCCTTCGTTTTAATTAAATCCAAACACGTGGATTTAGGTCAGGAAATAACTCTTTCAGTTAACAGAATCTTAGAGTGGTACCAATTAATTTTGCAGGTATCCCACCTTTTCAATGGGGTCAGTTCACAGTATATCGGGTGGCAGAGCAAGATGCAATAAAAACAGGGACAGCATAACAAGTACAAATTGAAATCCTATTTGCTAATCTACCTATTAGAACACCAAACCAAAAGCAAGTCAGCTATATGGAATCTGTAAAAAATGCTTATACAACAGTCATTAGAGCTGCAGTTTTAAGGATGTCACTTCTTACTTCTAACTCAGGGAAAAAAAGGACAAATTAATTGGTTTAAGTTCAAGCCTCTCTAAATGAATTAAAAACCTCATAGCATTCAAAAGTCTGTGAAATTGTTCAAAAGTCCATGAAAGGGATACTAAATAGAATACTAAGTAGAGTGGGCCATAATGAAGCCTGTTGATTTTTTGACCTCCGGCAGATTGTATTGTTCTTTCATGGCATGTGCACATTCCCTGTGGAAGTGTCTGGTCAATGGCAATTATTTATTCAAAGACTGAGAGATATAAATTATATGGTCACAGTTGTTTCCCTTCCTAAATTCCATCTCACAGATATATAACACATAGTGTAATGAAGTACTCAGCGGAAACCTTTCACGAGTATCCCATGATCACAGGACTGACACTGGTTCATTGCATAAGAAGCAGTATTTTTCCAGAAAGTTAAAGAATATGATTAAAATCCACTTTCCATCAATTATTCCTACTCAGAATTTTACTTAATATCATACACATCTGCCTTGAATTACTAAATTAATGTTTACATAAAATCTTCTGCAATTAAATACCTTTTCACTTAAGGTAGAAATATTTGCATTGAACAACAAACGCAACGGCTCAGTGTGTAAAGAAAACTGGGATGGGATGGGGGGCTGGCAGGGAAGAAGCAAACTTAAAGCAATAATTTGAACGTTATTTTCAACTGCAAGGATTTTCTTTTTTTAAAGTGTGACCTCTAGGTTTTCTTAATGTTACTATGACAACTTTCTCTACATTGAGTGGAAATGTTCTAGGGATGCAAAAAAGCTCCTTGACCTTTGGCAAAATTTTAAATTCCCCAGAAGTGCTCTCCCTGTAGTATCCAAAGGCTCAGATGAAACTTAAACAGATGAAATTCTGCTTTTTCAGTTATATCTGTTGAATTTCATTTGAGTCACTAGTACTACACACAAGAAAAAAAATCCTTGTCCAGTAGTATTTAATATGAGTAAATCTCAGGTTTATTTAGATATACTTAAGTGGCTTAGCATTGTTATTAGAAGTCTAAAATCTAATTTCCAACACAAATTAATTTTGACACTCAGGAGTCTTGCAGTTGGCAATGCCTTTATCCGTGGAGCTAATTTTCACTAATGTTGCTGCCCCTTTGAAAGTACACATTCAAACATAAACACCACCATCATCCTCCAAAAAAAACCCCAAGTAAACAACAAAACCCCAAAACATTCACTGTGCAACAGATTGTCTTCAAGAGCATGCAACACTCTAATTAAAGACTTAGATGAACCTGGAAAACAAGATGTAGTTCAATGTGATTTTGCCAGCTATGGATCACACTAGACTAACCTGACAGCTTTTCTTCAATAGATTTTCAATACAACATAAGTGAGGTACAAAGAAAATCTTATCTAACAGGATTTCAGGAACACATTACAGATGGTGTCACATTAGAGCTCGCATTAAAGTCAGAAATGCGGGATTAGTAGATGAATTTAAAACACACAAGGAATTAAGGAGTTGAAGGAAAGGAAAATGACAGCAGTGAAAGGGAACACATCTGGTAAGAAACAGGTTATTTCAAATTCCCCAAGGATTACTCTCATAAAGTATTTCATTTAGTACTCTTATCAATGGCGTGGACACAAATAGGAGTGAAAAAGTAACACTATCTTTAATAAAGAGGAAGATGAAGTTATCAGAGAGATGGAAATCTTGAAGACTGCAGTAGGAGAAATACAAAAATTCACTTGCATAAAAAGAAAGTAATTTTCTTAGCTAACTTGGAATTCAGGCCCAGAAAGCACCTGAAGAAAGGATGTGAAGGAAAGATGATCATAAAACTGTGATACGGACCCAAGAGATTATATTATGGCCTTAGGACACACCAAGTAAGAAAAATAATATAATTCTACAAGACATTCTCTGGATCAATGCATAATACACTTATCAACTGTCTTCAAGTAAGACAAAACAAGAATTGGTACAGAACAGGACTCTCAGATTGAACAGGAGAACAACGAGCTGACGGTAAAGGGGGTTTTGGGTTGGTTGGTTGATTTTGGGGAGGGGAGGTTAAATCTAAATATCTAAACAAAAGAATTGCAACAAGTCCAGCCAAGGCTCTGAAGAACTACTTTGATGCTAAAGGATAAGGCTAACAAAACAAAAAACAGATCAAAACAAACCCAAACAAACAGACAATGCTTTGTTGTGGGTGAATGTAGGCTAGAAATGAGAAAAATCCAAACCATTAGATCAATGATAGCTTTCATTATTTTCCTGACTGCTTTAAACATAAAGCTCACTAAACTAATGAAAGAAATTACATTACATGGAATTTGCAGTATTAGGGGACAAAACTTGATGACATTAAAAGTTCTCTCCTGATTGGAAGGAACAATATATCCATCACCTTACATCATTTTAGGAAAAATGAGTAACATCTTTTTACACCTAGAAATCAGAAAGCAGCACAAGTAGCTGATTTACATTTAAAACCCGTCTTCTGCAGTAGAGGTCAATCATTCTGTACATAACAGTGACCTCAGGGAAAAAAGCTTGCCATGACACATAAGGAAAACACATTGTGCAGACACAAACCTTTTGAATTGGCTGCATATTTTCACCACTATCAGTTCCTCGTTATTTTGAGACTACTTGTAGACATCTTTTAGAATCTATCTATGGCAAGAAAAAGTCATAGCAAATACAAAATAAAACTTTTACCGATGAGAGTTGCTGACCTAAAATTTCATACTCTTTAACATACTGAGCATTCCTTATTCACAATCCATTATCCATGGTAAATTCCAAAGTGCCAAGTAAATACAGTAAAACTATGAATTACTGAATGAATTACAGTTCTTGCTCTACAAAAAGGAAGATGTTGGAGATAGATTAGCAACATCATGTATAGATATTAACACTTAGCAGTAATGCCAGGAGTATAAGTGAATGTGTTTTTAATGGATACATCACCTGTTTATTTCAGGGAAAAAAACAGATGCCCAAAAGAAATGTTCTCTTCTCCCATCTCTGTTTCCTATCACTATTTCTTTATTTAATTCTTAGCCTCCTCTTCTACTGCTATTTACAGTTCCTCTGTCCTCAGTGCTCATAGCTCTCCTCTCCCAGCCCATTCCACTCTGCATTTATGCATGTACTATTAGACAATATTTTAAATACCACACACAAACACTGCACCCACCCACCCTGAAGCTCATCCCCCTCAACAGGGTCCAAATGTACATATATATATATGTCACTGTTAAATTGCCCTCCCTTGATTCTGTGACAGATACAGACCTTGCAGCTTTCCACAATAACAAAGTTTCCATCAGAATTTATACAAACATTACAGGCAGGCCCACCTTCTGTCACTATCACCGAGCTCCAGCTTCAAGCCACAGTGAAATAAGAGAACCACAAAGATTTCCAAGCCAGCAGGAACCTTTCCTAGGAAGCCCATGCAGCCAGGAATAACACTGCATGTGAATCTGCCACCTCTGCCCCAAATGCAATAGGAACACTTGCAGGAGGGCACTGCTGGAGAAGATGTTCCATGTGCTACACCAGACCCCAAGCCCAGGAATCAGCCTAGCTCTCTGAGGGCTTGTTTCCCATATTAGCCCTTCCCTTACTAAGGCGCAGGTTTATACTGTGAACACTTTGTAAAACAGGCATGCTGTCCATAGCACAGAAATAGGCAATTCACTGCTCTCCTGCAATGTGAAAAGACTCTGTCCCTGTGTCTCTCTTTTGGCCTATGCAAGCAAACCTTGGAAACAGCATTGTTCTCCATTTGAAAAAAAATAGTGCCTCATTTGGACCTTAGCTTTCATCTGAAAAAAACATCCAGCTTTAGGTACAACATAAAAAACCATTTACTAACTGCACCTTGCTCTAAGTATGGAACTTTCTAGGACACAAGCACAGACCTCCTGTTTCAGAAGCAGCAGTGACACTGTGGGGCACAGCCAAGCGAAGCAGAAACCACCTGGGCAGCTTTGCACAGCATGTTTTCACATTTATGGTCCTATTCCAGATCCACATCAAAATCCTAGCTGATTTTAAGGAGCATTTTACAACTAAACCTGATTTAATAAACAAATAACTTAAAATCATTTACCAAGACCTAAATTGCTAAAATGCCTTCTATTGGCTTTCTGAGAACATTTGATACAAAGGCTGCCTGAGAAATGAAAAGTGCTGAGCCTCTAATTTGGAAATTTTGTTTCTCTCGGGCTGAGGCACCACCCTTAATTTCAACTGCTGGCAGTAAACAACTTCAATGTGGGGGCTATTAAGAAACAATCATTCAGAGTAAGCCTCTTGGGTGATAGAGCTTGTGTTTCCAGGATTCAGTGTAAAACTGAACAGACACAAATATGGAGAAAATGCAACTCAGTGGAAGGGACTGATCAGCCAGAAATAAAATCTGGATAACAAAACTTAATATTCTGATTTACATGTGTGTGATTTTAACAAGCATGCGTCATTAAACTTGTGAGTAACCTGTTAGAGACTCTTGTGACATGGGGACATGCTCCTGAACTTAAAAATCATTCCTGAACAGTTTTTAAGTTCTACTCTTAAAATGTTCTAGTATGAAAATGGAAGTGTTCTTTTCACTCACCATCCCAGTCTCAATCTTTTCATCCCTATTTCTTTTATAAAAATCCAAAGAGATTTTGTAACACAAAAATGAAACCGGTTTAGATATGGTAATGATCTAATGCCTTTTATCCTATATGTATGCAGAAATACCAGAAGTCAAACACTTCTAAGCCTTCCCCCCTACTCCCCTGAATACTCCCATAACAATTCTTTAAAACTTTGCTGCAGATTTTGAGGCAGACTAATGCAGTGGCTGTTTCATGGCATAGCCTGAGGCTACAAATGCTCCCAGCCCTCAAATGTTATCCTTCAAAGTTTTTAGAAGTTTCTCAATTCTTTGTTTAGCTATCACATGGAGTCTCAAACACAAGTTTCACACAAGATAACACTGAAAATAATTAAAAATCCCCCTGCCTTTATAAATAATTCATTACAGAAAATACAACATATATCATATGCTGACTGCATTTCATTGTTAAATCAGAGGTGTGCATTCTGCTCATGGGCATCGAAGGCCAGTTTCTCAATGAGTGCATAAACATCACTTGACTTCAAAAAAGGATATTTAACACTGATTTAGCCCATGTCAGTTTACAATTGTGGACAAACCAATTAAAACCTTATAGTAGGGTTCCACCTGTTTATGTTTCTGCATTTTCCTTAAATGTTTGGAGACAAATAAGGAAAATTAACACAAGTTTCATTAAAGTAGGAAATAGATACTTTTGGCATAAGAACTACTTGATATTAAGGGTAAACCAGAGCCCACCTGTATTCTGGGAAGAGTTATCTGCCCATACATACGTAATTTTATTTGCATAGTTATTTCTCTAAATTCACAGCAAAAATATAGCATGAGAGTTGCAAAAGGAATTAATTATAAGACAAATCAACTGCGGATGAGAACAATAGTTTTCGAAATAAATATATGATTTTCAAAGTTTTCATGTTCTGAAAGCATAATTAGCTAACAGGCATTAAAAACTTAGATTTAGAAGCATGCTTTGAAAGCAATCTTGGTTTGTAGCTGGACAACAAAAAAAAGCAACTACGAGTAACTAACCAAAAACCTTACATGCAAAATTAAGCAAGCAAACAAAAAAGCTGCACATTTTCTTTCTACTGCACACTCTGTTTCTGAGTTATGAGTGGTCCTGGCACAGGGTGGACTCATTCTGCTGACCTGCACCGACAGAAACTTCCCCAACTTCAAGGATTTTAAACCCTCAATACTGTTTATGACACAGGTTTGGAGAAGGATCTCTAATACTCTAGATTAATAACTAGTGCTTCTGATAATGCTTCCACATTTCAGTATAAGAGCCAAATGAATCTAGTAACATGGATCTGTTTTCCTATTGCCATTCAGAACTCTGAGAGCAGTAAAACCCTTAAGAATTGTATCAGTTCCAGGCTGCTACTCTGAAAGGCTACCGACAACAAAGGACAACTGAGATATAGATAAAAATGTTTCCCCCTCACTTCAAGGCAAGGAAGATAAAATGTTTTAAATAGGGTGCATCCACTTCTCACAATAGTAAGAAGAAACACAAAAAAGGAAGAAAATATCTCAGTAAAATTCCTCCCTTTAAGTTAGAACACAGCCAGATATGTAAGTGGCCAGAGACATCAGTTAAAGGACGGGCCTGTGCAGAACTGACACCTTCCACACTCTGCCTGAGACATCCCATTCTGCCCTGGAGGAGAGCCACTGCATGGGCACAGTACTCACCTTAGGGGATGCTCTGCATCAGCTGATAAACGAACAAAAGCTCTGCCTCTAGTCCTATATCTAGGACCATATGTAGTTCTGGCTGTGGACTTGCCTATGAAATGAGAATTTGCACTTGCCCCTTGTCTCTAAAAAAGTCACCATTTGTGAAAAGCAACCTTCACAACCAAAGTCCTACCAGCAAAATTAAAGACAAGAGAAATGTGGCTCATTACGGACATATTGTGCCAAGTGAAAGAATGACTAGGACAGATTTTTAGCTCAGTTATTCTGGAATGATTCAGCTCTAATTTCGCTGTCTTCCATAGTGTTAGCATCATTCATTAGTTCCCTGTGGATGTATTCCAGCATAAACAAGGTTAGAATCAGGGTCATCCGAACAGTTTATAACATGTCTTGCACAGGGCTATGGTAGTAACCATGTTGATTCACCCCGAGTTACTTGAAACTCTGCATTTCGACTTGGATATATGTACACCCAATACAGTACTGCTTGCATTTGTAGGATTGGGAAATTAAATTCTTTTTCAAAGACTTTCCTTTTGAGTAGAAGCAATGTTTTACCTTTCACTAATCTTAAGCTTTCAGTTGTGATTAAGGAGATCAGCATCAAAACCAAATGAAAAATTGAGCAATTTTACTTCCTTGAGTTTAATAACTTCTTAATTTAAGATAGGATATTTATTTTCACATAAAGTATTGGCAATTTTTTGGCTTTGAATACCTTCCCTTTTAAAAATGAGGGAAAAAGCACTCCACTTGTGATTGCTTTGACGTTATATTACCCCATCACATAGAATAACTCAAGCTCTCCAGACCCAAGCTGACATTCAGAAAGCCAAATGATCAAGCCATGTCAGTAACTTAGCTCCGTTTCTGAATATTTGGGTACTCTGCTTTCATCTGTGTTTTTAATTGGACACAAAGACTATGAAACCTGTCCTCATTCTTTTTTTGCTTTACCATTTCAAAGAGAACTTTTTCATATTTCTGATTATGATTGTCCAAAATGTTAAATGATGGAGTCCAGGAATTATACAATAATCATAACATTGATTCAAGTAAAGCTAGTAATGAAAGTAAGCAATTCTAGTGCTAGGGGATGAAAGAAAAAATTGAAAATATGATCCTAAGGGATCGCATTTTTTTTAACCAGCCTCCCTGGCCCATCAGGTTCCCCATACTCAGCACTGGTGAGGCTGCAGTGAGTCCTGTGTTCAGTTTTGGGCTCCTCACTACAAGAAAGACATTGAGGTGCCGGAGCAAGTCCAGAGAAGGGCAGCGAAGCTGGGGAAGGGTGTGAAGCACGAGTCTGGTGAGGAGCAGCTGAGGTAGCTGGGGGTGTTTAGCTCAGAGCAAGGAGGCTCAGGGTAGACCTCATCACTCTCTACAACCACCTGAAAGGAGGGTGTAGCCAGGTGGGAGTTGGCATCAGCTCCCATGTAACAGGTATCCTTTTAACGAACCAATATCAAAGCTGTGCCTTGATTTGTTGCTACAGATGCTTTATTTAAAGAAATTTCTCATAGTCTTATCACTGTGGCTAAGAAAATGAGAAGCAGTCCTTCTGAGAGTCTTTGTCAGGTTTCGTGCTCATCACAAGCCAGCTGGTGCTTAAAATTAATTACAATTGGTTACCGTAGTAACACTAAATCATGCTTGAAAGTTTCAATATTGTTTATCCTTATAGGTTTCTGCAGCAATTTCAGTTTCAATGCTAAAAGATTGAGGACCAAAGTTCAGCAGAAAAAGCAATCTAAACTAACCCCACCACTGAACCAGCAGCCCTTTCTCTCTTCACCTTTCAAAAATGCATTTATAGCTTGTTGCATTCTGTTTCAAAACATCTGATCTTTGAGTATCTACCCTTAAAAGGCTGTTCATAAAATTCCTACTGTTCACATCAGATCCCTACTGCTCAACTCATAGATTCTTAGACCTCTGCTAAATTGATATTGATTTATGTTCAATTAAAAGCATGAGGTAACTGGGCTGAAAGCAGAGACTGAGAAGCTTATTTTGCTGTTTTTAAGTAGAGAAGAATAAAGCTATTTTATATAAATCAGGCCACTCTCAGCAATCCAAACTGCCCCTATACTTAGGATCAAGAAGTGTCAGAAGTACATTAAGTGTTACTGAGTTGCCTAGGCGTGAAAAAGAAATTTCATTTTACTGGTAAGATGGGCTTTGCAGTGTACAAATTTTGCTGCAGGGTGAGGGGTGGAGGGTTGTAAACTTGGTGCCTAAATGCATGGGTATATTTTGATATCCCATTCTTTTCTACCTTAAGTTTAAAAGATTTTAAAGGTACAGATCTTACCTATACTGCAGGTGCCAAATCTGTAGCTTAATTTTCTACTTGCTACAGAAGTAGTTTGAGACTTTCCTCTTAATTCTGTATAGTATAAAACACTAACAGCTAACAGTTCTGAACAAAGCTTCCTCATATTACTGCAAACTGATGACTTTATTCAATCAACTATGTCCCTGCAAAACATGAGCTGATACAGTCATACTCCATACCCAAATTTTATCATCTCCACCATGATATTTTCCTCCTTCTCTGAAATACAAAGGAAAAGTAGTCCTTTTGTGGTAAAGAACTACCATTTTTTCCTTCTGCAGCCAGGGCAATCTCAATACCCCTACCCTGCAAGTGGTTTTCCACAGTTGCTTCTTGCTCTACAGCTTTTGTCACAAGAGATCAGGGATGAGAAATTCCACTAGATTAATATAACCTCTCTCCTTACAGGTCTACAGGAAAAAACTGGGAAACAAAGCTCAGGGTTTGAGGAAGTCATGAGTCTTGAGAGCTCAGCTATGTGGAAGGAGAGCACATAGCTAAGGCTCAAGGTTAGAACAAAATCAGTGGGTAAACTTGTAAATAACAGACCTTTCAACTCTCACTTCTCTGTCTCCTTGTCAGTACCTCTTCCACACTGCTACCTTCTAAAACATTCATAGTGAGATGCCTACTGGCTTCTCTTCCTGATCCATGTGCCAATCACCCATGCTGGACACCTGGAGTGGGAGCCACCATGTTTGTGTGCTGTAGGGAGAGCACCTAGCAGGGCTCACACACTCAGAACAGCAGAGCTTCTCCTCCAGGTCCTCTGGATGGCCTAACTCGGATGCACACACCCATCTCATGGACCGTAAAGCAAATACCCAAATCAGACATTCCCCTGCTAATCAGACCCAATATAGGCAGCTGCATGCATTGCCCCTTCAGAAAATTGTGAGAGAATTTCACTGAGTTCCCTGGTTCTTGTAGAGCCTAGAGTGAGGCTATAAAGAGTAAATTGACAACTGCTGGGCTGGAGAATAGTGATGTCCCTTGGTAAAAATACCAGTATATCAACTGATGCAAAACAATGTCTATTCAGAAGGTGAAGAATGAAGTGCAATCAACCCCGCTTTGCAATCGAGGTGTGTGTAAAGGCAGAGCTCTGGCATCCATGATCAAAGCAAGTCAAAGGCATTTCTTGAAAAGCACTATTTAAAATATATCCCCTCTTTCACAGTAACAAATAAAAATGTTCTCTTTTCACTTTTCCAGTTGCACAGAGAATTAGCACCACAAAGACCCAGGGATCCATGTTGGTCTAGAATAGTACACGAAGCACATTAAAATTCCTCTTACTTTTCACATATTATATAGAAGTTTTCAGGTATGTCTTTTGCAACTAATATAACAGGTGAAACCAGAATGCTTGACTATAAGAAACTTTGCATTGAAGTGAAAGTATGGAGTAGCTGAGCACTGACCTCTCCCTGCTCTTAGTGCTGCTCTCACTGGCACAGCCATAGAGAAAGAAGTAAGTAGGCTGAGCAGCACAGAGTTGTAAGAACAAGCCTGAGATGTACAGGGATAGAAAGTCGTCTATTGTCCAGCAGGAGAAAGAGGGGAAGAAAAGCATGCAATTAAAATAATACAGTTCTCCTGAACAGAGACAAAATCACAGGAGTACCCAGTGGGTGAATTTAGGTGCACCATTTCTTTAAGTAATCTATTCATAGGGCAGCCTGTTACTGCTTCATTAACTCTGCAGATCTGGGGTTGAGATGTACAGCACTGCTTTGCCTCTTCGATGCTACTCCATTCCAATGCAATCCTTTGTCAAAATTAATATTAGTTAAGAACTAATCAACAAGAATAAAGATTGAAGAACTGAGTCATTGTAATTCATGTATTATGATACTGCAGGTTTCAAAGGTTGACCCAGTCTGTGAGATCCTATGGAGTTTATCGGTCAAGTTCAAATCCAAGTCTTTACCTAAAATTTTTCTAAAAATTTTTCTAAAATTTTTATTTCCTCATTTCATATTGTCCCCACACACCTTTTCTTGGCTAAACACAGCTGTCAAGAGGGAGGCATAATTTTACCCCTACAATACGTGTGCCACTGCAGTGCTTACAAATGAAAGTAAATAAACAATGTTTAAAAGATGGTCAATTTTTCATACAGCTTTTATGCAATAACAGAATCCATCAGCTACATTGCCATTTCAGCCAGAGACCATTTTATAGGAGAAACCACCAATCACATTGAAATTTCTGGTAAGGGGGATGACATCTCAAAAAATTTGTCCCTGCTAATGAACTTCAAAACTGCATCTTGGGCTCAGATCTTCTGTGTGACAGGCTAATATAGCACCTTACCGGTCTACCTGGCTCTCTTTTTTTTGTTCTTAATCTTATGCTGCATGTATGGGTATCTGCCCTCTGTGTGCACTGCTCATCAGATAACACTAGGTTGCTATAGTGATTGCTTAAAAAAGAGAAAAAAGTGAAAGCTGAATTGTGGAGAACCCTGAGGCTAAAAGATGGATAAATTACCAATCCTGGAAATGAAACTTAAGTATCATTTTTCCTGAATTCTGCTGGAACTGTTTGTAAGGGAGTATATTCTCCTTTATGAAATAAACACAATTTACTTCTTTTATTAAATCTTTCTGATTGGTACCTCTGTTGAAGTGATATCACAAAAAAAGGGGTAAAGTGAAGCGGTGAAAAAAATTCTGTATATTAACTTTTTACTTATCCAAGATCTTTGTTTCAGGATCAAATGGAGTTAAAATTATCTTTATGTAACACAAAATGATATGAATCACAGGGAAGTTAAATAAGATGCCTAAGGCTGAAAAGTGTCATTACTTCCTGAAACCTGAACTCAATCACTCTACATTACTGTTTCAGATAAAGGTTTATATATTAAAGTCCTTAACAAAAACGTGGAGGTACACAGACTCACGCACTTCCTTAGGTAATGAACATTTATACACTCATACAGTTTATAGAGAGAACACAAAATTAGAACCAAATATCTAATCAAAGTAAGCATTTCAGGCCTTACAATCCTTTGGTTTAAAGCCTAAATTGTCACACTTTCCCTCAGTGAAGCCGAAGAGCCCAACCTGCACTGGAGTCTGGGTGTATGGACCACCTACACAGCACTTCATCCCCTGCCAAGCCCTTTACCCCACCACAGCCCAGGAGAAAGGCAACAGCCTTTCTCTGGCAGACCCTTAGGAAGAATTGAGAGTCCCACAGCATTCAAAATAAATCAGTGAAACCTCAGAACAGAAAGTCTCTACTCAAAAGAGGGAATAGAAACACAAGTTGGGACCCAAAGTCACTGACATAAAAGGCAGCATCAGCATCCCCTCAGGGAACCCTGTGGCTTTAAAGAGTTTCTCCAAGAGTTAAAACAACCACTTGAAAGCTATGACTCAAACTGCAAGTGCAATAATTAAGAATCTAGTCAAATCAACCACAGAGATAGATATAGGGAGTGGCACCTATTTACAATATTCTATTATTGTTTTAGTCAAACATTCACTACTGCTCTGAACTTTCAGAGGCAGAGATATCTCTAGATTTGTATGACATCAGGTTGGTGAATTATTTCAGGAATACAGGCATATTTGAAGATAGTTCCATGGACAAATATGGGAAACTAATGCCTAACTAAACCTTCATTACTGACCTCATTTCTTTTCAGTTCCATATACCAGAGGATTTAGCTGCTTGTCACTAGCACCTTCCTCAGCGATCTTCATAGCTCTAATTTTAGTGGATTTAATCATCACACTAGGATTCTTTTTGCTTTAGAATTTCATCCACTGGGATATGTCAATGCTGGAAGCAAGTGATAAACACTCCAGCATCTGAGATTTGTACCAAAAGATCAAAACTCTTAAATTGTGTGCTTGGAAACTGCTGGGGTTTTGGGTACTATTTTAGTCCTTATTGACAAGAAATTTAGGGGAGAGTTCCTGCTGTTCGGGAGATGGGAAATTTGCAGTAGCTTTCATTTCATCCTTCTGTTTTCTTAATTAATGGTGGATACTCTGTCTCTCAAGATACATAGCCTTTGTCCTGATCCTTGACTGAAAGAACACGCTCTAAGATAATGCATAAATTACCTGATAAATAGCCATCATCTCCCTGTCTGTAAGGCTAAACCAGCACTGATTTAACCAGGGCATTCATAAGAAATTGTGCTTTTAGGGAGAATATTCAAACACAAGCGCTTTCTCAGATACTGAGAAAAGCCATTGAAATATCTCCTTTAGATCACACAGGAAGCCTGCCAGCCACTGGGGAATAAAGCCTTTAATGAAATGAAGGAATCTAATCTGACAAATATTTAGGTAAAGTTCCCAGTAAATGGCACAATTTATTGTCATTCTCTCATTCGCTAATTTCAAAGCTTAAAAAAAAGTGACCCTTTAAGTTTACTACTTTATCTGAGTGGAAAAAAAAATCAGTCTCTTCATTCTACGAAGGTTTTGAAAGTCAGAAACAGGGCAAGTGGGAAGGCAAAAGGAAGAAAAGAAACTATTTGGTAACAAGCAGGAGACTGTGAAGTCTGTTACCATTTCCAAGACAAAAACTGCTACGTTTAAAGTAGATGCCTTAAGGTACCTTGTGTAATTTATGGAGAGATGCAAGTTTAGAAGCATGTATGATAGCCACAGAATTCCCTTCCTATAATGAAGTTAACTAAGGGTATTTAAAATGTAATTTCTTAATCTAAAACTGAATAAAAGCCATAATTTCTCTTATGGGTATTTACACATTTGAGATAAAGTGATTACACAATTGAAATTCTAAAAGTAATTACTTCCTGTACATTTATATTCCAGCCCAGAGATCGAGTACCTGCTGGTTGCCTTTCCTACAGAGAATTACTTGAAAGTTTTTGCATTCTCTCCTAGGGCTGAAATACAGTAAGAATCCACAGAGAACATCAATTTTCTTTGCTTTCCTAATGTTTACGACTTCCCTGTAGTATTTATCAAGAAATATACAACTCCCCATAGTTAGAGCTGTGCAAGCTAACAGTAGGATTCTTGGTGCTGATGGAGCTATTGATCATACAAACATTAAAATTATGTCTCCTGTAGTAAACGCCAATAAAACAGAGGTACATTAATCAGGAAATCAATAGGCTTGTCAATAGAAAGGCTAACTTTGACAATGTAATGCAGCAGGCAGACTGACTGGATGGTGGACCAAAACACAAGTAACCCAGGCAGTGACCTTTTTGTTTGACTTCTGGCTGTGCTGATGTACTGTAGGAGTAACTGGAATGCACAGAATGAAAGGAGGCAAGGAGTTAGCTGTTTAAATTGTTCCATAGGAACAAAATTTATTGCTACAGTGACCTTTAGTTGTTCACAAAGGAAAAGGAAAAGGAAAAGGAAAAGGGGGAAAAAAGGAAAAAAACTACAACACCACAAACTAAAGGAAAATACCACCACCACCACCCAAAAACCAAAAGCAAAACACAAACTCAACACCCAAACTCCAAACTTCTAGGTCATGCTTTTCAATGTTGCTATGTTAACACCTTCTTCGTATGGATTAAGTGAAATTACATATTTTAATCCCTGACCCTAGGAGATGGTACATCTTAACTGAGCCCTGCACTCTGAATAAATATTTCTAATGTTCTCAGCCTGAGCACTGTGCTGCAAGATGCGTTGGGAGAACTTAACTTGTTTTTCCATTTGTTGAAGGACACAAGTTTACTGAAAGTACATTTGAAAGTTCATATGTGGAAAACAGAATTCTGTATGAGTTAATGTGGAAAGTTATTCTTCTGACTTACACTTAAATACTTTACCAAGTACTTGATGAAAAAGCATGCATTAGACAATAGAAAAGCAGGTAGCAAACAGCAGCTTATTACAGACGATTTATAATTTAAAAAAATACTGCAAAAACTTCTGGTATTTGAGCTATCAACATGCAAATGCAACTCTGTAAAAAAATTAATTGATTTCACAAAGGGGGAAGTCATAGAAGATTCCTGACATTCTGTAACTCTCTTCTCACTTGCATGTCTGGACCAATATATTGCAAAGCAATACACTGCATTACTACTCCTGATGTCAAAAATTAAAAAATCATTGTTGGATCCAGGCAGGATATTTTCAGTCATACGAAACCAACTGCAAAAAAAGATTACAAAAATAACCCTCCCCATCACCATCTCAAGTGCTCCCTAAAGTCAAAAGCTGTCCTTGCTGTGTTTTACTTTCCCATTACAATCTGGGAAGAAAACCTGGTCTGAATTGGGTAAGAGTATCTAAATGAGAATTTTCCACAGTGCAGATCAAGCTTTTAATTAATTTATTTTAAACATTTCACAGTGGGGACAAAATCAATTCTCAATATTACAAATTCCACGTGTGGAATTGTTGTAGACTGGCCATTGCAGACCTGACCACTTCATCTTGTGTTACTGCTGAATATATTGATTAAACAAAGACCAGAAGCTGACAGAAACTAAAGAGCTGGTGTTTGGGTATGGATGAATCTGTCCATCCAATTTCAGATCAATTACTAAGCTTCTGTCAGTGGAGTATTTGTTTTGAGGAGGAATAAAGAAAAAAAAGATCTGCTCACTGACTTGCTAAACAGTACTGAATATATCAATCAGGCAAATTTATAAAACAGCAAAGGAGCTATATGTGCTACCTGGTGTATTAGATGTATCTGAAAACAAAGGGAAAATAAATTTTTTGAAAAGGTTTTGAGCTATCCAATACAAAAGCAAAATCTACTAGAAAAGTAGCCCACATGTATATACATATAGGTATTAAATAGGCCACTGATGTGGTGTCCAATACAATGTAGCAGAATTCATAATAATGTCAATATCATATGAGTCAGCCACAAATGTAACCTCTCCCCTTTAAGGGAAAAAAGGGAAAGAAGAAACCCCAATGAAAGAGAAAAACAACAGCTCTCATAAGGAAGCATGCTTCATCTCGGACCTATAATTTACTACTCACTACACTGAAAAAATTAGCTAAAAAATAAAACACTGTGGATTCACTTAAAGATTCTTTTTGCATGCATGTTGAAATAAAATCTGATGATGTGATACTATCCAAATTGCATAGGAATAGTGCAACATAAAATTAATCCTGCATCTCGCTAACAAATTATATACGGTGGCAAAGTTTAGATTCTTAAAATGATAGTGCAACACATTCCCAAATTTTACTCCTAAACTAAGTTCTGAAAGTGATTCTATTTTCTCCTTTTCTCAACTAAAAAACCAGCTTTTTGTCTTTCGCAGTTCTCATTTTCTCTCTTTTCCTGTCTGTGTTCCTCTTCTCTATTTGTGCTAAACATTAACAAAGTCATAACTGGTAAAAGCCCAGGCAACTATTCTTAGGGCAATTTTGTTTGATTAAAGCTTTGTTTGATAAGCTTATAAAAACATCCTTAAGTATCAGAAATCCATTGCTTGCATCTTATGTTGTTCCACATTCTTCTGAGGGAAATCTGGAGAGAATTCAGACAACCCCACTCAAATAATAACTCCAAAGTCAAATGCTTGATTCAGCAATAAAGTAAGACTTTGTAAAAAAAAAAAAAAAAAGTTTGGAACATTTGCTTCTTTAGGTGCAAACAGACTTCATCACAATGGAGATTGACCCTGTAGCCTGATCTGATTTATCAAGAATGCTGATGATTGCCCAAGTGCTGCTGGAATACAAAACCATTCTGTGCCACTAGAAATGTGTCTTTTAACAAAGATCAATGTTGACCATTGTGATAACTTCTCTCTAGTTTTATTTACTTTTCTAACCATGCTGGGATGTGGGACTATGAAGCCATGCAGTTTTTAGTCTCTCCTGTATTTTCTTATTAGATATTTTCTTATTGGACAGGCTGCTCCACTTTATTTTTGGTCACCTCCCTTCCTTTTTAGGTGTATTTCCACTTACACCTGGAATATGTTAATTTTTGTTGAAGATATTTATGGAGCAGCAGTCACTACACAAACTAGGTGCTATAAATTTATTTTTATTCTTACCACATTATTTCCTTGTCACACACATATATGACCCAGTTATAGTGCAGAACATGTATTTTATAGCTGAAAATAGCCCTGGTTTTGGAAACCAAGTCAGATAGACTCACATTGGGAACTAAGGTTATAAAGTTTTTCCCCATAACAGGTAATTATAAGCATATTTATCACTCACTCCTCACCACAGAAACATTCCAACAACACAATCTACTTCAGCAAGTCAACAACAGGAATAGAGCTGGTTGACCGCTCTACTCAGCACTGGCCAGCCTTTATCGGTCTGTTCTACTTTGTCCTTTTCTGCTTGCTCCAGTTAAAAAAGACTGGATAGGGTCCAGAGGAGGGTCACAAAGCCTCCCAAAGGGCTGAAGAACCTGTGCTTTGAGGAAAGACTGAGGAGTTAAGATATCTGGAGATATCTAGAGACTAGAAGGCGTAAGTGGGAACAACATCACAGTTTTCCAGTGCTTAAAGGGCAGCTACAGCATGAAAGGAAGGTCTCTCCTCAAAGGGAGCCACATGGAGAGAACAAGAGATAATCTGTACAAGTCGCATCAGGAGAGATTTCACCTTGATATAAGAAAGAATTTTTTTACAGTGAGAGCAACCAGTGACTGGAACAACCTTCCCAAGTGCATGGTAGAATCCCCATCACTGGAAGTTTTCAAGATAGAACTGGACTGACGTTATTAGATAATGGCACCTAGGCTCCTTTTCCACAAAATGCTGCACCAGGTGATCTTTCAGGGTGTGCTCAAACCTGGGCTGTTCTATGATTTCTGATCAGAGCTTCAGCATGTCTGGGGGACGAGTTCAGGAGACTTTAAGACCTTTTGGCTCAAAAGAAAAGCTTAGAAGCAGCTTGTCATTTTTCGAAGTCTGTCATAGTGTCTCTACAGGTTCCTACCTGCATTTTAAAGCCGTCCTTACTGCTTGTCACAGGAGACCCCGTATAGAATGTCTACAGCACCCATAAAGCCAGAATGAGCTTAACGAAGCCTCACTTCTTCAACCTGGCTCTCCCAGCTGCATCCCTCTTCACAGGAGCAGTACAGAGCACAATGGAGGACTTCAAGTTGAACACACAACAGTGATGTTTAATTCCTGAAAGAATCACTTCAGTTAACTGAAAAGTTACCACAGTTAATTGCCTATTAGAAGCTACATATAAAACTGCAAGATATGTCTTGGTAAACAAAAACAATGTATAATGATACGTCATAACAAAACCAGACTGTTCAGAATTCCAATAACTTTGAGGCTAAAGATAAAAGAAGAAAAAAAAAAAGCAACAATTACATACTCCCAGTGTAATTGCAAGGTAAATGAAGTTTGCTAAGAATACTGATCAAATAGTATGGAAACATTTGCATCAGATAGCAGAAAATGAATCTGAGAAAATGGGTAAGGAGCTAGGTTTTGTGGGTCCAAAAAAGGAAAATACTTTTGGAAGTAAGGGGCAGAGACAACTATCTTACACGAAGGTGTCAAGATGACCTAAGGAAACACTTTAGATGACAGGTTCTGGAAAGAAAATATAGCCAAGAAAGAAAGGTAAGTAATTTGAAGTTCAATTTCACTTTTTATTCTGTGCTACTCAAGCAAGCTCACAGAATAAGAGGACAAAAAGTTTCATACCAGGGCAGGAAAATAAAAATTTCCTTCTTGTCCCAATTATTACATTTCCTTCTTTCATTCCATAGATTCAATTAAAATTTAAAAAAAAAAAAAAAACCCTAGGAAATTAATTTAATGACCATGTATATTAGTTAACATATATTACTGACATTAGATTGTGATGTACCAATAAAAATGTGTTTCCATATATAATACAATAATTTAATATATAATAATATATTTTATCCTTTTGATATTTTATACTTCGAGCATTTTCTCAGAATAGGAGACAATAAACATTTCCATTTGTAGTTATGCTTCCTTCACAAGAATACCACACGTGTATTTGCTTAAAAATCAGAGTCTTTGAAAATCAGAACTGTAAGTCAGTAGGATTTTTCCACATTCAAATTTTAAGGTACTTGTAAATCTTACCCAGGGGTTTTTTTTGTTTTGTTTTTGTTTTTGTTTTTTTTTTTTTGCATCAACACTATCCTCTGTAACTAGAAAGCCCATGAAAATGAACTTCCAGCTGTCTGGGACCTCTCATTCGCAAATGCACCTATTTCAGTCATCGTAACAGCTGCAAAGCAGTAGTGATCTCTACAAACTGCTTTACAAACCATCCAAAGAGAAATAGGAAAGAAGATTGAATGTCTGGTTTTGTGCAAAGACATCTTTTTCTTCCTGCATCTTCATTCTTGAAAGCTTCTGAAGGACTCACAAACCCCTTCTGTAAATTAAGCGTTTCATCACATCACGCCCTTGCTGACAGGTGGATGTAGTAATTACCTGCAGAGCATTCAAAGCCTGTAGAATGAAATCTTGACTGCTAAAACTGTTATTCTTATTTACTTCATCAAACTGCCTTAATAACTGAGCATCTGTCAACTGTAGTTACTCTGTCCTGCTGTTTATCATGGAAAGATTTAGGGCAGTAGATTACAAATTCTGGGTGGCTTTTTGTGGTGACAGACTGAATTATCCCATGAAAGAGGGTCCATTAGGTGGGTTTTTTGAGTGTAATATAGGAATTAGGCAGAAATGTGTAAGTTTATATTATCTCACAGTACTTACATGAAAATGTGCATCCTGAAGTGGAAAAATATTCTGAAAATGTATCAACATATTATCCCTATTTTTAACTACATTAGAGGACAGAGAGGTTTTTCTAGGAAGTAATTCATTTAGAGGTTGATTTAAAACTTACAGATGACATTAACACACACAGACCTTAACTGAGACAGGAGTTCTGCTGCACTTGACACTGTAGAAAAGCATAGAAATGACCAGTAGATTGGGAAAAATGATCTTCAGCCTTCATTTTATGCATATAAAAAAGTAAAGGAAACATCAGGGGGCAGCAAAGGCCTCTAGGCAGGTAGAGAAGTAACTAGGCAGGGTATTTTCTCTACAGTAAAGTAAGATTCAGGAGGGTCTGAGAAATGAAGAAAAAAAGTGGTTTATTTGTTTCTTCTGATTCCCCTTTAACCTCTCCAGCTGCTTACACGTACTAGATCCTTACTTGCTATGTAGTAGCTGTAAGCCTGAAAAGGAATGATGCTATTTGGTCCAGTCCTAATGTATTTTCATAGCCTAAATAATTTAATTCTCAGATTAGCTCAGCTGAGTTCCTAACAAGTTATCTTACTGTGAGATCAGTCTGGTCAGTATTGAGTCAGGCTGCATTCTCAACTATTAGAATGATGTCATCAAAAAGGAATAATAATCCATTATTAGCAGGAAAATGAATGGTACCAATCCTGCACTGTCTGCAGCCAGAGCACATCCAGGGAACTGTGACAAAGCTTGTGCTTTCCAATTGCAGTGTCCCAGCGGGAGTCATATTCTCTCTTAGCAGAGATTATATTTCAGAAGCCGTTTTTTAATGATTATTATTTTATCTGGTTTGGGTTCCTGTGACCAAGAGGTTCTTAAAAAATATAAGCCTGTCCACGTTAGAAGGTCTTATGGTGAGTACAATATCCTCATCTGAACTGCTATTTGTGCAAAACCATCACACAGCACATGCAACCTATGTCCACTTGCGTAACAAAGCCAACTTAAACTGACCCAGTCAAATGGATTGCACACAAGGGCTAGTAATGGTAGAGGCCCATCTTGACATTACAGATCATGAAATTCTTCATGATGGGCTGGTGAAAATAACTGAGTGGGTTTTCTTACTTATTTCAGCACACAGGGCTACTAATGGATTTTTAATGCACTTCTGGTCAAATCCTGTTCAAGTGTTTGCCAGCTATTCTCCATAAAGCTATCAAAAATAGTATTTCAGAAGGAAAATTGATTTAAAGGTGAGGTGAAGTGATTAATCCACTGTCATACAGCATTAGAGGCTCTGCAGCACAGAAGTAAGATTTATTTGTTTCAGAAAATAACTGGCATTTATAATACATCTGATGAGACTATTTAGACAGCAATTTCATCAACATCAAAAATGGTTTCTGGAGTTATCTTGATGCAAGCACTTTGGTGCTACAACCAAACTTTTCCAAACTAACTTGTGGTACATAACAGATAAGAGCAGAGATCCCCATTTTAATACCTCTTCATAACCTGAACTATTTTATCTTTGTGAAATACTGGTTGAAGGCAAGTGCAAGGCATATGCATAATCTTTGCAGTTGTAGCAGCTGCCCTGAATGCTTAAACTTTCATAAACTTAAATATCTTAAACAGAAAAGAGAGAAATCTAGAAACAAGAGATAGTGTACTCCCATGATAGAAGAGAACATAACACCAAGAGGTGGTTTCGAAACAAAAAGAGAGAGAACAGATATTGGCTCATATGGAAGCTACAGGGGATGGAATAGAGTCAATTTCATCTCCTGAAAATAGGCACACTTTGGCTGATTAGAGACCAAAGCAGTTATCTGCAAATGACTGTCTGGATTTATGCTGAATTTTGCCTCATCACTATTCTGCACTATATCTGTAGCCTGAGAGGAAAACGAAAACAAAAGTGGGGGATAGAAAATAAAAAGAGATAAGAAAGAAGAGAAAAGATGTCACTTCTTTGCAACAGAGATGTACTCCCACCAACCTTTTCTTCAAAACTATGTAGTTTATTTTGCAGGAGAATTATCTGAAATAAAGCTGCTGAAAAATAACCGTCTAAAGAGGGGTTATTTAGTTAAAAGTTTGAAAATAACGAACTGATTTTATACCTTGTGTAAATTTTCAGTCATGCGAAGAGTAAATCTGATATCGATCACATTCCTCTTACAATGCCTATATTTAGTTCTGGAATGTTTAAATGTAAATATTGTCTTTTAAAAATAAATGGCCTAAGCATAAGATTTCCTCTCACATCATATTGTGCTGACAGTTGAGTATATTAAAAAGATAAGTTTTATCTAAATTTAACAGACTAAATCAATACATTTTATTACTTGGTAATTTCTACAATAACTTGTTTGCAATAAAGCTCTCCACAAATCCAGTTATCAATGGAAAACCTGCTCTTCTGAGCATCTGATGGTGATCCAAGTATCAAATTAGCAACATTGTCATAGATTTGGGTTACTGTTATTGTTGCCAACAATTTCATAACTTCATTTTAAAAGGGCAATTACTCCACAGCTGTTGATTGATACTAAACTAACATAATCTTTGTGCAGTTTAAATACTGTTGCACCTGTTTCCAATTGAATTATTAATGGGAATTGTCTATTGCAGTTATCTTTTCATTTGTCTCAGTACAACTGAAGAAGACAACTGCATACAATGTCTGTCTCTTTTTAACTTTTATGCCTCATCTGTTAAATTCTATTCTTATAAATCATTTTACTTCAGATATGGGGACTTCAGAGATTTAAAGAAAAAAATCTTCTTGCTTGCATCTACTCCTTCCTGTTCTCTCTCCAGCAGGTATTTTCTCCATACCTGACAGGTTCTTCATATTCAAAAACTGGCTATTAGCAGCAGATGCCCCTGCAGGAAACAGATCCTATAAAGTCCATCAAATTTCTATTCCAACGCATACCATTGAGCTACCCACCAGGACAGGCTGGACAGAGCACAGTTGGGTTTATTTAAACTACTAACGCTGCATTTCATGTTAGAGAATTAGTTCAGATTAGAATAGACTCAGAGAATAACAGGGGAGGAACCAAGTGCTCCCTTTGTTCTGCTCTCTGTGTACCACTTTTACTATAATTATCCAGTAAAAGGTATTTTGCATTTTCCTTCTGAGTCTGTATTCCCCTCTGCCAGAAAAGACAGGGGCAGGCAGTGATCTGAGCTGCAAGGACTGCTACACTGGATTGCCACAACCATGACTTACTCACTTGTTGGTTTGTTTTCAGATGCCAATAATCATTACCTTTAAGATCCAGAAAATATCGCGTAAATGGTGACATTTTCATTAAGTTGCAATAAGGCATCATATCGATGATCGACCCCCAGGAATATTAAAAAAAAACCCCAAACTTTAGTAGAAAAGTGGTTTGAATGGATTGAGAGGTTTTTGCCACAGAAAATGGAGTGCCTCAAGTAACAGCAGACACTGAAGTAGAAATCCTTTAGCAGTTCCTTTTGGTTTAAAATTTGCAGAAATATGTTAAATAGCTATGACATTTGTGATGAATTTCATTGAGATCACTACTTTGGTACAAAAATTATTTTGCTTGTGTTCTATAACAAGAACATAGTCTTAAATATTATGGATGTTTCAACACTGTTGAAGCCATAATCTCTGTACTTCTTATTAACTTAATGAATTTAATGAATTTAAGTTGCTCTGTAACTTTGACTGATAATGGTAGAACAAATAATTATGTATATTTCAAGTGACTCAAATCATTACTTAAGTTTTAGGTAGTGTTCCAGCAAGTTACCTATTCAAGCCCATAGGTGCTGCTAATTTGTTGAACCAAATAGTATTGTACATACCCCTCATTCAACTATGTAAGTTAATTAGGACGTTCTTGTTATCTTAATCTTCAACAATGAAAACGGACTTGTCAATCTCTGTTAGTTGAGTAAAATCCCTATAATGTTGTGACTTTGTCTCTTAATGGCTAGGTGTATTTTAAACCTCTGGAGTAGCCAAGTTAATTCCACTGTATAATAGTCACTGTTGTAAAATTTGACTTTTACGGCATTCCAATTCTCAGAACCAATTAGCACACTTTATTACCCCATTTGGAACAGTTCCAAGTTTACAACCATATCACTATACTTCATTATTACTTTATTTAAACAGTCTGACTTAGACCCTTGCTACTGTAAGGTGGTATGCTATCAAATTCTGGAAGTATTGCATATATTAAACAGATGTCAACACTACAGATTTTTAATTAGTTGCTCTTATTTTGTAACATTTACTCAGGCTCCTGAGTACTGGCACAATTTGGTGCCAGAGAGATATGCCGTCCTTCAAATTGGACAAGAGGGGAAAAGAGGTCATGGGAATGAAAATAATAAAGGGTCAAAGTCAAGTTTAAATGCGGAATAGCTACAAGACACTTTAGGTAATAGCTTGACAGTGTAAATGTGGCACACAATAGAGAGGTTTGGAGTCCATGGAAATCATGTAGGTTTGTCCTTGGCTTTCAAGCACACAGAAACTCAGAGAGATGAGTACCTTGATCTTGTAACTTGCAATCTGCTGCTATGGCAAAGGTAAATAATTAATCAAAACCCTTTTTTAGCAAGGTTCAAGGAAGTAGTCAGAAGAGCAGATTAAACATGCAGAGGAAGAGTACTGCATCTCACTTTTGCTCAAGCCAGCAGTGATTTCTGTGTTGTTTTCTCCTATGAAGGCTAAAGAGATGAGCAAACTAGGTCATTCAGTGGCTCAGAATTGTTGCCATTTATTTAGAGGACAGCTCACCGTAAATCCATTTGCAGCTGTGGTTTAGCTAAGAGTCAGAAGCCCAGTGTCATGGATGTCCACCTCTGATAACCCTTTTTTAACAGGTACATCTCCATGCCACTGGAAAAACAACATGGGGACTCAGCAAGACATTTCTGGCAAGCTAACTCACTATTGCACTTTCTATGTTTTGGCTTTTTCAGTCCAAAAGATCTCTTCATTATAACTTCTGTTGCAATATTTCAGACCAGTTTACAATAATTTCTAGAAAATGCAGTCTTAAGTTTGCCCATTGGAAAAGAAATTCAATAAAGAATTTTGCTGAGCTAAGTCAACATGAAAGATATGAAATACTGCAACAAGAAGTAGAAATGAAACACTTCTATTTTCCTCATATATTTTTACCAATTGTACTTCTCTTTGCATTTTGAGGGAAAAATACTATGACATCCACGAAGGATCTCAAGATACAGCAATTG
Source organism: Gymnorhina tibicen (assembly GCA_013399875.1). Taxonomy (NCBI): domain Eukaryota; kingdom Metazoa; phylum Chordata; class Aves; order Passeriformes; family Artamidae; genus Gymnorhina; species Gymnorhina tibicen. Next base: position 4,462,385 of record VXAZ01009789.1, on the reverse strand, counting down.
CACTTTCCTAACAGCAAGACTCATAGAAGCCTAAGGGAAATTAAGCTAGTTACTATTGTGTAGCAAGATAAAAGTCTGGATAATGAATGAGAAAGGTATTAGAAGCCTGATTCCTGACCCATTGCTAAGGCAGGCAAGCTGAAAACATTTTTAAATTGGGGATTATAATGTCATAAATATAAATAAATTCATGGGGCACTATTTTCTGTGGGCTGCCAGAAATGGCTGTTAGAGGGGGCTTGTGTTTTTTTGCTTTCACACTGAAGGAGTCTATTCCAGACACTATGATGTGCTTCCATGGAAAACAGTAAACATATGTACTAATGCCACACTATTTTCATTGTTCGTTTTTGGTTAGTGAGGAGCCACTTCTGACTTTTCTCATGCAACATCCTGAAAGACAGTGAAAACAAGGATTGGCAGGACCAGGCCATCCCACTCACATTAAGATCCCTCTTCTTCCTTCAGACTCAGACTGGCAAGCAGCCTCAATGGAAGGGTCCCTACTATGTAGCATTTCATCTCTGAAAGTGAGAAAGTGCTGTAGACAGTATACAAACGTAATGAAATTCCTAAATCCCTATAAGGGCCATATGCTCTTTAACCAAATAGTCAGTCTCAGAATTAGAAGGATCTAGCACAGAAGCACCTGGATGTAGGAGCAGGAATCTGGACATACCCTGACCACTCAACAGGAGCTGGAAGAAAGCTCAGCACTGAAGAGAGAGCAGGCAATTGCATCACTGAAAGAGGCTCCATCCTTGTGGCCTCTTAAAGGCAAATGCCAGCATGAAAACAACAGCCTCTTCTGTGGTGATAAGGCATTAGCTCCTTTCCTGCAGAGGAAGGAACTTTTAGTTGAGGAGGAGATAAATTAACTCCAAATAGACAAGATTCACCAGCAAAAGGGTCTGTGAAGTTTGTAACTCCCATGTGGATTTTCGAATTACCTTTGCAGGTTTTTATCTTCATACTAAAATTCAAGAGCATGTAAACTTTGCTTCAAGTTACATTTTGAAAGACCTGCACAGTGTTCCTGAATATGTTTTAAAGAACTAGCACAATTCAGCTAAGGTTTTAAACACATCAGGATCCACAAAAGCTAAAACTTTACTCTTAATTTTAATCTATTTTCTGAAGTCAGTAAATCTCACATGACTGCACTAGGTTTACACATGCTTCTTTCTCTGCATTTCACTTCCATTTAAAAAAATAGTTTCTTAACTTGGCAACACATTTTTATCAAAGCCAGATATCACTAAGGTTTTCAAGAGAATCAAATCTCTACTGCTGTTGTGAAAAACAGGTAGCCTGAAAGACTAGTGACAAGACCTAGGCACCCTGCTAGAGGAAAAATCTTGATGTGTGAGTTCCCATTATGTCAGACCAGATAAACATCATGGAAAATATTTCATAAAATCACAAACTGGAGGAAAAATTGAAAATTGAGGCCAGTTTATCATGAGATACAGATACACTGGAATGTGTATAACTTTTAGTGCTGGTAGAACTGTTTTTCTCCATCTAAACAGCTTTTTTTTTTTTTATATTAAAAACCTGATATTGACCATCCAGTATGGATGCACTCTTCAAGTTTTCTCTCTGTTTAGGCTGATTTACCTTATTAGTGACATAGTTATTTAAAAAATCATAGTTATTTAAAAAATATGAAAGTTGGAGTGGCACGTTATAGTTTCAAAGACAGTGAAATTACAGAAGATAAGTATTTTTCAGAGTTATAGCCATTAAAATCTATGGTGATAGGTTTTTAAAAATTTTCTCAGTTATTTTGAATATTTTCTCACTTTCTTAAGGAAGTTAATGTATGCCACAAAAATGTCAGTTTCTGACAACTGCAAAGATTTCAAAAACCACTATGGCATCATATCAGCTTGACTGCTAACTTTGTGGAATATGTAGAAAACATAAATAAAATTACTATTTTAAAACAAGCAGCCTTAAAGAAATTCATGTATTATGTTTGTAACCTGGTAACAAAACAAAACTTTCAATGAATGTAGGGTAAGCCTTGGCATGGGAAATATTTCTGACAAATTTGATCATGTTTTGCTTAATTATAAGACTACTTAGCAATAAAATCTGAGATGTCTTTATTTAGTTTTGAGTGTTTCTTCCTCCCCCATTCCCCACACTTTAGCTTTATTGTTTAAAAAGACATAAAAATTATTTTTATGCAGCCAAACTCTCCAAATCTAACACATCAGCAGTCCAATTTCATAAGTCTATGTATATATTCAATTTTTTTTCTTTATAATATATCACATGCCCATCCTATCTATCTCAGTTCCTAGAAATACAATAACAGCATGCTGCACCTCTTCTGCCAGGAAAATTGGGTAGCATAAGAAGGAAAAATTCAGGTCAACTGCAATTTTTTGGTTGAGAAATATGTAATATAAAATTGGCAAGGCAGCAGTGAGGAAAACTATGGGGAGATTCAGGAAGTAGGCCAGCAAAGAAAAGTATGTGTACCTCCTATAGCTGGTAAAAGGGTCAGGTAGAATATAAAGTGGGCAGAAAAAGATCAAACGGTAAAAAGCAATTAACCCCTTGGCACTGGGAATTGGGATTTCCTGACACCAACTGCTAATACTGGCCTTAGGGGGTTATAGGATCAAATAATAAGCCAAGTCCTGAAATAAAAGCAATCATTTCAGACAGTGAGGGAAGGCATTTCAAGTACATTCTGGGCTGCCAGACTAGCATGGTACAAGGGGAAAGGCATGGAGGAGAAACACACTTAAAGATAAATGGTAAAAATAGTTTTCCAGATTTGGACTCAAACAGGTTTCAACAAACCCTTTTTTTTCTCTTTCTGAATTAAACACAGCTTTATCCTATATATCTGTGATCTGTGACCTCACCCAGCTCTTTTCTGATACACAGGGAGATTTAACCTCCATTTTTTGAGCAAGTTCCCTCTCATTTTGTGACTAACTTCTGAACATTGTCTATACTAGCTGTAGGTGGTTTACTTAATTGTCTCAAACATTATGGTTCTTTTACTTGCCTTCTTCATAGAAAAGGAAAGAAGCAGAGGGAAAAATAAAGGCAAGTGACAAAAGAGGAATTCCATAACAAAACCACCAACAATTGATAGTCAACCAGTCTGAGAAACCACACAATTCTAACAGCAATAAAACTACAGTTATGGTAGAGGGGTTGTTTGGGTTCTTTGTTTTATTTTTATAAAGGCTATTTGTTTCAGGACATCTCAGGACCTACACTTATTAACTGTTTACAAAGTTACTAATTTATAGCTTTAAAATTACTCTCTTGTATAAAAAAAATTATTGGATTTTCAAACCAGATGGTAATTTATACTATGAAAACTCTTTTTGAACAGAGGATGCTGCTGTTTGTTTTTCTTCAGTGCAAACCAAACATTCAGAAGCTCTGATATAAATGCTGATCTTATCACAGAACTTCAGTGGGTGAAAATATTCTTAACTCTTTTGAAATCAGAGATACTTCATTGATTCCCACTAGCTAAAAATCCAACATGGCTGCATTCTGATATTTGCAGCATTTTTCACTGACATCAACCTTTGACATCAACTTCAGTGTTTTGTTTGAAATTTTGTTTATAGGTACAGGATTCTTTGTCATCTACGTGTCCTCATGGAGGTGTAACAGAGAGTAAGTACCAGGAGACTGAGGTCAATTTAAAAGTTTCACAGAATCTTTTACTCCCTCACAGTTGCTTGTGTTTGGCCAAACCATCTAGTGGAGCTATTAGCAGCTGCCTACAAAACAGTACCTCACGAGATCTGGATTTCAGGCAGGAGATGCCATGAACTGGGTATCACCGAGACCCAAAGGTATTGTCCCATGATACATACCTTTGTACAGCCACGGCTTCAGTTCTGAATTTCTCTCACTGAATTCAATGAAAACATCTCCGTCATCTTCAGTGGTCCTGGTTGAGGCTCTGAGAGAGCACAGGAAACAAAGCCTGCTGAATTCTACAAGGATTAAGAGCAGTGGGAAGGAGAAAAAATGACAGAAAAGATATGGAAAGACATTAACACAAAAGTAAAGGAGAAATGTGGAGGAAAGCAGACCAAGCTATAGAGAATCCCACTGTGATTACAGTACCATACAAAAGACAGTGAAAAGGTACCTTCTACAAGCTGCTCTACCAAAAAATAAAAATAAAAATAAAAATAAATAAATAAATAAATAAATAAATAAATAAATAAATAAATAAATAAATAAAGCTGCCAGTTGGCATGACCAACACACCTTGCAGTTCAAAAATCAAATGCAATACATGACATGGCTCTTTGCTTGGTGGCCTGAAAATATACAGAGTGGCACGTCACGTAAATTTATGACGTGATTCTTTAGAACACCAATCACAAAATGGATCCCTAAGGAAAAGTACTCGTCAACAGCTTCCTCTCCCAAAGGGAGTACCCAGCGAGCACATTATGTTCCTTTTAAGTGCTCTACACAAACATCCTCTCAATGAAACATCATACCTGATTCTTTGCTTCCCCAAACTTCTCTAATTAAGTCTAAAATAAATTATTTCCTGCTAGGCCAAAACAGAAATGAAAAGTATGAATCTGATAAAATATTAAGGAATATTCGGATTATTGTCAGGATCCTACCATTCCTCACATACCATTTGTTCTCTGAACCATATTTGAGAAGTTAAGATCTCCTACAGCCTGAGAACACAGTGTGACTCCTTTCAAGACCAAATAAAGTTGAATTATTAGAATATAAACTCTACCTTCAAGTTGCCACCAATTAACACCTTTGTTCTGAATTCAACAGCTTCCTAGAAAGAAGGGGGAGAAGATAACAAATGGAAAAGATCACATAGGAAATGATAAAATCAAGTTTAATACATAGAAAGATACATATTTTACAAATATTTTAAGCTTATTTGAAGTTCCTCCTAATAACTCAGAGCCATACTATTTTATAAAAGCCTGCATGGAACTAAGACTATTTTTTTTTTAATTTGTATTATGTAAGCATATTGATATTATAATGCAAACGAGGTTTTCAGTGAATATTTTAGTCTCAGATTACATTGTTGTAGGAAATTGCATCAACACCCTTGTACCTTTATTTAACATCAGTTATCTGTCCTTCCACTGCACTCTTAGGGAGAAACAGTGGCCAGCATGATATAGAATTTAAATTCTGCGGACCAAATGAACATATGCATAAACTGACCATAAAGCTGCATCTTGATGTGAAGCATTTTGGAGGCGAGTCTGGAAACAAATAGGCAGGAAACTCATTTTTGCCCTATTTTCATTTGTTTTGTGAGCCAATGAATTTGTATGTGAAAATTGTAGCTTTGGTGGTAACTAGCACGAATAAAAAAGACAGGTTGGGATGAACTGTATTCTCAAAGCATTGTTCTCTGTATGTACATTATCTTTCCTCTTATCTGTTTATCTTAAGGAGATTAGCGATTATAAGAGCACTGTATTCACAGTTCACCATTCCCTTCTCTTCCCTCAGACATATTTCAGAAGGTAGTGGCCCACACCTGTCATACCAAACAACCTTGCTTCTCTTCAGAAGCTGCTGCTATGAAGACAGAGCTGCCTGGCATCTGCAACAGAGTAAGACATGATGAAACTCATCATGATTCAGCTAAAGGATAAAAATTTCCACCTGTGTGCTGGTGATTACTTAAAAGGGCTCACCCAAATTCCTGGGACAGCATGAACATGCACTTGCAGAAAAGAATTAAAAAACGTAAAGGGGAACTGACATGATTCTCTCTCCATATTTAGTCTTATACTGACTTTTTTACTTTTTAAAAAATTTTTATGGAGAGATGGTCCTGCTGAAGTTGTCATTCTTCTACCCACTATACCCATGATCTCTCTCCATGATTTTCGGCTTCACTCCCCACAACACCTCAAAATCATGCCCAATCATTCTCTTTGGAGACAACTCCAGGGAATTTGGTATATACACTGTATGCTGAAAATAAGTAAACTGGTGCTCATTGCACGCAATAAAGCACATATATCACTAGTGACATGAAGATGAATTGAAAAAAAAACAAATTCAAACACAGTTTTGCCACAAAGACTGAGATATTCCTCTCAAGTAGTCTGCAAGCCCAACTTCTGCCCGGTAACTTCTCTCCCGCCTAAACTTTGTCTGGTTTTGAAGTAATTTCTGCAAGCTATCAGAGGGTACTGATGCTGCTTGATTAGGAGACTAGTAGCCCTAGTTAATGGTGCCAAAGATCATCTCTCCAAGGTATATTTCAAATAGAAATGTAAGTGCTTCGAACCATCTTTTGAAGGAAGGCCTTCTTCCTTCCCCACTGCCCACAGGGGTACATATTCTGACAGGCACTCAAACCAGGGCTGAATGCCCTTCACTGCTACTACCGGAAGTCATTTCCTACATAATATTTTTACAACTACAAGTGGGGTAAGGCGTCATGACAAGATTGATTAACTGCAGCCCACAGATGGTTAAGAAATCTTAGCTGATCAGAAAAAAACACTTTGAACTGATGATCATAGAAAAGCAATACAAGCTAATCAAAGGTTGTTTTCTTATATCCCGGGGCGGGGGGTGGGGAAGGTGGGAATTCCTTTTTGATGTCATAATTGCTAGTTAACAAACAAGGTAGTTTAAGACAGAAAGAAAGCTTCCAGCTTTAGACCTAAGTCAGTTCTTGAACTGGTAAAAGTATTTACCACTATAAACCACTCTCAACTGCTAGGTGCAGTGCACAGAATCTTTTTTCATCACTGATAAATTTTATATTCAGAAAAACATCTCTTTCCCTGCCAGAAGCTCTTCATTCCATTGCTTTTAACAGTCTACGACTCCTTCATCTGTTCGGGGTTGTGAATAATTGGAAGTCGTGCTGTCCTTGCAAAATATTTGTCATATGTAATCATAAAATAAACAAAATATATTACCAGTTTCTAATCGAGACTGGTAGATTAGCAATTCTAAAGTTTTATTCTAGAATGAATAAACCTGTAATTGCACAGCATAATTTGGCAGGGATCCCTTAGGAAACACTGTATGAATACACATCATATTCTAATTTCATGTAATATTTTCCAAATTATATTAGTATTTCTTCAGAAAGTTCAGAGAAAAAAAATATAGCAGCTACACATATCTGTTTCAATATACATTTTCTTTTATATGTATTCTGTAGAAAAGATTTCCCCCCCATAGTTATCCTTGGATTGCTGCAAAATGACAGCTATAATTATACAGGAGAACCTTCTACCTTCCCTGAAGGGCAGGAATTACAGCAGGAAACAGTCTGAAAACCAGCCAAATGCTTGTTTAAAACTGCTTGAATGCTTTGCAAGTGAGGCATTTTTCAGCTGGGGCTCTTCTTTCAACCACACAGAACAATGGCTCATATAAATGCAAAACAGGTATGAGGAACAGGCAGCATGGTTTCCCCAATCTGAGGCTATTAACCATCTGACCCAGCACTGGCAGGATGCATCTCAAGAACGTCACCACTCCCTCTGACAGAGCCCAAGGACCAGGGAACATATTGTGAAAGATAAAGGGGCAAAACAGAAAATATAAAGTCCTCCATCCTCCTAGGCAAAGAAATATATTGCAGTAAAACTTTTAAAGCATTTTTCCCTGTTTTACACAGCCTGCTTTTTACATAAAGGAAACAGGAGGACAAAGTCCTCTCTCTCACACACAAAACCTTTAAAAAGGTGTTTGAAAAGCTTTACAGTTTCAACAGAGGCTTCCTGCAGCCCTTTGAGAAGGCAAACAGTGCTTTTAAGTGCGATATTCTTTTCAGCTTGTAGATAAAATCCAAATCTGATGGACAGCATCCCCCTCATGCACTAGTTTTGCAAGGGAAGTTAAATTTATCTCACTGATAGCGTCATAAGCATGCAGTGGACAAGCAAACATATGTCAGAATATCACCACAGTAAAATGAGTAAGTCTGCAGATGTGAGCACAGCGTCACACAGATACATTTTAGGCAAGGTTACTAACACAATAGTAACAATAGTTCAGTAACAGAACAGTACAGTAATCATGCAAGCTCTTCACATCTGGATAAAGACAAGCAGATGATTATAAAGGTGGGATTAAAATCCTAATTAACATCCCAAATAAGGATGTTTTCTTCAGTTAGTATCTAAGGTACCAGAATTTTATCTCTGATCTCAGAAAACCCAAGGAGTTTCCTTGCCAAGGATACAACTTTTCCTTGTGACCTTAGTTTCCCTGAAGTTTCCATTCATGCAGTGGAAACTTGGATGTGAAGGTACAGCAAGAGGCATCTCCCATCTAAAAACATGCCAGCATTCCTACAGTAATTGCAGCTAGGCATGCTAACTCTGTATTCCATGTACCAAACTGCAAAATACTGATTATGGTTTTTGACGGTACAGCATTACCAGAAGTACTGAAAATGCCTACTCATTTTTCTTCCTTCTGGCCAGGCAGTGTGGGTCTCATAGGCTGAATTCAGGTGAACACCTAACCATTAAGAAAAGCCTGGGGGTATCACATCTTGTACAAATAATCAGGCAGAACTCCTTTCTGTAGGAGTTTGTCTACTGCAGATCTGAGCTGGAACTAAGGCAAAAGTTTAGCAAAATACATCGAATCTATGAGCTTTTATTGATGTAAATTTAAACCATAAATTACTAGCTCTTCATTTCAATTGGGAGTTAGGCTGTGCTAAAATTTAGCTCACAGAGTGAGGATTATGGTTCTTAACCATAATTAATTAATGACAGAATGAAACTCACCAACACCTCTGTCTTCTGTGCATTCATATCGTGTATTTAATACGAGCTCATGCTTTCAAGCCTGTTGATTTTGCTGAAATAACACACATTCAATGTTCAAAATTTTAACTTCCATTCAGTTCCATGCCTTCATTCTGTAGAGTCTTTCACTGAAAAAATAGGTCTTTTCCTTTACTGCTTCCCATAAGAATCATGAAATAGGCTGAGAGGGTACCATTTGGGTATGCATCCATATTTATATCTAGAGAAAATAAAAAAAAAGGAAACCCAAAACAATGAAAAATTATTGTATAAAGTATTTGGGTAAAATCAGTCACCTGGTCTGTGCCACTGGCATTCATGTTTTTTAACACAGCTGCAGGCCGGATCAGGAAATCATAAAAGGTGACAGATTAAGAGTTTTTTAATTGGGTTTAAATTCAATATTTTCTGAAGAAACCAAAAATTTTCTGAAGAAACCATCATGTGCTGGTCCCAGTGGCAATTATCCAAGTTAGAAATAAAAAATTATTAACATACAAAAATACATCATAGAAAGGAATAACAATGCTGTTTTAAACATGATTATTTCCAGCCTGTATTTCCACCTTATGTAATGCAAGTTACCCACTGATTAATCTTTAAGACCCAATTCCAGTTTCAGCTCTAAGGGAGACATCTCTGAAGACATTTTCTTAACTTATTAAGGTAAATATGATGTATGGCATTAATCTAACAAGACACGGAATTATTTTAGGCATGCAGGAAATGGAAGTCAATTTCCACATGTATCAAAAATGCATGCAGGTTAAAGCTCGCACAAAACTCACCTTGGAGAAGGCTTTAAATGAGTTACTCAGCTGATCTGGGAATATGAAATTAGAGTTTGGTGAAATATTAGAACGCTTATTTTGAAAAATCTACAGATATATTCAGAGACTAAACATTAAAGCACAGCTACCATTCCTATTGAAGGAATTCTTATGCAAGGAATTTATTTTGATCTGTGATAAGCATATACTACATAGGTTTGGGATGATGACAGAAATTATTCTGCATACATATACCACATTTTTAATTATTTTGACCCCTGAGATGATCTCGGTTGGAGCATGGTGCTGATAACACCAAGGTTGTGGGTTTGATCCCCATATGGATCATTCACTTAAGAGCTGGACTCAATGGTCTGTGTGAATCCCTTCTGACTCAGAATATTCTGTGATTTATTTTATTTTAACTTTTAATTTAAATTCTGCCTGGACCAATTTTGGAAATCCTAAAATCCAGAATATAGCAATTTTCTTTAATTTACCCATATACTATACAGTTGCACAGTACTTCTCAGATCAAGATAATATTTACGTTTACTGACAAATGCAAAAAAATTTAACTGAACATCTTCTAATATTTCATGGCCAAATAAGTGAAAATTTGGTTTTTCACCTGTTTTCAGACCAAGGACTGAAAAAATCTGCACCCCTAAATATGATAAAAATCTGAAAAAAAACCAAGATTAAATACTGAAAAAATAAACCAGCACACTGAGTCAAATGGAGGAAAAGAACAGTACAGACTTCTGACAAGAGATGGGTATTTAGACTACATTTTATTTATTACACACATTTGCAATGTGCATCTGGTTTTTATGTTTACCAATCCACTGTTTGCACACTGACTGCTTCCTACATTCTCCTATTCCACTGGACCGGGAGAATAAATCCTTTCACTCTTCCTCTTTGAAACAGTGCTCACATTTACAGAGAATCTAAAGCAGCAGCCTCCACTGAAACCACAACAAGCATTACAAATGGCATGGCGAGGCAGCATGCCACTACCTATTCCACTGGGCACAGTGGCTTTCACCACAAGAAATCCATTATCCTCTACTCTGCTAGGCATGAAAGGGTCATGACTTACTGTCATGGATCTGTGCCCTCATTGAATTCCTACTACTGTGCCTAAATGACCTTTATATAGAGGCATATATCAGGCAGTTCTTAAGATCCGTAATTATTTTTTTCCATCCAAATCCTGCCAATTTTGGTTTTTCTCCAAAGAAATATCTCTCCACATTTTAGGAGTACATGAAATCATTAAAGATATGCTTAAGAATCTGGACACCTCCTTTCCTTTCTCTCTTTCTACCACAGTCATCGTTGGGCTACCGAAAACAGCTCCTTACATTTCCTGGTCCATATTTCTTTTCTGCAGAGAAGAATTGCATAAAGAGTGATGTACTTCACTCACAAGACGGAAGCATTGGTATATTTGATTGATATAAGACAGTGAGTTAACAGCCTTCAATGGTAAAGGCAGTGCTGGTTTAACAAGATCTGATGGCAAGGTACACAAGTATTTACTGTGTAAAGGACAGGGTCAGACAAAACTGTCAGGAAGACCCTGCCTTTGAGCCGTGAGGTTCAGAAAGGGCCCCCTTGTGTTCTAAACACCTTCTCAGAGAGGAGTCCACAAGTAGATGGATGCAGACAGTCCCGGAGCTGGTCAATGGTTTATGTCTAAAGGTTCATATATGCACAATCGATCCTTTCTATCTGTTAGCTTTCAGAGTTTCAGTACTCTTGTTCCCAGTTTGTTTACTGAGTAACTGATACGGATTCTCTTAAACTTGAGGAGTAGAAACCCTGAGAGGCACACCATCCCTACTCCAGGAGAGATCCTGGTGTGCAGCCCACTGCTGGGCAGGAGAACTCAGTGGGCTGTGGGCTGTCCAATCTTTATGGAGTAAGATGATTTACTTCTACTATCTCATACCTGCAAGGTGCAAGACAGCCCTGGGCTACTGTGTTGCCTCACTGGGATGAGGTGGGACTTGCAATATATCAGATTAATACATCCCCACACCAAAACCCAGCCAGAACCAGCCAAATCCCTACTTTGGATCTCAGTGGGGCATTTCTCATGTACAAGTTAATGAAGGTGTTCATTATGTTATCATTAAAAAAGACAAAAGCAATTTTTGGTGTAACTACTAACAAAATAAATGATCGAATACAGGAATGGGGTGGTAGACTTCTGGCAAATCCAAAGACAGCTTCAAAGATAATCTTCAAAGTAAAACCAGATAAAATGCCTGCACCAATACTGATTCAAAAAGTAAAGTGAGCTTATTTACATACTTCTTTATGCATTTTCTGCTACAACTTATTTACACATGAAATTACTTTTAGTCCAGAAAAGTGTCTTTTTACTGATTAAGACAATGAACTTCCAAAGTAACTTAAATTTAATATAATATGATGACATGAATGCTAATAAAGAACTAGTACACTTTATATGTTCATCATACCAAATTTCATACCAATTTTAATGTTTAAACAAGCTCCTATACAGCCGAAACTCAATTCATCTCCACGGAGGAGGAAGCACCTAAAGGATGAATCTGTATCTGGCATTACTGCTTTGCAATGAGACCACAGCTGGATGCCAAATGAACCTAAAACCGTAGGCCAGGTTGGATGGGGCCATGAACAACCTGATCTAGTAGGCGGCATCTCCACCCATGGCAGCGGAGTTGGAGGCTTCTTACCTGAAAATACAATATATTCAACATATATTGGAAGAAAAGCAATGTCATAATGAATACTTTGTTTCACCTCTATTTATTAGAAAGGTTACTCAGCATATCTTTGCAAGAAGCTAAAACTAAACTCTGCGTATCCAGATAAGTGGCATTCCCATTGTTTTCTCTAGGTGTTTATGAAGGCGCATGTCCACACATACAGAATTCAGTGTAGGGTGGTGATCTCAAGCGTGATCATGTAGTGAATTACGAGTTGTAAATTCCCAGTTCCCAATCTTGTGCTTAAATAAACTGTTCTATTTAATGGGAAACCGCTTTCCAAATTTAAAACAGAATCTCTGCAAAGTGCTCATTTTTGTTCAGTTTTTCAGATCTTCTATCTCTATGGCAAGTGAGCCACTCAGAAAGAATTTTCAGTAAGTGGTATCAAGTGGGCCCAAAATACCCATTGACCTTGAAAGCAGAAAATGGAAACAGTCACTTCAAATGATGCAATTTGTATTCTCCAGCAGTGTTAGAGTGAATATCATCCAGCTAATCTGTAGAACTCTCAAACCATTATAATTTACCCCATGAAACAGATGATTGTCAGAAGAAGAACTGGCAATATTGGAGAAGTACTCTTTACTCAGCTTTTATACAACAGTCAAGAGATTTCTGATGTTCTCGAGGATGTAACCACCACAAGTATTCTGGGGGTAAAGACAAATCTTATACTGTTTCCACAGATCACAACAATACAAAAACATCTCCAGACAGTGAGTGACAGCAATTTAAGACCAGTGAGGGTTTTTAAAAAATCTTTGGAATCCCAAAATATGAGGGTATTCAAGACTTAAGTAGGACAGAAAACCAAGGACAGGTCAGTAACTTGCATTTTACATTACCAAAATGCAATAAAAAATTTAGTGGGTCAAAACAAGCAAATTGAAAAACCTTCCCTAAGCACTGATCAACAACACTGGGAACACATTTTACACAAATGCAAGGAGCAATCTTATTTCTTGAAGGCAACAGTGGTATCAAAACCAAAAATCTACCAAGACCACAACCCACCCCTGAAAAAACATTCATATTTTATAAGTCTATGTTAGAGCACTTACTACCAGTAACAGTCTTGTAAATGTTATCCTTGCTCTACCTCTCAGAGGAGTATTGAACATATCCCTGTGTTAGCATGGTAACAAATATATGCTTGTAGTTTCCAACCTAGATATGAATATTTTAAAATAAATTTTTTCTTCCTTATGATGCAAACTAGACTTCCACCTTTCACACAAAGCCCCCTTTTCTTCTCCCTCTCTCCTAATACAAATCTGTTTACAGAATGCAATCATGTTAGCATTTTTCCCAGCCTAAATAAGACAGGCTTTCATCTGCTCTCATGGAATCAGCTCTCCCCTTCCTAGAAAGCACTGGCAGCAAAACCATGCTCCTTTCCCAGTGGATATGGTTTTGCAGTGTTAATGTGGCATGGAAGGCAACACACTCAGGGAATACACAGGCCAATTTCACAAATGGATACTGGATTGAATGAAACACATATCATTGATACTGTCAACTGCAAAGTACAAATGATAAGAATAGTGATGATGATAACACAACTCTAGAATCTACCTACAAATGTTGCTGCAAGTAGCAAAATCCAGATGCTACCAAGTCTGGGGGAAGCATTCAAAATATTTTAATATAAATTCTTAAACTTCTTCAATGAAAATATCTTATCTGATCTCAGGTCAAATTCTTCAAAATTTCTAGCAGACACTATTAATTTTAAATTATGACCACAACTATCTCTTCATCTGAAAAAAGAAAACACACAACTTCCTACTAAAACTGTATATAATAGTGTCAAAAATTTTAACATAGCCAAGCTAATGACAGATCAGAGAATCAACTCAGTATAAAGTAATTCCAGTTGGTTACCTTCTGAGATGTGCTAAACCATGCAACTGAGGATGCTCCACACAAAATCACTCTACTGCTGAATGAAAATACTATCAAACTGAAAAACGATGAAAATAATTTACAACCAAATTGGCTTGATAATAAACCATGTGACACACATCACCTATGGCTAAAGAAACTGTTGGTATTACACAGAATTTATACTCTTGTTGACAGGGAAGAGAAATCATTCTCAGAAGAGGCAGAGGAAAACACACTGTACACAGAGTTCTAATGAAATATACTGAAAATATTTCTACAATAATTAATTTTGGCCTACATACCGGTTGTTGCTATGATCATAGTGTTATGACTTATTCTATTACTTTTAGTTCTGCTGTGTTAGAGTTGTAAAATTTGAAGTATTCTCTGCTCTTTAGACAGAGGAAAGGCTATATTATCACTACTTTAGATTCTGGCTTAGTTCTGCTGTGTTAGAGTTGTAAAATTTGAAGTATTCTCTGCTCTTTAGACAGAGGAAAGGCTATATTATCACTACTTTAGATTCTGGCTTAAAGGATGATTGTTACAAAGAATATTTGATCTGGGGGCATGTAAGGAAAGGAGATGAATAATGCAAACACAGAGAATAAGAAATGCTCAGACAGAAGAAATGCTTTGGGTTCTGCACACTAGTATGAGATACAAACTGGGAAATAAGTAGGTAGTATCTGGCCCAGAGAGAGAGGGGTATACTGGCTCATAAAGTCCAGACTGTTCCCATCAAGCAGACATGACTATCTCACAAAATTTCAAAATCCACTTAAATTTTGGTTGCTCCTTTTTCAATAGAGGGAGTGCATAAATTTTCTGATGTAGTTTAAGGCATTAAATTCCTCCAATTCTGTAAATATATTTTTATTATTTCCTTTCATAGTTGTTAGCTCCTAAAACAGTGCTATTCACAGACATCCTGCATTTTTTACAAAGCACTTTCTTTCTGCCATCACTTCTATTTTTTTCCAGTCTAGTGGTGGCCAGTACATTGCAACAAGATTTCTCACAAATGAATGGAAATAAATATCTGTTTTGTCCCAGGCAGTATTGCACCTTGCTAAATACATCACGTTCTTTAGCTGTCATTTTGACAGCAGTTGCAGACGTCCCTCAACTATATGCTGATATGTCTTGAATGTGGATAAAAACAACTAAACTACATTTTAACAGATGTAAGCGAGTTAATGTACACTTTTGATGCAACACATTTGCAAAAACATTCATATCATTTAGGTTCTCTACACAGAGGTCCAGAAGAGCTTTAGTCCAGCTGCCAAGTCTAATCCAAGGTCTACTTTTTACAGACAACCCCTCCTCAGACATTGCTGAATCCATATTTGGGTCCAAGTTCTGCTTTTGTGTTATTTAGAATCTAGACTGATATTTGGCTGTGGGGAAAACACAGACATTTTTTAGTCTTTCATAAGTGAAATGCTATTGACCACATACAGCCCAAAGCATATGACTACAGGAATTTTCATTGCATATATTTTCTTCAAAGCAAAACAACCTTATGGCTGTTCATTAAAAATTACTTAGTTTTACCACCTCTTTATATTCTGCCCACATCCCTTCCTTCTTTGACTAAAGCAGATTTATGGAGGAGCATAAAGGCATGGGATTGACTTTAAAGAATATATATGCAATTGTTGGTGAAAACATGCTGGGAACGATATATAGTTTCTGTGCTTTGTCACCGGTTTGGATTAAATCTACTGCATTTTTAGGAGAAGACTTTGAAAACAATTATCTGAGTACATTTCTTTGCATCCCCAATAATTTCTGTAGAACTCATGTCACATCAGAGGTGTGCCTCAGTGGACCTTATTCATCACATAGATTTTAAAATCCAATCAAATGAAACTAAGCAGCCTTGGTCCTTAGGGACATATGGCAGTAAATGAAATACTTAACAATGAACGAAAGAGATAACAGCCATATGAGATAACATATGTATATAACATACAGAAAAGAAAATGCCTTGTGCAGTATGAACAGTAAATTACAACCTCAATAGATAAACTGATAAAATAATGTCAGCTGAAAGGTTTTCATTTCAGAAATGACAACAAAAAAAATCTTTTAAGTGGGAAGAAAATGCATTTTTAAATACATATTTCAACCTTCAAAATATGTGATTGTGATGTAAGAAAAAAAGAAACCTGTACAACAGAAAAAGTAGATGGGGTAAGAAACTGCAAAAATTATACCCCCCAAGTATTGTCTTAAAAAGTATCCTTTGTTCTCCTCCATGGGTTACCATAAACCTCTCTGAGATCAACGGGAGTAGTTCAGAAAGGCCTAAGCTGTTTACAGGTGATGACAATTTCAGCAGTTTGATATAAATAACAGCGGGAACCAGCACCTGCAACCACTCAGTGGCAATTCGATATTATCTACAAAAGATACAGCTTTAACACACAGTAATAGATTAATGTCACTATCTCACAGCATAGAGCAAGGGAAAATATTAATGCCAGGATAAATGCAGTTTCAGAAATTGCTGACATTTGGAAAACAAACTACTTGACACTTGAACTCCTGAGTTAGCTTTACAATTTATATGAGGTGTCCAGATCAGATGCACAGTTTATTAAAATGCATGTGCTTTCACAAATCAAAGATTAAAACAATTCTGAAGATATTATAATTGAATTAAAAGTCAAAATATTCCTCTGCTGCACAATCTGAGTGGCTGTCTTGTAAATTACCCGGTTTAAAACAAAATCAAGTAATAACTATCTGCAATTTGCATGGAGGGACATTATGATTAGGCATAAGATATATTTTTCAAAAGAAGCCCCTTGACCTTTGGGCTCTTGTCTCACTTGGCAAATGGGTTAGGATTTAATGCTGGTATGATAGCAAAGGAACTGGACCAATAAGGAATTAAAAAGTACAGCAGTTACAGCAAGCTATATGTACGATTGACCCAAGTTCACAGAAAGATCTCATAACTAACAGAATAACCATTTTCAGCATCCAGCAGGAGCACAAGCAGACATATTTCAGTGGTTTTTTCAGTGGTTTCTCTTTTAATCCTTTTTCTCTAAAGGCTACACAAAACAATCAGGTTTGAAATTAAATGACTGTTTTAATTACTTTTTTTTTTTACTGATACAGATATACTCTCTCACTTGGCTTATATTTTAGAATTTTTCATTCATTATTTTATTACTATTGGTCCCTTAAGATTGTCATATTGAGTTTTCCTACTCTCTGAAGTAATGAATCTTGTAATTAAATCCTGGTTAAAGGTAGTTCACGGCCAAATGGTGCTCATTTCTTCCAAGCATCTGGTTGCCAATTCAACTTTTAGTTTGCTGGCTTTGATAATTCTTTGACCCTGATCAAAGAACTTTTTAATAGAGCTCTTAGTGGCTATTTATATAAGAAAAGAAATTAAGAACAAAACTACAGAAAAAGCTTATCAGGAACTAAAATTATGATGGGTTGTACCCTGTCTTACTCTCCTCTCCTTCAGAGTAATCACAAGGATAGAGAAGTGAAAACAGGTGGAGTTCGCTAAAAAAGCCTGTTCATTGTCCCAAAGGGACTACAAATTACATTAACAGTTCAATCCTCTCCTCCTTAGTCCCATGGAACTCAGAGGTAGTTTGAAGTAAAGCAGAAGTCAACCTACCTGGCAGAATGTGAGTACCTAAATTTAGTGAGAGCCTGCTATGCAGATGCTGAGGAGCAACTGCCGTGTGAGAGATGAACTTTTGTCGTGATGTGCTGGTAACTCTTTCAGGTGCCATGGAATCTCAGTCACATTATATCTTGGACAAAAATACATCAGGACAGGAGGGTAAGGAATGAGAAGGGACAGAGATTGTTCCATAACACGGAATCCAAGGAGAGGTCTGCTAAGAACTGCAATGGGGAAACAGCTGGTTTCCAGTCAGCCTCACAGACAGAGAAACTGGCCTGTGAGAGCAGAGCTCTCTTGGAAGAAAGTGTTTCTCCAAAAATGACAACACACTGAACCATCACATTCTGTTTTCTTGATAAAAGTACATCTATTTTCACAATCGTATAAACAGCAGAGTATTGCAGCAAACTAAAACAATCCTTAGTCAAGTATCAGAAAATAAGCTATTCCACCCATGTACCTCCTACCACTGACAGCACTCGCAGAAACTCTGCCCTAAACTAGCAGGAATATAGTTATAATGTTAAATATGTTATCCTTGGACAACTAAAGTCTTATAATCTACACTGTTAATAGATGTTTGCAGCACAGTCAGAAAGGGTCTGTGGGGGTTTTGTTTGTTTGTTTGGGGTTTTTAATCTTTATTTGAAGAAGCCTTTTGAGGTCCATTTTTAATGGACTACAGTTTGACAAATACTCCATCTGAATACGAGTTTTGTGTATATACAAAAAAAACACATGGACTTGACTCCTTTCTCAGCATGAGCTTTGCTATTCTTGTCTTTTAGATTCCTAAATTGTCTTAAACACAGTGATACTGAGAAATATGCCCTCCCCCCTACCAAAAAAAAAGACCCAAACACCAAGCAGCTTTTGGAGATTTTCAAGTGGGAGTTTTGTAGTTCTAGCTAAATAAGGTGCAGTAGTTGTGCTTTCCAACCTTGGAGGAGTTACAGCACTGTCAGTGGGATACTGCCGCAAGCCCACAACTACCTATCTTACAGGATTAGCTAAATAGCAAATCATGCTGTGTGCCTCTGGTATCTGGAACTGCCTTGTAATGGCACTGTACCAACACTTCTAATACATTTCATTACAGGCACAAAAAACTACACTATGTATATACATCACACCCTTTCAATATTCCCAAGGTACTTTGTCCACTTCCAAGCATGTTTGTCTTTTTAATAATTCCAGTATTTCAGTAAGGATTAAACAATCTTTAAATAGCAAAGACAGTAACAAACTAAAACCAGGGCTCTACTGATAAAGAAACAGCCTACATTATTTGGAAAATAACTTTAGCTAATTAAAGTATTATAGAAAAGTGTCTATAACAGATGAAGGCTTGTAACAACTTTTGGCACAAATCAGAACCAACTACTGGCAATGAAACACATGAAACCTCTTATAGTGAGTTCTTCTGTATGGATAGAGTAAAAATAGCACTACGTAAGACCTTGCTCATCATTCACAACTAATGCATGGAATAATTTCCTTTCTCCATTTCACCTATTTGTTTTCTTGAGATAATAAATTAAAATTCTTTTGTCTACCATGGCTGATCACTTCAGTTTTATATATTAAAATCACAATAAAATATTACCCATATAATCTTAAAATATATCCACTTCCATACAACCAGATCAGCACACCTTGTATTGCTGAGATTCAGCTGATTTTGGTGGCTGACTAGGTATATCATCAGCTTCTAGGACATATGTCATATAGTCATCATCTTTTGGACTCTTGGGAAAAAAAATTAATCCTCTATAGCAATAAAGGAATTTGAACCTAGAGTCCCTCCTTTTTTTCAAACTCCATAACGTATGAGAGGAATCACCACCCCAGCTTTGCATCAGTGCAGTTACAACTTCAGGTTGAATAACCTACTAAGAAATGACAATAGGAAAATGAACCTCAGAACTCCTTATTCCATCCACAATTTTCCTTCTGAAAACTCTCCCCTAGAACCCAAATGTCAGCTTTCTTGTCTTCTTCACAAGACTGCAGCTGCCTTATATGTCATGTATTAATTTCCGTTCCACAGGATAAAACAAAGCTTCCTTTTAATATAAGGATGAACTTAAGATGGAACAGGAAAACTATGCAGAAATATGGAAGTCAGGTTCACTGTTGACATTTGAATCAACGTCCCAAACCAAACCACCCAGCCTTAGCCCAATTTACAGTGGTAAAATATTTATCGTGCACACATGTGCTGTAATGACCCGAAGCAGTTATGTTTTCAAAGAACATTACAGAGAATATGATCCCTTCTGGTGCAATTGTTGTCTCTCTCCTATTAAGACTAACGAGAACAAATTCTACCCAATCCTAGACCAAGTGGAAAATTCAGTTAACTTGACAACTGAATGACAATGATATAATTAGCAAACCATACAGCTTCCAAAAGCCCACAATCCCTTCCATGCAATAAATAAAGGAAATTATTTTTAGTTCTGTGCATAAGACATTCTCAAATAGCATCATAGGAAAGTGACCTTATAAACCAAATAATAGTAAAAATGACCCTGAGAAAAAAATCTGTCTGTATAACACAGCATTTTTTTTTCTAGTTTTCCTGCAATAGTGTTCTATAGTTTATAGTCCATCCTTTTGGTCCTTTGTTTTTACCTCATTAATCAAGGGCAGGGGAGAGAGGAGAGTGTCTTTTACATTTTTCTCTAATAGATACAATATTAAATGCTCAGGAATGCAGAGAATGATGTCATAATGGGTTTTTTTTACATTCTCACACATTGTTTCTCACAAGACTAAACCAAAGATGATGGATGGCACTTTCTCTACCTCATTGATAATTAGATTCCACTTATCTGTTCTATTTGTTGCTCCCCTTGATGGTTTCGAACAGCAGAATTTTTGCCAAATAGCAAGACAAAGGCAAAAGTCTGAGCAAAATTTGACTTGTTCAAAGTCAAAATAGCAGTAAAAACATAATTTGGAAAGAAGTTTACCTGAAAGGTCAGCAGGTTTCTAGCGCCTTGTAGATCAATTTCACCCCAAACAAATATACCCCAGGTTCCCTGACTACCTGGGGAATATTTCCCAGAAGGTTTCAAAAAAAGGAATTCCTCCATATTTTTTTCAAGTTGCATTCAAATCTTAATGTTTTCCCTAATAATACAGTATTCTGTTATGTTCCCTTCCTGCTTTCATCAAGATTAGGAAACAACACATAACTTGGGGAATTGGGTGTATCCATTAGGTAGGCAATTAGACCGAAAAAAGAGAGCATAAAAAAATCTGACCATGTAGTTAATTGAAGTCACTGTGGGTTTGGTGCTGGGACAGACAAACTGCTGGCAGAAAATCACAATTAGAGCCAAGGCTGAAGGCTTTTAAGGCAACAGTTGCACCTATGGAAATTTCTCTTGAACCAGGAAAATGCTGGATTAACTCATTCTATCAGAAATAACAACCCCCTCCACAGAGCTGAAAAGAACAAACAAGAAAGACCTGAAGTCTTATTATTCTCAGTTCCTGTTACTAATTGCTCTCATACCTCAGGATTGCTTCACCAACACGTTATGCCTTTTTATTCCAAGTCATCATGCTGAAGAGTGTCCAAATTTCTCTTCCTCAAGATTCTTACAGAAGAAAAAGTGGCAGAATAAAATTTTATTTCCTATCTTTCTTTTGTTTAGCTTTATTACTTAGAAACAAGACTTATTTCAAATTTTATACAGAAGTATTTTAGTTTTGGGATAAGAGATGAAGATTTTTTTAATGAAAGCATGTTTCTGAATATGTATTTAATCGTATACTCCCACAGAGCAATCGTACATTCAAGGAAATGCAGAGCAGTTTATAAATTTTCAAGTAAAGGAGAAGTGCAAAGAAAAAGAGAATATATATAATTTGTCAAACTGGAATTTACTCAGTCCCAGTCCTTCCCAAAAATATACACATGGTGGGAAGAGGAGGGCATACTATATTACATGTGGTCAATTTTAGCTTGACATTTTGCATAAGTAAACCATACTCCTTTTAAAATTGGTGCTCAAGGCATCTATATTTTTTAAGATTTAAATATGCAAAAACATATCTTCCATGACAGATTAGTTGTATTTGAAAACCTGCATATATAAGTATGTAAAATTTTTTAGTTTGTTTTTCCATGGAAACAGCAAGGAAATTACACCGAGGAGTTTGACTTTATATTTCCATTTGCTGCCAGCCTTTGAGAATGATACAATGCCTTCTTCTGTGAACTCCATCCTCATTATAATGTCACACTTGGGAGTCAAATGTTTTAATCATTACAGAGGATGTAGCAATTCAAGTGGTCATAATGAGATTAATAAAGCAAGAAGGTCCTCCAGATAGAACCTTATGTCACGTTAGGCCTTATTAGAAGAAGAAAGTATCTTGCTGCTGTGCAGCATAATCTGAAGGGAATGTCAATAATTGACACATGGTTGTTCATTAATTGTGATTCACTGCTTTGAGAAATTTATTTTATATCCAGGAAACCGGAACCCTGGAACTTACTCCATTTAGGATGCTGCAAATTCATACCACGCTACAGCAAATTTCAGGATGCCAAAAGTTTCTGGACGGTTCCTCTAATTAAGGTGTTCAGGTACTGGGTGGGAATAAAGTTGGCCACTCCTGACCTGCTAGCATAACACACTTTGCTGATCTGCAAACAGATAATGTATTTCTCAGCTGGCTCTGGATCCTGAAGCCGTAAATCGGCTTTTCCACCAGCGGGAAGAATGCTATCCTCACGTTAATTAATCCCTTTAAAACGCACTCCCAGCATGCCAGGGCCCTGGTTAGCATATTTGTTGTACATTCACAAGCCCATGAGTGAAAATACTTTCAAGCTTCACTAAATTTACAGCTAGCTGGTAGACCATGTGTTTGACTTTAACATAGCTGCTGATATTCAAATGGCAACTGAGCTAATCTCGTGGCAAAACGAACTGTCCCCCATATCACATTTCGTGTCTGCACAAACACCACTGCCAGTTGTGGTCAGGGCTGGGCTGCGGAGCCTGGCGGCTGGCAAGGCCCATGGAGCCAGGGTCAGGGGAGGGCAGGGAGGGCCTTCTCCCTTTTCCACCCACTGACCTTGGGTCTGCGAGGCACCAACATCCCAGGGCTGCCAGCCCTTTCCCAGTCCTGGCACTTGCAAAGCCAAAGCTACAGCTGCGGAGGCCTCAGGCACAAGGTGCTGGACACGGGAAAAGAATTCCCAACCAGAGGGGACCAGCACAGCCCAGACAGCTCTCGGGGCCCGGCTCCGCCCGCACAAGACAAGCAAGGGCCTGCTACTGGAAACAGCAGAAATGCTGGGCTTTAAATCCCCTCCGCTTCGTCACTGAGCCATAGGCTCACTCAGGAGCACAGCAAAGACACCACAAACTCCACAACCCCTCAGGATTCTGGACCAAAAATAAGAAAAATATCTTACCAGTGTGCTTATTTTTTCCTGTCTAGTCTTGTCTCATGACAACCTGAATCGTTTCAAGTGAGGCTCAGGCTCACATTTCCTTTTCATCATGCATGGCCATCACTTCACTTGGTAAATGATTGATTTTTATAGCCAATGCAATTTTCACAATCAGCGACACTATGATTGTAAAACTTACAACTAAATGCTATAAAGTTAAGCTCAAAATTCTTGCAATTGTTGCAGACCACAGTACTACAGTTCAGGGTGCAATACAGTTAAAATCATACTTTTAAACACAGGGGCATATTATGGGGCAGGTCATAATAAGTTTATAACAATCTCTAAGCACTGAGTAAATATACAAAGGTAACTAGTTTCCACATACATGATTATAGGTTGATTAGAAAACACCAATTCTATAAATGAAGTTTGAAAACTAATACCTTCATGAATATCACACATACATTACGCTGCTGTTTGCTGGCAGATTATCTAGAGTTTGGAATATTTCATTTGGTGAGTAGCTCTTTCTCATAGAGAGACATCTCAGAAACATTATAACACAGTTCCAAAATTACCAAACCAGACCCTTAGTAATCAAAAAGAACTGTTATATCATATTCAAAAATTATAAAATATGATATGCATATGTAGGGTTTTGATATTTCCATAAGCGAGAATTTTTTAAAAATATCTTTTTTGATTTTGTCTACTTTGTGTATATTTTAGCCATTATCTTCTGTTTTCTCCTTCCACACCTTTCCAGTCTCACTCTTTTCCAAGATTTTTCTGAAAAATATGATTCTCTGACATACCAATGGGAAAGATTACGCCATTCCTTTTCTACTCTCTATTTCGTGATCCTACTCAATCCACTAAAATAAAATTGAAAAAAAGGCTGATACACTTATCTTGTGTATCTGTGATTCTTGCAAAATTAGCAAAATATCAAACTGTTCATTCTATTATTGAGCAAAAGTAGCTGAAAACCTGAAATAAACTTTTAAAAGACTGACATTAAATATTATTCTGTAAGAACTGTAATTCTACCAGTGTACTAAGTATTTTGGCTTTCAAAACTACAGGTCTGTGGTTCTTTTTCATTTCCCCAAACTTTTCTTATCCTATTTCTTGTGATGAGATAACAATATTTTTAAGAAATCTGCACCCAGTTTTGAATACAGAAAAGATCTGTCATAAATAAAATATGCTGAATAAAGACATCTGGGGCAAGACTCTTTTGAATCTTTATAACCCAAAAAGCCCCCCAGAATTAGTATGGAAAAACTG
Source organism: Gymnorhina tibicen (assembly GCA_013399875.1). NCBI lineage: Eukaryota > Metazoa > Chordata > Aves > Passeriformes > Artamidae > Gymnorhina > Gymnorhina tibicen. The sequence continues at coordinate 4,437,777 of VXAZ01009789.1, read as the reverse complement.
CTACTAGAATATACAGTTATTGCATTCCTACCATAGTGTGTATACATTTATGTTTTATTAGTAAGGGTAAATGAGTATAATTTGACATTTATACATCTTTGACTTCAGTAATATTAAGAGCAACAAAATTTAAAAAGGCTTTAAAACACGCTAAATTTGGAGTTTGAGCACACAAGGAAAATTGAACAAACACTTTAATTTAATTTATTCCACTTTACCAACAGAGTTTAATGGTTCTAATAATATTGTCAGTAATGCCCATGCTTGTAATAACCAGAGCTCTATCTTCTGCTTAATCATCAGTGTATGAATATTAACATTACAAAATGCTATATTTAAATATTTCTACGTATGGATTTATTTATTTACCTAACCTTAATTGCACACAAAACCACACAAAAGTCATCCTGAAATGGTAGTATAATGCAGACATCAGTACAATCTTAAAAACACAATTCTGCTAAATTTAAAACTGTAAGGCTGATATGTGAGGGAGGATTTTAAAAAAAATAATCACACAACTTTCACTTACACGTATCTTACCACCAGACTTCACAGGTACCCATGGATCCTACTATCCCAGGCCTATAGTATGTTGTCTGTATGTTTTATCTGTCTTTAACTACAGGGGATTGATTGGCCATATGGGCTTTGAAATATTTTCAGTCATGAACTTCATTATTATTGTCTATTGTCAATAAATAATAACTAGCAACCAACAATTTTGCCTGAATAACTTTCAGGGTAGTGGGGATTTTCCCCTCAAATTCAAAACCTGCTGAACTAGACTTCTCCATTAGAGTCACTCAAGTGATCCAGATTCTCAGTAAAGTGGTGCAGAACTACTGAACACAGAACTCAAATAGCAAGTCTCTGAAAGATGTAAAAGTAAATTTTTGTACTGGCAAGAGCCAGTATAGGGTTCATGGTTCATAGTGGAGATTGTTCTGGATATGTGGATGTTCCCTGTGATTCAAAGACAATGACATAAGTCAAAATTATTTCAAAATGAGCTATGACCATGACCTAACTCTGATGTATATCTATATCATATGATGAAAATGAGCAAAGGATTACCTGAGCTGCTGCCAGCCACAAGCTGACCCAGTTACAGCAACCTGCCAAAACTGTCCACTCAGACACAGCTTCCCTCTGAGTCTTGGATCCTGGATCTGGGCTCTTGGATCTGAGTTCCTCTGTATGGATACAACATCTGTGTTTCCCCAGGCACTGCCCAGTGCTTGTGTGGGGTTTTGTACCTGTTTCCCTGCCACAGCAGAGGTTTGGTGCTTACCACAAGCAGATGAGGCACAAAACAGAGGTCAAAGAGCTCTCTGTACATTTTCAATTATGGAATGAAGGCAATTACTAATTTCCAGGCATTGCTGTACATAGGCATTGATTTGGAATTGCAATCAAGTTTTTTTAGCACTCAGTTAAACGTCAGCCAGGTAACCCTGGTTCTGAGGAGATGCCTGAGCCAGAATACACTGCTATACTAAGACAGATGCTAGATTCTCCCTTTTCCCTCTTTAATATTTCTTCTCTTCTCTGGAATTCATCTGTCAAAAAAATTACAATAAATTTCTTCAACAATTTGCACTTCCCACAGGCAGTTCTGACATTTTTGCTAGGCAACACCATACCTTAACACATAATTTTCACTAGAACATCATTCACATCAGCATAACAAAAAGAGATTGTTTTTAGAATCATTTTTCCCTGAATCATATGCCACAATCAGGGAAAGGGGGAAAAAAAAGATATTAGGAGGAGATTTAAAAAGAGTCTCTTTTCTGTATCTATTCAAATATCAAATCTTTCTCCTAACATTTTCTACTACTATTTTAATAATTATTAATTGTTTTCTTAGCAGTATGGTTCCAGTTTTAAACTTGAGATGCTACACAGAGGGTCAACTCTCTGCTTAATCTTTTTTTATCATTTTTGACCTTGTGAATCTGTACCTCTCCAACATGGACTTGTTTACCTGGATATAGTCCAGTGAAACAGTGAATCCAGTGAGCACTGGATTCTATTCAGTTACTTCTGATAACTGGGTTTCATCTGAGTCACATCTGGTTGTGATTTTGTTTCAATAAAAGCCAGCTCCTGGACTCTGACAGACAGCCATTTGGGAAGTAAGAAGTTGTGAAATGCCTCCTTAAATTAGAAGCTTCAGTGGAAACTGGTATGGAACTCTGTATTTGTTTCAGAGATCAGTCATTAAATGTTTGTGTTCATAGAAATTGCAATGAATTTGCACAATTGCAGAAACCATCTACTGGAAGAGTCTTATGAAAGATTAAACACTGAGTATACTGGAAAAATCCTGTGAGAATACCCTGGACAATTGGAAGTTAGCATTCTAGTGCCTACAGCAGTACGCAGAACGAAAAAAAAAATCATGGCACAATCTCTTTAACCATAAATCCTGGGAGTTTTCAATAGAAATCTTGCATATTGTCAATTTATATTGGTCTGGTTTTTAAACAGTCTGTGAAGCCAAGAAACAGCCAAGCTTTTTACTTATCAGAAGGACTCATGGATTTCTTTTGTAATCAGAAACAAATCCAAAATAACAAGCTCAAAGTGCACCTCAGTAATCATCTAGGATTGCCCTTTATCAAGGTTATGTTAATCTGTCCATTTTACTAGATAAACTTCCAGCAGCATCATGCCTCAATTAGTATTTTTAGTAGCTCTTTGTTCTAATCAGCATATACCCCAAATATTTCACTGGGACCAGAAAAATCTGAAATATGTGCAATATAAAGAATTAAGAAGAAACCAACAAGTGATAAAGTAAACTGCACTTGCAAGGAAATGTTTTATGATTACTGATTTATAGAGTGAAGTTTTATATATACAAGAACGCTCAAACTTCAGAAAATACGGGCACTTTTGTACAAACCAGACAGTTCCTAGTGACCTTTTATTCATTGCACACAAAATTAATCTCATGAAACTTTCCATGCAATATTGCTTCTACTCCAGATGGCTACCATCTAATAACCATCTATTTGCATTAATTTGAAGAATTATACTCCTTACTGACACATACTTCCTGCAAGACAGAAGATCATTTTGTTTTGTCAAGTGTCCATACATCATGAAATTCTGCTTTTCTTGCGTGCTCTGGGCCAGCTAAATAATGCTGTGTCTTTTTTTTCTATTCCAGAAGAATAGCACCAGCTTTGAAATACAGTGACATTAAGTAATGCTCTCCCATTTCCCAAAACACTTCTTCAAAAGCTTTGTCAACTATGGAATACAGCTGATTCACCTGAGAAATACAGCTTTTAAGTTCTGTATGATATTACAGAGCTTTTCAAAACACTGGCCAAAGACTACATCAGTCTTTGGAACTGGAAGCAGACAAAAGAAATTGTTTAACTTGTGTTCTGGCCAAACTATCAGGTCAAGATTTCTCTGGTTAAGAAGTGCTGTTGGATGCCTTATAAGGCAAGTGTGTTAAGAACTCTGAGCTCTTAAATTTCCAAGGATATAGTTGATATTTATCTAGATATGACACGCAATTTTAACCAAAAAAACCAACCGAACAAAAACAACGAACAAATAAGCCAACAAACCACCAAAACCATGCAACAACAACAACAAAAACACACACACATGCACAGAAAAAGGAAACCACAAACTCCCCATCCCTAAACAAACCATACAGCCATTTAACCAGCACACACCACCAGGCTGGATGGCCTTTAGCTCACACCAAACCAAAGCCCTGTGCAGGCAATCGCAGGCTCAGGCCAATGTTGTCAAGGATATGTTGTTGCAGCATCCACACCACCTTGCTCCGTAGTCAAAGTATTGCCTACACAAGCTTCACACAGCAAAGCAGACATACCCCATAACATGCAGCCTGCCTCCCTCACGCTGGAAAAAATGAGAGCGTGGATATCACCTGTTGGAGCACCACACCATATGTAACTTCTGAACTTCTGTTTGACCTCTTCACCCAGGAAAATCCCTCAGAATTTCCAACCCTTTTTTTCTCTAAAAAAAATTACACAGGATCAGTGGGTCTCAAAGTGCTAGACATCCAAGGTAAGGGGCTAGACATTTCAATTTATGGTTTAAAATGTTAAGGTTCCCAAATCTGTTGTTTGATCTCATTTCTACTAATTTCCAGTTGGAGTCTGTGCCTCATATATTCCAACCCTTACTGTAAAATTTTCCTAGGGTCATCCCTTTGCCAGTTAAGCTATTTGGCTTCTGCAGAACCCCCCAGTCAATCTACTGTGCTGTTCCTTGTAGCACATCACTTCTTCCCCAGAGACCCCTCAACACCAGATCACAGAAATACACCTTTTCCTGGGAATCCTGCCCTCATGCACCACCACTTCCCATTGTCCTTCCAACCCTGTGTCATTTTATTTCTGCATCTTCTGTTCTTGAAACAAAAGGATTTTGCTCAAAAGAGACAAAAGAAAAACACTTTTCATAAGAGCATTATTCCTATTTAGCAGTACAACAGGATTTGCACTTATACTCTGTTGAAGCCGTTCAGACATTTTGATTCCAAAACCCTTATCTAAGTTAATTCTTGACTGTATTTTGAAACACAAAACAAGTGAAATTCACTGAAAACAAGAGCCAAACATAATTAATTCTGAGGAAAAATTATCAACCATATTAGAGCTCTGCAGTTTGGCATCACAGGTAAGTATTTCTTTTCTTCGAAGACCTCAGTAAATCAGAGCAATGGTGCTGATGGCATGGGATAATTGTCTCTGATATGCTGCAGTGAGTGTTATTTATGGTTGTTTATAAAATATGCTGTCAGAATGGCAGGCTGCCTAGAACCTCAGCCTTATTTATGGATTCTCCTGTCTTCACATGCCCTTTTCTATGCCAAATTAAAAAATCCCAAAAGTTCCAACTCTATGCTCTTGAAACAAGAGCTCTTCCTTCAGAACACAGAAGATTTGTTATATTACAAATCTGTTATTCTGAAGTTATTCTATGAATACCTATTGTGGAAAATATATGCAGCTCCAGCAAAATACTTCCCACATTCTCTCTCAGCAAAAGTGCAAATTCTGCACTGAGTGATGACACATGTAATGCTACTTATGGCATCAGCATTATACTTGATATAATTCAGGAGTGTGGACTTTTGTTTGGGGTTTTCACGGATGCCAATGGAAATATACCAACCTGTTCCCCCACAATGTTAAAAAATATGGCCCTAAATACCCAGTACCTGTAAGACATCTTTGAAAGCTTCTACATAAAATGTTTCGTACAATTTTCTACTTAAGTTTAGCAAATATCTACTTTGCCAAGTATATCTTTCATTTAAATCGAAAAAATAGCCCAAACCCCAGCAAACTTCTATACACTTTCAAAAGGGAAAAGATGTTTTCATTTTCTCTCAAAGAAGCTTTAAACAAGCAGAGTTTTCAAGTTCCTTTAACACCAAACACACAACAGTTTCTTTGGTAAAGTCTTGCTCTTCTTCAAAAATTACCATTTAGCATCAGAGCATGGCTTGTAGAAAAGATGCAGGAGAGGTGGAGTTGCTTGTTTGAAGTGTTAAATAGCAGAGCACAGGCATTCTGACAAGGTAGATCTGCAATCATCAGGGTAGATTTTTTTGATTGTTCCAACCCCCAAAAAACTGCAGTAATGGCAGACACTTGAATCAGACTCTAAGAGTGATAAAAGTAAGCAGGCTGATATATTCGTACATGTGTATATTTTCAACAGTTTGAAGATTGCAGATATTCTCTAATAAAATGTAATTGGTCAATGATAAAATAAGAATGAGAATAATTATTTACAATAAATCAAGTATTTCAATATGAATATTATAGAGGGACCTAAAATAGAAAATAAAGTGTAAAACAATATCTATGATTAAAGAATAAAATATAAAACAAACAAACAAAACATGTCCCAATGCTTTCACTTCAATCTTTAGTTACAGCTTGGTATTTCTTAGCTTCATTAGAGAAGTGAGTTACATAGTTACAGTGTGAAAACACCTTTAGCCGTTTTCTAAGAATATTCCACAAAATATAGTTAACTGTTTGCTTACTACTTCTAGCCATGTTTTCAAGATATTACCTGAAGAATACACGTATGCATCCAACCATAAAATAAACTGGTCCCAAAATTCTCAAGAAAGTTGAATAACAGGACAGATGACATTCTTTCTTTCCCAAGAAACATCTACTTTCCCAAGAAACTTTGCTGTCTTTAGGATTACTTGTTTATATTGCAAAGAATTAAGTACTCCCTGGCTGTTGGACAGAAATCCAAGGAGCAGATTTTGTTACAGAATATAACACCTGTAACTTCAATGAGTAAATCCAATTTGTAGTTGAAATTGAAAAGAACTCATCTCCTGAAGCTTCCATCCTGTTGCTATAGAAGTAGCAGATATTTGGAGCAGACCGGTCTTTGCAAAACAAGACATTTCCCTCATCATGGGACCATACAAATTAATTCACAGAAAAAGGGAATCTAGATTAAACAAGCTGTCAGCTACATGCATTTGCTTAACTTTTAACAGAACACAGCACAGCCGTGGCATACAGTCAGTCACGTTTATCCCAGGCTTTTTGCCATTGTTTCTGCCAGATGTTATCCTACTTGCATCATTTCTTGTTGATCACAAGCACTATGTGGAGAGGATATTTCAAACCCTAACTGTTTGGGAAAGGCAAACCTTGGGTTGTAATGCTCAGTAGTCCACTACTGCCCCTAGGAACAGTAAGAAGCTGTAAACCCTACTAACACAACAGACCTCCTTAAGACCCTCTCTTGTGAAATCTTGCCAGGAGAAACTGATGTTTAAAGTGACTGAATTGCATCAAAACAATCAAAGACTACACAAAACACATCACTTAAACTATGCGCTGGAAATCAGGTGCTAGCACTGGCAATCATCCAAAAATTCAGGTCCAAAGTATGCCTGTCCACACAAGCACTGCCTAGAATAGGAGATTTCTTGGCTGAGTGGTCATTAGAACACGGAACAATTCTTAAAGGCCTTGCACTTATCCAGACATATGCTGGAGTACAAAGCTCTTGCAGCTTCCAATTCTCAAAAAAGGTAGCAAACATTTCTGATTTCTTTCTGTAAATGTGGACATGGTTGACTATTGTAGAGTTAAAGGTGGAGGGAAAAACAGAAGGCAAACAGAAGTAAAATGCTGTATGGCTTTCACATAAAAGATACCAAGATCTTGAATTTAGGAGGGGAAGGGCATACACAAGGGGAGAAAAAGGAAAATAATTTGAAATGTTTGCTTTTAGGATGTCAAAATCAAATTCCTCATTTCAGAATCAAATTCTTCATTCACTAAAGCAGTAGGAAGTAGAATAGAATAGGATTCAAAGAAGAAGTTGTACACTTCTACACTAATCACTGCGAAGAGGGATGAGTGAAGGGATAGAGGTTGCTATGGCAGTTTTAGCTGGGCCCATGAGGAAAGCAGACACACAGAGTGGTGAGAAAGAATTAAATTTTTCCTGCTCATTTGTGATACAGTCAAGAACATGCAATACGATGCGATCAAACAGAACATAAAGGAATTGCAGAGTCTGAATCAGAAGGCAAAAGATTTTTTTTAATATAAAAAGAGAATAATGTAATTCTAGATCATTGACTAAGATCCAGAAGTTGCCCAGAATCTTGCCCAAACTTGCCCTCCCTTATCCACTGATTGTACATCATCTAGTAATCATGTGTTCTTTGCTGCTGGCTAGCTTTCAGCACAAAGACAGATGCCATGAGCTTCCTATTAGCGCGATGCAGGCGGTAGCAGCACTTGTAAATCAACATGATGGATTGCTCCAGGAAACGAGATCCTTCTGATTGCAGCATTAGGCAACACAGAAAGGGAAAGACTTTCCTCTGCTTATGGCAACATATCACTGATGTTTTAAATCTTCCTAGAAGTATATGTACATAGTTGAGTATGATGTATTTGGGAAACATACTAATAAATCAGATAATTTCATAGAATAATAGAACAGTTTGGGTTCAAAGGGACCTTAAGGTCATCCAGTTCCAACCCCCCTGCCACAGGCAGGGACATTTTCCATTAGACCACATTGCTCAAAGCCCCATCCAACCCTGCCTTGAACACTTCCAGGAATAGGGCATTCACCAGTTCTCCAGACAACCTGGTCCTGGGCCTCACCATCCTCACAGTAAAGAAATTCTTCTTAATATCTAATTTAAACCTACTCTCTTTCAATTTGAAGCCATTCCCCCTTGTCCTATCACTACATTCCCTTGTAAAAAGTCTCTCTCCATTTTTCTTGTAGGGTTCCTTCAGTTGCTGGAAGGATGCCATAAGGTGACCTCAGAGCCTTCTCTTCTCCAGGCTGAACAACCCTAGCTCTCTAAATCTTTCCCCATAGGAGAAGTGCTCCAGCTAAGATAGTGACCTCCTCTGGACTTGCTCCAACAGGGCAATGTCCTCTGTGAGCTGAGAACTCCACTGGGGTCTCGTGAGAGCGGAGTGGAGGGGCAGAATCACCTCCCTGATTTCTGCTGGTGTCTTGTACAATTATTTCACACCCCGTTCTACCTACAGCAGATAACTACTTTCATAGTAACTACTCTCTTTCTTTGCAATGCTTGAAGAAAACCTTTGTTTCTTATTCTGCTCTTTTTGAGACTAGACATGAAAAGCTAAGGCTCATACTAACACCATAGTCTGAAATCAAGAGCTATCCCAACTCCAGGATAAGACAGCATAGTGTAGATAAGAAATGCCACTAGCCATTTCTGCTTACAAGGACAAAAAATACAATATTCAGCTTAAAGTATATATCAAAATTAATTTGATAGGAATACTTATGAGATACACAACAAACTCATATGGCTCTAAAAGTCAGCAATATCTTTCATTAAGAGTAGGAGGATTATAAAAGTGTTACCTGAAAAATAACATTCTACAATACCATGCCAATATCATAGCATCCCATGAGCTAGAAAACTGTAAGGATGAACTAACATCACACACAACAATATGTTATGTACAACTCCCAAAGTTTTATAGAGGAATCAAACTACACAAAGTAGGTTCAAACTTCCTAATGCCTACAACTTGCATTACCCTGCTGCCTGTTTCTTTCATTTGTAATTGAAAGGCTGCAGAATGAAAAGAAAGGTGCAGGTGCCAATCTGTGCTGCCTTGTGCTGCATTACTCCTTATGCAAAGAGAACACACTGACTTGCCAAACACATTCCTCGGTTTCTTCTGAGGAAGGGTTTTATTGTACTAAAATCCTGACCTATTTTAAAATCCTGACCACTTGATTAGTGGTCTAGTTTTAGCAGAAAAAATGGTTCCAGTCATCTTCACTGTATCTTTAGACATTTTTATGTTATTACCTGCATTGCAGTTTTCTGTAAGATCAAAACAAAACAAAGCATCATTTAAATCCAATCTATTTATATACAGATGGAGCCTCACACTGAGCATGGCATGAATAGCTTCTAAACTATCCAAGCTTACTGATTAAACCATAAGGGAACCCCTTGATGAAGTGTAGCAACGTAAGGAATCCATCCTGCACACTTCCTTCACTTCAGAAAGGTGTTTCACAAATGCCAGCTTAAAGGCCTTTTCTGAGCACTTCCAACTACCGACTTTAGTAAACAAATCTGGGAAGTGGGCAACGTGCTTCATTTTCTGCATCTGTTTTCTCCATCTCTTCAGTGCCTCATGCGTTCCACCTTAGTTACACAAAAAGGGAGTGCATCGACAGCCTATTACTGACCCAGAGGATTACACACGGCCCCAAACAAGCAGCACTACAAAGTGCCACAGCACTCTGGTTCAAGTCCTGTGGCACAGCTGCTCTGCCTATCAACTACATAGCAAGGAAAAACTTATGAGATAACCCCATGTGGTTCCCAAAAATATCCCTGACAGTTCCCAGCCACAAGAGAACTAATTCCAACAAGTGGGTTTATTTAGTTGTTTGATTGGTTGGGAGATTTTTCATCTATTAAAGATTTGCTGATTCAGAGATTTAAAAGGATGAAAAGGAAAACCTTTTCTCCTTTAGAGTGCATGAAACTTCCTGCCAGCCTAAGAACAGTTACAGAAAATACATATTACTGAAAGAAGCCAGTAATTTCTTCATGAAATCACAATAAACACTTCCATCAACAAAGGAATACTTGAGCTTTTGGCATGATGCATTACAAACACTTCTAGGTGATAGGAGTTTTATCTTCAGTTTAAGTATGACCAGATATTTTTTTTTCCTTCCAACAGAAGCATTTCCTTAATAATAAATAATTTAAAATATTAGGTACATATGATTCAATCAAATTTATACCTTGTGTCAATTTGTCACATATCCCTTTAATTTAAAAAATCAGCTGTTACATATCTTAACAACGGAAGTTGGTCCTCTCTTTTAGAGATATTTTCTTTGATTTACTCCATGTAAATAGCATTAGCATGCCATAAACACCTGTCTCCTCGAGTGAAATCTTTATGAAGTGGTTTTGTAAATACAATTTTTTCAAATGAAAACTTGCAGTTTGGTTTTTAAGATACGCAAAATTTCTAAAAGTTGATAGTTTCAAAACATCACCATGAATGCAAAAGTGACCCAGCACTCCAGCATTTTATTATTATGTCAGCCCAAGACAGCTGGACCAAAATGAAAACACACTGACAAACCACTGAAGATGGATGCATGTACTCCTGTAAGTTCTCTTCAGGTTTCTTGTCTATAAATACACATGAAATTTTATCAAGGGCTGAGGACATGCAAGTTACCATAAACCCAGTTAAAACTGCTGTTGTGGAAGTCAAGATCTTTTTAATGTAGGACAGGTTTTACCACTTCTATTGCCATATTCTCTTAAGAGCTTACATTAAAAATTAGCTTACAGCACAAAGAAAAGTTTGCTTGCTTCTGTTTTATGATCCTCAAGTAAAAAAGCTCACAAGGGATACCCTCCTAGAAGACTACACATGTTATCATGGCAAATTTTAACACTCCAACTACAACTACAGGTTAGAAAGAAGAAAAAAACTACTTTACCTATGCTACAGAAAAATGTAGTTTTTCTCCAATGACAAACCTAGGACATTTGATGTTGTACAAGGCACTTTTTAAACTGCCTTGGAGGCGAATTTCTGACAGTTTCCATCCTTACAGCCAGTGAGGACAGATGGTTTAAATCTGCATTATTTCACTGAGCTATTGAAAAAAATGTAAATTTATTCAAAGGATCCAGATTTGTGTCTTCCTTTTCCTGCAAAACATAAGTGAGAGGGATTGAAATATACTTGATAAATAGAGTGAGATATAATTGCAAACTGGAATATTCCAGTAAATAAAGAGCATTGAAAATTCCTGTAAGATCAGTATCTCATTTTACCATTCACAGGCCGCAGACAATCTCCAGAAGGAAACCTGTCCCAGGAGACAAGGCCACACTGAGCAGTACCGTGGAAGCATCAGCACATTTATAGAAAAGTTCTAGAAATTTCCTTTATCTTCAGAAAGGCTATGTGTACTGCCAACAAACTTCAGAATCAGCTGAAGATTCATCTACACAAGAGCTCCCACCTCCCTGAACCTGATCCAGCTGCATCTGCAGTAACCCCCATGGAAACCTTTGCGTTATTTCTGGGAGTGCACACGTTGTTATGAGTGCCCCTGTACGCATGGGTCTTCATTATCTCAGAACAGCTTCAGTGGCTGCTCCTGGCTCCATGCTGCCGTGGTCTGTCTGGAGAAAGGCAGGATAATACCACCACCAGTCACCCTGCCTGGCTTGGCAGCGGGCAGCTTGGGCAAACTAGAGGCCAGAAACACAAAGAACTATTTTCTAACAAAAGGAGCACAGCATGGCAGAATCAGACCTCACATTTCTTCTTTGCCAGGTACAGAGGCACAGAAAAAAGTTTATTGTACTTTATTAACTGAGCAGTGGAACAACATTACTGCACTTTTTCAATTTCTTCAAATATTATTAGTAGAATGTTCTTGACAAGTTGTTTCAACACAGGACTTTAAGTGGCACCATGGCTTGCTGACACTCATCATGGAATGTTTTATCTTTCACCAGGAAATATTGGCACATTTTACATCACTGTCATGGCTTTATGAACCTGTCTCAATTTGCTCACATCTTTTTGAGCTGGTGACTCCAGAACTGAATACACTATTCTATTTTGATTATAAAGGTGACAGATGCAACAAAAATAACGTCTCTAATGTAGTTTTTTTTCCATCACCAAAAAATATATTATCCTTTGATGCAACATCACCTTAGCAGTGTACATTCAAGTGACTATGGATCACCACCAGTACAATTTTGTAATCATTAGTCATCATTCCTCCAAATACCTCTTCACTTCACTATCACTTTTAATAATTTTATATTTTCTTCCTGGTCAATGAAAAAGGTGTTCCACATATTAGTCTGAAAAAAATTATTAATACCCCAAATACTGCTAAAACTACTAACTTAGGAATTCCTTTTCTTCAAGATCCACCACTTGGCTTAGCATCCTCAGATTTTTTCACCTGAAATCTTAAACAAGTGCTTACAGGAGTTTGTCACATAAAACACCATTGCCTGTATCAGCCAATCTAAATCACATTAAAAATTATACCAAGCCAACTCAGCAAGATTTATCTTCCATCAAGTCTGTTCGGGAGTCGTTAATTATACTTCCCAATTTCAACTCTATTATTCAAGCCTTTTTTCAATCATTCAATTATTTTGCATGGACTGAAGTAAAGCTGAAGATTCTAAGTCATAACAAATGGAAAAAGTGTTAATTTTCTTTTGATCTTTTGAAGGAAACCTTTTTCATTTTTCTGGAAAAGAACCAACAAAATGTCAATTTCCAAGTTCTTCTTAAAGCAATCTGTAGAAATAAATCTTTGAAAATTAGATGGGTTTTCTGAATGCTTTTACAATTTTTGTAACATTTGCTGTACTCATTCAGTTATTTGCCATACAATGTTTTTATGTATAATTTTCTTAGTGTATTTACATTCCATGTATTATTAACTGCATAACCAATCACAAGTGTGATACAGATGTGTAATTTAATTCATCCTCACCTGGCTTGTGGTAACTGCACACATCTATTTCATTTCAATATAACAGAACATATTAGTTATTTCAAGTACATTAAATCAACTTAATACCATTATCAAACTATACCCATTTAACCAAAATCTTCAAGTCTTAGATATTTTTAAAGTCTTTTTCTTTTTCATTATCTTACTTTCTGTAATTATTAACTCTTACTTCATAATTTCTCTGTTTTTGTACTTTTCCTTTGGTTAAAATTTGTTTTATAACATTACAGAGTATCTAAGTTCTCCCTGAAGTAGAGCTGGGTTTATCTGTTGTTTTCAAAAGTAAAAGGGGGTCTTTATAATACATGGCACTAGGCTTGGCTATGTAATTCAGCAAATACTCTGTAAATTTCTCAATTTCTATTATCCTAATCTAATTTTGTCTTCTAATTAATTTAATCATATTTCTTTAAGTGAGCAGAGTACTGTCAAAGTCTTTGCACTGAGCTGTGACAGACTTCATTTTCAGTCTAGATGAGGTACAAATTAATTTTTTTGATTAGTAGTATTCAGGCTACAATTGGGTCAGGTATTGTCTTCTAGGATACTCAGGCATTTTGAAATTACTTTCAATTTAGTTGAATGCAGGATCTAGCATGAAAACTTCATGACCAAATTTCCATGATCTCCACAATAAGGTATATTTTTATTTGTTACATATAAATAAGCTCTTACAGAACAGTCATTCTGTTCTTGGGTCTGATCATTATAAAGCAGACACCCACTGTTACCATTTTGCACTACAGTTCTTGCAAGATTTGTCCACTGTCACTGGAAGCTTCCCAAGCTGTTGGTAATTCGAATGGCCAAAACTATATTTGGCATGAAGTATCATTTTCCTCCCCTTCTGCCATATAAGTCTTCCCCAGTATGCTAAATATTGAGTCATGAGAGTCATGCCAATGGGCTTCAGTGTTGCCCTGCTAGTATTTATTGTATTTATTAATTTTTCTCTGTCCTTGCTGAGCAACTTTTAGAACACCCTCTAAACACAGTCTCACGTGATAATGTCAAGAAACTGTTAATTTGAATGAACCATGTTTGTTTAATTTAGTTTTTAACTTTACAGCCCTCACTCTAGTCTTATTTACAAGAAGGAATACATCAGAATCCTTGGGATGGGCTTGAAAATTGTTCTACACTGTGGCCCTACTGCAGCATTCCTTCTGATATCTAGTTTGCTAAAAGCATGCTGCCCTCTCACTGCGACTGAATTTACGTCCCTTGTCCTTCTGCCCCTAAAAAGTATTTCCCCAACCACAAATAAAGTCTCCTCTTCTGAACTGATGATTAGCCTGGAGAGGAGCTAAATTATATTTGACATAATTTTTTCCTTAAGAAGCTTTGATTTTATGCAATGGAATATCTTTACTCTCAGGAATAATTTCTTTGTTAGACCTTTACACATATCTGTTTAAAGATTTGATTCAATCCTAGATTATTTCCTTCTTTGAATAATTTTGCATATTATATTTTAAGACTTTCTTGTGTCAATGAGCATACTTTGTTTGCACAGAATTTCATTAGGTATTAAAAAAAAATAAATAAATCCAGAGCCTCTTCCCTCAACGCATTTGCAGTTTCCAACTTACATCTTCAAACTATTCTTCTCCAAATGGCATCCAGATGCCTCTGTCTGTACATGTTAGTAGCATGTAAATATCAAAATAAGTCAAATCACTACTGATTTACAAGACAGATAATTAGGGATGAACGTGTAGTAAAGCTTTTTTAATAGAATCCTGTCAATCATTTCCAAGCACTGCTTTCTCATTATGTATTTGCTGAAACCGTATGATGGAATTCTGCTGGTGACATTTGAGTGATAGTGACTTTGATTTCAAAGGAAATGTTTCAGGTTCATTTCATTACCTTGGAAAAGTAAAAGCAAATTTGCCTTATAAAAAGCAATTACTTCTTAGCTGACCAGTGCACAATAGCAATATAAAAAAAGATTTCTCATTCCACTATTCAAATCCTAAACTAGCAAACTAGTGTTTGATTTTGCTTTAAACCAATTTCACCTTGTTTGAATTGCAAAACCATTTAATCTTCATAAAGTAGGTTATTATAATGGAGATCATATTTTATTGGTACAGTACACCAGCCTGGGACAAATAGGAGGGGTTTTGTGGTTTGGGTTTTCAGTGTTTTTTGTCAGTTTGTTTGCTTGTTTTTATCTTTGGAAGGAATGCTTAAAACTGTAACACCCACAGCCTTGAGGTATGCAACATTTTGAAACTTTGTAAAAATACCTGCAATAAAAAGTATTCCAACAATAATAAACAAATACAGGAATTCATGCTGTATGCGTCATATAGCCAACAACATCTCAGATGATATATAAAATACAACATTTTTCATCCCCCTATTGTTGTAAGATCCACAATAAATAGGAGTTGAATACTTCACTTGCATGGTTTCTACAATGAGTTGTCTAAATTCAACCTTTGTTCCCAGGCTTGATAACCATAATTCACAATTACTTACATGGCAACAAAGGAATAACATTTGAAGAGGATTCAGCATAAAGAATTATAACTGCAACCATTTCAGATAATTCAGGTACCAAAAGTTCTCTTTCTTTAACATTTAAACACAAATTGAGACTATTGAATCTTATGTTACTTACTAGTCATGTCTACCAATTTAATTACAATTTCCTTGGAGTTGTCAACATGAGGTTACTGAGCATCATCACATTATTCCTCAGCATCTTCTATTATAAAGTCACACTGAAAAATAAATAGATCAATATGCAATTATAAGCGTCAGCAACAAGCATATAATTCAGCAAGTCTACACAATTCATTAGAAAAAATTGAAAGAAAATCACAAGAAGTTGCCATGTTTTCTGACCATAATTTTAAAAGTGACTAAAGTAAAATCCCTACTTATCTCTGTAATACAGCATGTCTAAATGTATAAATTATAGGTAAGAAACACAATTCCAGGGTTTTTTAAATCTCTCCAACTGAAATAATCTAAAATTAAGATGCATAAATTGAATATAAAATTAAGTGGAGAAACCATTAAATCAATAGTAATACAAACCAGGAATTCAAGAAAAAGCTTTAAAGAAGAAGCAACATGAAATATTTTGAGCTAAAAGCTCAGAGAACACTTTCTCTCTGCGTTTGAGTGCAAGATATGAACTGATACGGGTTAGTAATTGGAAGATTTTAAGAGGTAGTCCCAAACTAATTTCTACCTTTAACAGGTAATGTAGAAAGAATCTGCAGCTTTGACTTTAGGAATACAGAGGCATTTAACACAAGCAGGCACTCCATTGTTGAGGACTGTACAAAATTGGAGATTAACACGTAATTGTTGCACTTGTGGAAAAGGTTAAGGAGAGACTGCACTTAAGCACAAACAATGAAAATATTTCAGGCAGTCCCACGAACCCACTGAAGCCTCTGTTTTCTGCATGCCTTTTGTACATGATGCATACGGAGGGGCCACATTAGGACTGAGTTTATGATCTGATAACAGATAGAGTTAAGCGTTATCTCGAATGAAGTGATGCAATTCATCCTTGTTACTAGGCTGCAGTAGTCTCCTGGCCACACAGCAACCTTCTTAAGAAAAGTTCTGATTACCTTGTTACTTCACACATAACCCAATTAATTTTCCCCTTTGCACACACGTGTAAACCTAAAATATTCTGGGACCAACAGATATAATGAGGAACTGCAGACCAATGGAGAAAGAGCAAACAGACTGTGCTAGTGATCATGGGAAACTAACTTCAGTTGTGTACCTAAATTTGAAAGAGGAAAAATCATCAATGCCATGGCCTTCCAGCAACGGACTTGAAAGCTTTAAGAATCATCATAACCATAGACAGAAAATAAACACATAAAAATACTTCTCCCTGTCAAAAGGCATGTCCACACTTCTAAATACTAAAACCTAAATTTAGCTGAAATAGAAAACTTGAATTTTAGACCATCAGAAAGAGAAAGGAGAAAACATACCTTACAAATGTTTTGTAAACAAAGACAACATTTGAACTTGTCTGCTAATAAACCAGCAGTGCATAATTCAGAATCTGAAGTCATCAACAACTTAGTGTCATATAAAGGAAAACTGAAAATCCTCCCATTTAAAAGAGTATTATATTGCAAGTTAACAAGTTCGTTTCGTACAGAGGTGCAGACAATCCCTTCCACTGAACAGCAGACATTACAAGGCCAAGCAGAAATGAATTAACACTGTCCTTGAATCAAGATAAATGTCAAGTGAAATTGTACATCATCCTCAGGAAAGGAAAAAACAAATTATGATTCTCAGATATAAATATTAAGTGAGGGGAACCAGATATTTCTGAAAGAGTGCTGTGTTTAAATCATTGTATAACACAAAATTAGTACTGTGAGATTCAAAGGGATTAAAACCACTTAGCTGCAAAAATATATCAAAGAAATAGTTAACATAATATGCTGGCTACATAGAAAGTGACGAAGATACTTCAAATAGAAAAGCAATTTAATTACTTCATTGAAGGAATTAAATCTCCCCATAAAAAAAATAAAATCTTTTTCCACCATTCTTTATTCAATGACATTCCTGTTTCAAATGGATGTCCCTGCAGTTTCCAGATTTTTTTTAATGAGAAATTTAAACATTTTTCATAATAATATTTTGATTTTATAAATTGTTATCCCCTCTTCTTAAGCAAAGTGTCAAAGTTTTACAAGAACAAAAATAGAAATTTGAGGGTTTTTTCTATATTGAAAGGTATTTTAATTTGTGCTACACAGCAGCTTCCTTCTATTATTTCCAAAGAACAACAGAAAATAATTTTAACTGTGCTATCAGAAAACTCCCTAATATACTGTTGCTTTATCTGTACTACGCCTGTGACCACTTTTTTTTCATAAATTATTTCTACATAATGCAATCTTTGATTTGAAGCCCTTAATAATTTCATGGGGGAAAAAAAAAACCTTAGCAGAACACACACCACAGGTATGTAAAAGGAAATTAATATAAATGGAAATCAAAGACTTTACTGTAATAGAACAGCAACAGTGTTTTCAGCAATAACAGGAACTCTTTCTCCACACAGCTAAAATCAACTACAGAGATTTGTTTCAGAGAATTTTAATGATGTTTGTGGATTTCCTGTCAATAAAAGAGCCTTAAGAGCAATTCCTCTTTAGCAAAGATATGTGGCTTTCAGCTATGTAAATCATGGCACTTCCAGCAGCAAAAATGCTACAATAATGTTGGTTGTCAAAAGAGATGATACCAGCTAAAATAAATCAAGGGGAAGAGGTTACTTCATGGGGGAAAAACTCAACTTAATAAACTCAACTTAAAAGATGCCAATGATGACAAATCCTTTGACATGTTACCACGAGCAGGTCTCTGTAATACTGCAGCTGGAATTCTTACCCCCAATGGATCAGAAAGGCCAAAGATGTTCACTGGCTCCCATGGTCATTTTCCCTTCTATAATTTCAGCCTGAATTACAAAACATTTTCCTTACCTCTGAGAGAAAAATATAACTCACACAATTTTTAAACATACACTACATCAAAGTGGTTACAGAGATTCCAGGAATCTCAGCATAGTAACAGAGGCACACAATTAAATCCGTATCACAGCAGACATAATAACCTGCTGCCGTTAGAGCAGAATCAGATGGATGCTCATTAAAATCTAGAGCTGGAAGTTAAAAGGAAGAACTCGGAGAAGTCAAGCTGTCCTCAGGTCTGAAACACTTTTTGATGCAACATAGAGGTGATCAAGTCAAATTCAATCAAAGGAAAAAAATGAATAATCAAATTATAAAAAAAAAAAGACAAGGCAAAGAAAATCACCACATCATATAGGTAAAGATTAAGGTAAAGCACGCCATAAAACTTTTTTTTTCTGACTGATTGAATTTAGTGCATCTGAAAAGGAGTCAGATTGACATCAGCAGAAACCAAACCCTTTTGTTCCCAGAACAAGCTCAGTTCAATCAGCATTAGAAAGCACAAACTCATGCCACTGACCAGCCACACAGCTAAACCCAGACCTGGCAGGGGCAACCTTCCTGCAGGGATAAAACAGAAATTCATTTTCTGTCTTCATCCTAACCTTGTCCTCTCCTGCAAGACTCCCAGCTAGTGAAATAGCTCGTAGGGGTTGATATGACCTAGTTTATAGATATCTGTATTGCAGAAGAGAAAGACCAGCAACTGATTTACACAGGACATTCAATAATCATCAAACCCGTTTACAGCCAAAAGCATGAATTTTTGTTACATTAACAATCCTTAAGAGAAGTGTGGATTCAGTCAATAACCACTAAATATTACACACAGCTGCATTTTCTGATGAGGTATGCGCTACCTGCCAATTTTGGCCTAGTTGTGGCCAGATACTCATAAAAATCCAAGTAACCCCATTGTTTGATGGCACAAACGTACCCTCTCTTGTCTGCAACATGGAAATAACTACCTATAAACTATACATGGCCTGAGCAGTGAGTTTTCCCCACTGCAGAGAGCCCAGTTTTCTCAGTCCTTCTGCAACTGCAGAGCTGCCCCCTCACCTTGGCATGGGTTGGCCCTGCACTGACACTGCTCTCCCTCCCCTTGGTGATTCCAGAGAGATCCCCCACACACATCCTCACACACCAGGACACGGCCTCAGAAAGTCAGCCTTTAGTCTGTGTCACCTCCCTTCACAAAGGGACAAAGTTACAGAATACTATGTCAAAACCTGTGGCAACAAGACTCAGAAACACAAGTTTTCATCGTTCTGTGATAGATAAAGCACAGGATCACCCAGACACAATGGGTCTTGGTTCCACAATGCCAGACAATAATGCAACTCACTCCCACGCAACTCACTCTCCCTCTCAGTGCGTTAACCACTGCTTGTGTTGAGTATTACCTTGGAGCACCTGCTGTCAATGAAATAGTCTGCCCTGGCAATCATTTGGCAGCATTGTGCTGCTTCAAATGGTCATCATCTCCAGCGACCTAGTGAGAAAATGAAATGCATTTTCTCCTCTTTCTCGATTGTTCAGACAGAATATCAATGAAATTTGAAAAGAATTTATACATGCTTCAGGTCAACAAATCCACTTGCCTCTGAGCAGGCATTACAAGCACTGACAGAAGCAGGATCCAAGCAATTAGCAGTCTTGACAGAAAAGCCCTGATTGGGCTTTGTTAGCAGAATACTGCAGTTTACAAAGGCATGAGAGCTGCCAAGACCCTGCCGAATTCCCACTGATGGAAGCAGACTTTAAAAATTTACCAGTCAACATGTGGCCCTCCAGCCTTCCACTATAAACATCTCATCCACAGTTTGCAGCTTTTACTGATTTTGCAAAGAGATCTTACAGAGGCTGCAATCAAAGCAGCACTTGTCAGGAAAACCTAAGTCATTAAGAAGTGTTATATAAACACACAGAGCCAAGCTCAAATGTCAGAGATCAGTATTAGCCTCTTATGTAAGCTCTTGAGTATTTTGCAACAAATGCATGATCACCAAACTATGGCAGATTACTGGGTCACTGATACGTATGACACACTTATAAACTGTCTTACTTTCCAGACCAGATTATTTTGATTAACTATGGGTTATATTATTCCTTATCGATATACTATGGAACGGGTAATTTAAAGTAAAAACGGACAAACAGGATTTCTTTTCATACTCAGCCCATTTTCACTTTAAGAAATGTTTAAAACAATATCCACCTTCTGCAAACAAATCTTCCTTTCTTGCTTCCTGCACTTATTTATTAAAATTGAAAATAAACAGCGATTCTAAAATGCAAGGTTTTAACTCTATAAATACACAGCTCCAAACGCTGAACAGTCAAGCAGAAAAAAAGGTGTTTCTTAATATACGAAGGGTTTCAATACCACTTTTTCCCCTCTTCTTTGCTAAGGAAATACTAAGTGACCCTCGCATGAATCCACAGTATTCATGTTATTATTTGTAAAAGTATTCATCTGAGCTTAGACTTTGAACATGTTTTAATCCATTTACTCTTTGTTTTCTTTAACAATATACAGACAATTAGCTAAGTTTCTCTTCAGTTTCTGCTACATATGCATGCTCATTTAAGCCTTTTGTATCTCACACTGGGTAACTAACTCCTGTGCATTTACCTAGCTCTGGTTCACAACTCCAATGCCCCTCTACAGCTCTCTTAAAAGCTCCAGGTGCAGCTCTACACAGCAGTATGCCACTGACGAAGGGAAGAGCCCAGGGCCTGAGCCATATAATAAGGCCCAAAGAGACCCAGACGGCCAAGGAATACGCTCTTACCTTCAGGTCTTCTTTGGGCACTACAAAGACTCCTTGCTACAGATCTCAGTGTAAAAATTCTGACTTCTTCCCTATCCTTGCCATACTGAAAAATGTGTCTTTTCTCCCAATAGCCCATTGCAAGGTGGGAGGGACTGCCTTCAATGGAGGGTGTAGGGCTGGGCAGAAGGGAAAAGTCAGATAGACAGCTTGTATGCAGGCTTAAGATATATTATTTCCCCTTGTGTTACTGTTAATGAAAAGCAAATATGCAGCACCATAAACATTAAGAGGTCTGGGAGACACCACAGCCTTAAGCTTACAAAGTAGACAAAACAGTTTTCAGGGTCTAGAAAAGAAACTGAAGACAAAGTACAGCTACAAAGGGGGGGCTTATTAAAGTTAAGCCTGTTCAAGGTAGCAAGAATGTCAAAGAAATACTTCTACAAATTATTCGCTGCTTAAACAGGTTATGCTTGGGCAAAACAACTCTCCTTGTTCTCCACTGAGGAAGCACATGTCAAACTCTAGGCTGAGAGCTCTTCCAAACAGTTGACAGCATGAGCAGTTCAGATTGTCAGCAGCAGTATGTTTCATGTTACAGCATTTGCAGATATAGAAATTAAATTTGTTGCAATAATTTTTAGTGGTGAACTGAAGTAAGAGTATTCATAAAATCAAACATTGTTTTGCCTGGTATTGACAGCTCTACCAAGCTTTTCTTACTCCTGAGAGGACCAGAGCATACAAGGCTGACAACACTGCTGTGTAGGGCACAGACAGACTTGTTTGTGCACCTGGGTCTGAGCTGTCTGAGGGGTTACCATCACATCCCCCGAAACACGGGGACTATTCACAAGAGGAAGAAGTCCTGAGTTTTAATTGTCACCAAAGGGGTTATAAGCAACTTCTTGGTCTGCCCTGGACTAGAAGCATTGCTGTGGTTCAGTGAAGGATTACTGGGTTTCAGCTAAAGGGAAAACTGAACAGCAGAAATTCAGATAGCTTTCAACTCAATTGCAAGAGCAGATTTCACAGTACTCTTTCTGCAATTATCAGTTCATATATGAGGATTTCCCTTGGACTCCAACTTGTTTGGTAAATATGATGGATGAAACTAAGTGAACAAAAGAGTACTATATTTCATTCTACCTCCATTATTCAATGTGATGCCTCAGGTCTTTAATGCCATCTCAAAAACCTGCCATGATACCCCATTTTTAATTCTTCTTAAGTTTCTTTCTGTGAAGCTTTCTGCTGTATAATGTGAAAGATCAACAGCCACCAGTTAGTTTACCATCAGGATGTAAAGCTGTATTTCCTTATCTCTAGTGGAGAACTAAGTACAGAGAGTACCTGTACCCTGTTACCACAGGGTGACGCCGATGTGTCACAGAGGCATTCACAGCATTTGAACAAGCCAGGAGCGGTTTCTCTATGACACATGTGGACTCACAGGACTATTAATCCTGCTGCCCAAAGCTAGCTATGCTACATTTGCTGGTGTTTTGATAGTCCTCATAACTCAGTGTCCCCACAAATGTAAAGGGTTTACACACACTTGAGGAATCTGCTTTAAAGTAGTTCCTTTTTCCTGAGTATTTGGCATTCTACGGCACTTTGAAAGATGCAATTGATATCACATAACCCAGTATGTGGCAATTCTGCAAAACCAGCCCTCGGATTCAGTAAGTTTAAGGTCCTACCCCTCTCTTGAAGAAACCCTGTGAGTAGGGGCACAAAAAAAAGGTTACTGAGAGATGAAAAGTCATCTAATTCACAGGAACTTGGCTATATAATTATATTAATTACTTTAAGCAGATTTCTATTAATAGGTTAAATTTATCATGTGGCTTCACGTGACAAAGCAGAGGATTTCCAAGGTGACTTGTAACTGCAGTGGCTTGTTTTTCACCATCAGATTCTCCAACAGATAGAGAAAACACCTTACATGCAATATCACCCTGATATTTTCATAATATATCCTCATAATGAATAAAGCAACATACATTTGAGGGGTTGGAAATTATGTTACTCTCTTCATTTAAGAACATACCATCCTTTTAATGTACAAATAAAGGATTTGCCAAACTCTTCATATTAATTTGACTGTGAGGTACCCAAGTCACAAGTCTGCACAGTTAAGACCTCTTTCCAAAGGAAGCCATCATCAGCCTGCTACTAGAATTCTTATAAATCAAAAATACTCTTTATATGGTTTATTGTCTGTATAAAGTACATAGCAGCTATTTGAAAGCTGTTAGTACTGTGAGATACGTAGTGTTGAAATAATGCAGGGCAGAACTCAGAAGGGGTAAAAGAAGTGCAAGTTCAATCTCTGTTTCTTTACACAAATCAGTAGCCCCTGAATGCCTTTTCGGATGCGTGGTACCCAGTGTAACAATCATAATCCTAAGAGACAATCCATGGGAAAAGAAATCCCGGGCAAGCTCTGACAGAAAGGTGCAGTTTCAAATCATGCAGTACAGTCATATTACCTTTTTAAAAAACATATATTTTTCCTCTAATAATTTTTCATTTATAAACTAAATTTTATATATGAAAAACATATATTCAGGTCACTCGGATGGTAAAGGAACGTTTCCTATATTATGATGAAACAAAGGTGATGACTCACTGTCAGCTTCTGTAAGTACTTTCTGAAATTTGTTGTACTGATTACAGGGAAAACAAATTTCCTTCAACCATCTGCTTCTCGTTCTATTGAATAAGATAACACATTTGGCATCTATTTGGGATGCATAACTGGATTTATTACACTTTCATATTTTATTATGCAATTGATTTGTAAAAGTCTCAAAATTATGGAAAATGCTCTGATGTATTCTCCTGTTTTGAAAAGATACAGATTACATACATATGCAGACTACTGCTGCTATTGAATTTCTTTTACTAATGACAATACAGTGATAAAGGTCAAATTAACCTCCATTCTTGTATGCTTTGTTATTTATAAAATCATTTTTATCCTAGGGTTTTCTGAATAATGGTTTAAAAACAGTCTTTAAATATTAAACATACCAAAATATTGATGGATTAAATGAGACCTAGTTTCATAATCATAATGCACCGTGTTTAGTGCACAATGTTTTCTTTGAGTATGCTTAGTACTGGCTTTGGAGAGGATCCCTTGCATTTTAAAATAGACTCAGTTTCATTATCATAGATGTTTCCTCCTTTTGAAAACATTTAGTCATTCAGATATATTTTTTTTAATTTCCTGGGTACTAAAACCCTGGTGGGATAATCTCTTACCAATCCATATGGGGAAGGCAGTTTTGCAGATCAACAAATCCGACCATTATTTGATTTGATCTAAGAACAACTTAATTGAAACAACACAAAGTCGTTAAGCAAGGTTCTTATGCACATCCTAGTTAATGTAAATGACAGCTTAAAATAATGAAAATTTTGTTATGACCAGTAGGTGACCCCATTCTCATAATAAGTAAATCCAGGATTTTCTTACGTATACAGAACGTTCTGGTTGGTCACAGATAATGGTAAGTTTTGTACCAAAGAAATGGACTGGTTACAGTGATACTGCATGAAATACAACACACATATACACGGAGTATGAAAGAATGCTGCTACAAAACAGGCACATGCCATAAGCCAGGTAGGGGATTGGGGCAATGGAAATTCATTTCTACGATTTTTTGTTGAATGAGGTTTTCATTTCCATATATGCATCAAAAATAATTATTTTGGGTTATAAAAATAAAATAATGAAACTGCAGTGACTCATCTAGGAAAAAAACCTGTACAAACATGACACTTTTATTGCCTTTGCAACTAAAGCAAGTATTTAGCATTCAGCCAGCAAAAGAGAGACTTAAGACAGAGAAATTAATAGGCTACAGAAATATACTCAGGACCACAAAAAAGTCTGTCAAATTCACAGACCTTCTTGTCTCTAAATGTGCATGTATCTTACTAAAGCTACTTTGTGTTTTGATTCTTCTGAACAAACTGTTTGTGACAAAGTCATTTCTTACCTACAAACAGATTTTAGTACTAGGCTTTAGACAGTCAAGGCTCCTAATTTCTCATTATGGAGTTGAGGATATTTCTTAGTGGAAGGTAAGTTTTTTGGGGTAGAGAGAGAAAAAATCAGGATTTTCTAATGTGCTTTTACTTAAATCCTTCGAGGTAGAAGGAACTGCACATTTGTTAACTTTATTTCAGAAAGAAGAGAAAACCTGTACTTTTAAAGGAGGGGAACCCTATGCCTTGAAAAATCTTCCAGTCAAAAAATCTGGTCAGCTGTTCACTCTGAAACGCAATGAAACATTTCACTCACAAAACAGTGTCAATAACCATGGCAATTCACGTGTTATCTTTAAACAGCTTTGTTGCTACCGTCTGACAACACTCATGCAATTAAGTTTTTCTTCAGGAATGTCTACAGAAGGAGAATTTCAGTGTTCTATTTACAAATGCTCATGACCAAAAATACTTGCGTAGCCTATAGCATTTGCATACTCGAGGAGTAGAAACAGGATCCCACAACATATCCAAGCAACTGTACCTAACACGATATGGACAACAACAATGAACTATCCTTGAATACCTAGGAATGAAATTCCAAAGTAAAAAATTCATACCATTGAACTGACATATTCAACTCGCAAAGCAAATAAAACCAAGGGCTAAAATAACCAACTTGTTTTCTGCAAATTATCCCCTCTGTCCGGGAAATTTTCCCATAATTGCAAATCCCATGGTAACACAGGTAAGGTGTTTTGTGAGTCATAGAAATTGCTCACTGCATCCAAATAGTGAGTTGTCGTTCTTGAGACAGCAGTTAAGTCTTTCTAATATGCCACAACTTGGTGTGTTCCCTGCATGGAAATGATGAATCCACCCCTCACATCTTCACTGGTGTAATTTCTACACAACAGGCATTGTGCAACAGGCATCGTTTCTCTGAGAGTGTCTCCTTTCTAACAAAATCAGTTTGCCATTTATTCTAGTTTATTCTCTGACCTCCTGGACCAAACCACATTCTTGATGCAATCCAAAATAACCTGTGTTCAAGTTTCAACACAAACTATCATACATTTTGTATGTGTTTCAAAAATATTGTTTATACTTCAAATTATTGGAGTAGTATTATTGTGATTACCTGACCTGGTCCATAAATTTTTTAACTGGCATATCATACATACTGTGCTTTAGTAGTTCTCCATGAAATCCAATGATTACCCTATGTTTGGATGCTTACACCACAAGAAAAATTAGAGCCAAAGATGGCTTGATTGCTCACCAGTTGAAGCAATTGTACTTACTCTAGAGAAACAGTATTTGGCACCAAATCTGCCAGGCCATCTCCCATGGAGTATGACTCAGGAAGCAGATCACTTTCTGGGCAGTGAAAATAAAAGTTTAAGAAGGCTTCAGAAAAGTAAACGCTACTGTGGACTGGTTTTTTACTTTTATTTACTTCCCAATTATTACTATTCTCTGTTTTTCAATTCACTCATTCAGAATTGCTTAATGTTTCAAATCACACTATAATCTTTCTGAAAAGATAGCAGAAAATAAGTTCTTAAAGAGACCAGAACTGTGCTCCTAACTAAAGGGCAGACAACTGCAAGCTGTGTTGACAAGATTCACTGGTGTTACTGAAAACAAATTACTGCAAAATTGGAATGGTTCACAATTAGTTTTTCCGTACTCTACATTATCTTCTCTTCTTTGAAGCAATACAGCTGCTTATTCTGCATCTTTGTCATCCACCCTAAGTATCTACTAAAATCAGAGCCTAATAATAGCAAAAGAATAGTTATTCCTCATTGGAGTAACTGAGAATACAATCTTGTCAACAATACATTGCTCACACAACAGGAAGTAAGCTTTGTTCTATTTGCGTACCATGACATTCACAGCAACTGATTTTACTTTTGTTATCTACATGAACAACAAAATTAGTTTCTCATTAAAACATACATTGGGTCATGCAAATATGCTGGGTTTAAAAGTTTAGATGTTCTTTAATAGAAATCATGATCCACTGCTGCCTGTGAGATCACAGCTGGTAACTGTGAGGATGCTGACAGTGCTGCAAATAGAGGATTATTACTCCAGGTGAGGGGAAAAACTGCAAGGAGAGTTAAGCTCTAATAAGGGGTAAAAATCCTGTTATTTGTGAAAAAGCTGCAGAAAAAAAACAAATAAAAAGAAAATAGGCTGCAGGTAATACATACAAACAGAATTGTTTAATCACACTGTTTTCTACAAGGCTCACTCAAACAAAAGAGTATCTGTGTTATGTTGAAACATCTGGAAGTTTAGAGTTAGTGACAAAGGTCAAAACTCTCACTGTCATGGGAAAAAACTCTTACATTTCAGTTCATCCTGCAGGGTCTCAAGATTTCATTGCAAGAAATCACTTTTCAAGTTCAAAGACAAATTAATTAGATTTAAGGCCATGTTTAACACTGAGAACAAAATGTAGCCGTACCTATAATTCAGACTAAAATAGGATTTCTGCAAAAGATATACCTGGACAGATTTTCCATTTAATTATCTGGTTTATTTCTCTGTCTGTATTCACCAGTCCATGTAAGTGTATGTAATCACAAAGGAAATCTTAGAAGGCCTAATTTTTACCTTGCTCTATTACAGTCAATGCTTGGAAAAACTCAACAAAATTTTTCTTACTCTCTTTGAGTAGAACAGAGTTATAGATCACCTGCACTGACTCCTGATTATATCATCCAATCTCATGATCCACCAATCTAGGGAGATTGTAAAGGTGGTATTTTAAATTCACTGTCACTTCTGAGCAGATGATTATCACACAGAAGAACCTGAACTTCCCCAAGGGCAATGCAACAGATCATCTGCATCCATGTAATGTATCATTTTCCCTAGGGACATAGAATGATTGATCTATTGATTAATTGTAGATATTAAACCAGAATATTCACCCTCTGCCTTGTCACATCTCATTTACGACCTGGATGTTGTCATAGGCAAAGCCATTTTATATAAATCTTTGTTTCAAACACGTATTTTTGTTATGGATGGGAGAATAAAAGCCACAAAATAAATCACAGCAGCAGAATCCTAAGCTAAGCAAATGGAAAGAATTTTAGGTATTATTTACTGTGTTCATAGTATCAGTCACAAATTATATGGATAATCACTGCTATTGAAATCAGTAGCGGCAGAATGAAATCACCGTTTTCTGGGAATGTGATAACACAAAAAATCAAACTATACTTCAACAACATGTTGCAGTTATGTCCTGCATGGCCACTAAACAGATGCTATCTCCCCATCCGTGTGACCAGCTGAGGTCTTAATGCGCTTCTTCCCTTTAATAAATGTTCTGAAGCTGAAAGGATCAGTACCAAAAACTATACTGAGAAGCAGCTGAAGAACAAACTTGTCTCTGCTCTTATTTCACTTCCCCTAGTCCCATTTCTCAATTTCTTCTTTCTCCTTGGTTTCTTACATCCATCACAATTCACTGCCTCTTGTTCCGCTTTTCATCCAAAACCCTACTTAAAGATTTCCTGCATGAAGCACAGAAACAGAAATCCTTTTCAGCACACATTGCTACCATCCATAAACAGTTATTTACTCAGATAAAGGTTTCCTTTAGGTCTGTCATTGGGGTGTCATTCTGTTGTGTTTGTGTTCTTTTCGGTTCACACGTGATCTTGGCAGTCAAACTCACTTTTTATTCAGTAAAACCAGCGAGAAATACTTCCTTGAACTTTTAACATTGTTCAAGGTTTGATTGCTTTTGCTGTTGAACACAACAAATTCAGAGGAAGGTGGGCCCAAACTCACTGGGGACTGAGAAATTTCTAATGTTGTCGAATCACCTTTACATCAATCTCTGTTTAACCTGGCCTTCCTCCTACACAATGTCTGAAGTGACTTCAATCTGTACCATGTTTTTGATGGACTCACAAGTTCTCTCTTGTGAGATTTCACACAGGTGACAATTTTTATGCCTATTGTTTACTTTGAAATTTTGACAACAAATTCCAATGTTCCATCTACGTATTCCAACTATCCTAACAGACAAAAATAAACAAACTAATTTACACTGAATCCGTAAGTTGACAGAGTCCTTCCTAATGATGAGAGGCTGAGTTTCTTTTTAGTGCCTATCAATTAAAATCACCATTTTCACACAACTAAATGTGTAAGAGTCAATGTGTGAATTACTATCAGCTGCCTAAAAAGTCTCCATTACAAAGACAACCCTCTTCTGCTAGCCATTAATGATGCTTGTATCATGGAAAAATGAAATTGTTTGAAAGACTAGTAAATATCAAACACAGTCCAGATTTTAACATTAGTCAAAGCTCACATAAGTAAACCTAAAATCCAAATTCATCATTACTTTATGTCACGTTTGCTGACATAGCAAATCCCACTGTGAACCACTCATTTCACCTAGAACAAGGTCCCAAAATATTCAAGTCTTAAAAAACATATCAAACACCTCACTTTATTTTCTGAACCTTCTTAAGCAGATGAAGACACTACTGCAGCAAAGAGAACTCTAGTTTTACATTCTCACAGAATCATGAACTACTTAATAAACAAACTGACAGTTTCCTTTTCCATCTGACAACAGGAAATAGTCCCACACAGGCCACATTACAATGTTCTCATCATACAGTGATTTAAAAATGCAATATTAAAAATCACTGCATACAACCACAACTACCCAAACTGTATCATTGTTCCAGGATAGAACCAGTTTACCTCAGCTTGACCAGCAGAGTGTAGTAGCCCGCAAGAAGAAAGAAAATACTTTATCTTTGAAATCTCCTTTTCCATTCAGGCTCAGAAAATAAAAGCAAACAAAAACAAAAATGATAAAATTCTCCAGACTATTTTACACAAACTCCAAGCAATACTATAAGCGAAGAGTCTCTAGAGAGATTAGGACTCTTATACTAATTTTATTTAACATTTTAATGTTTCATAAATAAGCCATAGGGCAACTGAATCATCTTGTAAAATTACGGTGCTTAGGATATATTCCCAAAAGAATAAACATTTGAGTTTGGCAAGTTCTTTACTTGCATTGCCTGAGGCACCAATAGGTTTATCCTTCAGATGGCTAAAGCTGGGATTTCTCAATATCATGTAAAGCTCATGATGCCCTTCAAGAAACAAAAATCAACCTGCTCTTGCAAAGTAACTTTGTCTAATGCAAAAAAATGAAATTAAAAGAAGTTTTTTTCCTCTTCGTCTTTTGAAATTGTAGGGTGTAAAATTGGTGGTTCACAGTGTTTAAATTGGTGTAAAAATCCAGGTCAGCAAGGGAGGGGGTGCCTGAGTGAAAATCTGTATTCACTTACGAAGTCGATTCACCTTTGCAGACAGAAATCCTTTAGGTGATACAGAGCTCTACCAAGGAACAGAATACTAACCAAGGGGAAAGACTAAAACACAATTATGCAAACAAGATGGCAAAGAGTTTCTTCAAGACTAGAAGAAAGATGCCTCAGACACAGTAATAAGACAAAAAACAAGTAATATCAACAAATAAGCATAAAGCTTATTATTACCCACAACTTACAGCCTGTAAGTGTCATGGTGAGGAGAGAATGAGTTAAAGATATGTGGTGGATGAAGGATTTGGGAGAGACCAAGCTATGTCTTCATCACCAATCTGTGGACTTGTAATGAAGGGGATTTTTCCTGGAAAGATCAAATGAAGGTTTTATTTTCATCATATTCCATTTTGTGAGGGAACAAAACGGTTAATGGTTGGGCAGAATGGTTACACAGCTTCTTCACTGACCAGATGAATACCCTGGAGCAAGTAATATCATCTGTGCATTTATCAATAAACAAAATAGTTTATTGCAAGTCCCTTGAAGCAGAAGCTGTGCTCTGTGTGTCTGTACAGCTCCTCGGACAGCAATCTCACATGGGCTTGGCAGACCACACCGTAATTTGGTTCATCAGTAGCAGTAAAGACAGAACACGTGGAAACTGCCTGTGAGACCAAGGCTTTCAAATCACTCCAGCAGAGAGAGGTCACGATTTTAGCAGATCTCCTTTTATTTTTTTTATCCCCTACGTAACTAAAGAGGTTACAGTTCAAGAGATGCTAAAAGATCCTTTCAGCCAGAGCAGTGTGGGAGATTTTGTTTGATTCCAAAATGTTCATAATACTACAGGCTGCTAAAAGGATATGGGGTGATTGATGTCAGCAGAAGTATGTCCCTCAGAAATCTAAGTTACTAGAAGAAGAAAAACAAGGAAAGAACTTCAGATCCCTATGAACTGCCTTTCCCCAACATAAGTCTTTTCATCCCCAGTATCAACAAATATCCCTAATATAAAGAATTTCTGGTCCAGTGACTGGTTATTTCCACATTTCCCCCCCACCCCTGTTTCTGTAGGGTCGATTCTTCACTTCTCAAGCCAAACCAGGGACAGTGACAAGATAAGAAACGTGCAGTATAGAATGTCACTGACTTCTGAAGGTTGGCTATCAGCTCAAGAAATAGGACAGAATGGTGAGTGATGCTTTGAAGCAAACAGAGGTTTGGTTTTTTTTAATCCCATGGATTCAATTCACTTCAATGAATTCACTCACTGTTTGATTGCCCTTTCAAGAAAGGATTCTCTAAAGAGAAGGATCCTATTAGAAAGAGTAGAAATTTAAAATCATTAAATCAAGAAGGTACCTCACTGTATTCATGAACACGTTAAAGAGTCCTTATGCAAAGTCCAATTGCTCAGTTTTACAAACCAAGAAAAGGAATACGGAGTTTCCATGTTCATTTACCAACCCAACAACCTTTTTATGGATTTCTTGTTAGGTACCCAACAGAGTAGATGATCTACAAGGGGTAATAGCTTCCCTACAATTCTTTTTCTCAGAATACATTTTAGCTGGAAGAGAACAAAAATAGAAGCAGAGTCACAGATGGGGGATTGTATTTTTCAGAGTCATTGGTCCAAGCTGATTTGGAGTCAATTATTTTGTTATGTTGAGGTCCTGGCCAGAATTCAGATCTGAGCAAAACATGCCTATCCCACATCCCCTATCTTACTGATTGCTGGAAAAAGATGCAGAGTGGAAATAACATGACCTAATAAAATCCTAAATGGAATAAGGGAGAAGGAGAAGATCTAGTGGAACTGAAAAAATCTGTGAAAATTAAGGCAATGGCTGGGGAATGTTTAAACACTCTTTGGGCCTAGTGCACAGATAAGTTATCAGTGAAATAAACTAGAACTTAGTCACAAGACTAAAAACAGAAACGTGTAGCATTCAGCACAATCTTTTTCTGAGCTTCAGCTGCTGTTACCTGGTGAAGAAATTTGAGAAGTTGCTTTTACTTTGGGTTTTGGGGATTTTTTTCCACGGTAGGTACCTTCTCAGAATTACTTGGAAAGACGGCTTTTCCACATGTTGCTGGACATGGTTCTCTGGGACTACAGAAATGAAACACCTGTCTCACTCCATTCGAATTTTGTGCAAAAATTTCACATGCACTCGTCTCTCTAAAACTGCCTTTGAACCAGCACAGGTCCACATAGTGTGAAGCAGTAGCATTTCTCTGACACAAACTAACAATTACCGAAGAAAATATCCTGAGTAATGAGAAGAGAAGTGGTATTTATGGCACTCCTTCTTGGAGCGTCAGGACTATGCATGCTCCTCAGTGTCTCTGAAAATTGTCTTCTTTTGCTGTCAGATATCCAGAATTCAATAACACTACCTTGTAATAACAGAAGTCAATTCTGTTTGATGAGCTTCTTTCATTCAAACTAAATTTATTCAATTTGATATCAAATCTTACAATGCAATATTTTCCTTTTGGAAAGACTTCCTGCTCTTTTCTGGTTCTGTGTTTCCTATCCACAATTTGAAATAAGCTTTCTTGAGCATCTCAGGTCTGTAGACAATTCTATAGGTGAGAAGAGTTACAGTAATTGTTTTGTTATAGTTTTATGTCTGCAACAAAAAAATTTTTAAAATTACATTTGTGAAATCTTAACTCTTTAAAGATGGAATAAGCAGTATTACAAGTGCTCTCCTATGGATTTGAATGAATGCCTGGACAAGAACCCTGGGTTAGCAGAGAGCAGTGCAAGTAAATCATGTTCCCACCTGGCTCAACACCTCCCTCCCTACCTACCTTCACACTACTGCTTATCAAAGGCAAAACAATAGTAAATAACTTTCCAAACCGGTTTTCCTGCTTGCCTGAATTGGAGAAAACGTGTGGATCCTTGCAGGAAAAACGCAATTCAACACACATCACTAACCCACAAGTTTCTGCAGAATTCAGGGAGCTGGGGAAAGGGCACCTGGGAAATGTTGGATGGGCCAATACCCTTATTTATGAGGGTGACTCACACCTATGGGAAGTTCTATATACCCTCATCAGCACCATTCTCTTAAGGACTAGATACAAAATGGAGCTTCAGATGGCTTCCTCAGAGCCTTGAAAAGCACTTTTCCTACATTACTGTTCATTTAAGTGCATCCAGACATGCTGATAACAGATACATTGAGTACATGTTTCAAGTAAATGACACAGCCAGACCCTACATAGCTTGACAGTATATCTGTTTTAAGAAGCACTTGGTAAACTACTGCTTTCCCAGAGCATTTGATTGTTACAGACATGCTCCCTGCTTTCTAAAATATGAATAAATGTCACAATTGATATTAAAATGGAACATTATTTGCTTTCTATAGCTGTCCCTGTCAACACTAGTGGTTTTTAACATTATAACAAAGCTCTTTCATCACTGAGGTAAGTGCCTTTCTAATTACATATGCCAGGATTTTCCCTATTAAAAGGCATAGTTTAGGATGATTTCTGTTTGCAGGGGTGCCTGAAAAGAAACTCCTTTTTTTCTTTTGTTGGAATAGGATGCTCTTTGCTAACAATTCACGAGAGAGCAGCAATTACTACCTATAGGGCTTTTTGTTCTCCCAAACCCAAAATATCTATCTTCTGATGCATCACAGATAAACTACTGCTGAGAATCTATATAAGTATGATTTAAAAAAGGAACTGGAAAAGGAAAAACTGGGTAAACATGGCAGATTGTGCATTTATGGTACTTACAAGATGATCTTATCCTCACTGCAATATAGCCATTACATGGATTATGCTTGAAGTGAGGCAACAAGGTCTGTTTCAGAACTGCATTATCTAAAGTACCATAAGGCATTTTCTTGCTTTTACAACTGGTGATGAAAATGGCTGAAATTATTTTTTCGCTACATGTTTTCCCAGATAATGTGTCATTTATCTGCATTTACTTAATATTCCAAGAAGATTGTAACTGCAATTTAATATATGATGATGTTTTAATCTACCGTAAATATTTTAATAAACCTACAGTCTTAAACAGATCTGTGAAACAGACATATCAGCATTTAATCACACAGTAACCCAACAAGGCATGCTGTCTTCAAATACACAGAGAGAAAGAGGGGGCTAAGATTTAACCAAGTATGTGTTATATATTAAAAATATCACTGAAATACAAAGCTGGGCTATAATACACAACCTCCAACTGCATCTGATACAGAAAAAAGACTTAGCAAAAGATAAGAACGGAAATAAATGAAAAAAATTATTCTAAATAGCTGGCACATGGACACTGTTGATTTTTTTCATATGTTTATAATTTTTAAACTTAATTTTAACAACAGTTAAGAGTATGGATATTTCTAGCACTGAAATTAACTTTTTATGGCTATATATTAAAAATGCGATGCGAGATCAAATGTAAGACTCTGACATATTACAGCACTTGGCAAACAATCAGGTTCAGAATATGGCCTGCTGGTTCTGGGCATTTTATGTTCTACAATGTTGAGACAAGAATGAGGTTGAGACATAGAAATAAGGAAAAGATACTCATGGCACTTCAACCTAGTCTCCAAAACTGTAAGAAAGCCATTTCAGCACAGAGCATACCCTGCTTTGACATGTCTTAACTCCTCTGAAAACGCTCAAGTCATGAAAGCATTTTACAGTAAGTCTTAGGTGAAGAGAGGGAGGCATGAACAATTAAGTGAAACTGTTCAGCACATGGAATGTGTTCTGGGCCAGTGGCATTCTGGCTTCTTCCTGAATCTATCTCTACAGTTCTCTCCTGGGTTACCCAAGCCATAGAACTCAGCTGTGATCATGTTTTAGAGACAGGAAAACAAACTGAATAGAGGTGCTGACTGAAGCAGCATAGCCAGAAAGAGAGTCCCCATGTAAAAAAAAAAAAAAACCAAACCCAAACCAACTGAAAAAACAACCAACCAAAAACCAAACAACTTTGCCCTCTCCTACTAAAAATATGGTTTAAAAAACTACTTTGTGTAAAATTGTTATTTTTCATGAGAAAAAGAAAAGAGTAAATATAAACAGAATTCTTCAGCTTTGTGAGCTGATGTTTTGTTTTCTGGAATGTTCACTTGAAAGTGGATTTAAGGCAGCCCTCATTATCAGATGGCCTGTGAGTCACGATGTGCAGCATGTAGTGCAGCACAGTGACAGATAAGTTCAAAAAACCCAATGCAAAACAAACAACAACACAGCAATAATGGCACCAACAGAAAAAAACCCAAACCCACCAGCATTACAATAGCATGCCAGTAAACATGAGGAGGAAACCTGAGGAGGAAGCTAGAACTAAAATGGATTGAGAAACCAGTACTTTTCATACCCACAACGAGTTGCTCCACTCTCTGTTATACCACTTTTAGAGAGAAAATAACTTCCAGTACAGTCCAATTGACACAGTGCAGGAAGACCAATATATTTGTAAATATTTGCTGAAATGGAAGTTTCATGGTGAGGTGAGCAGATCATAATTAATATGGAGTCAGTTGGAGGTCAGGCAGAGGTAATCAAGCAAGAGGATGATGCTACATTCACCTTCTGTTGCATATAATCCACATTGCTATAACACTTTCCCCTGATGGACCAAGGCATTCTCTCACTCTAACAGATTACCTATATTGTTTATTCTCTTCATGGTTGAAAAAGAAATCTCCAACTTCTTCAAATTGTTTCAGGATGATTAAGACCCTGAAAACCAGAAACAAGACTAGAATGTGAAGCATCACTATAGATGCAGTAAGTGTTGACGCTATGAATGGCTGACACCACTAAGCCTTCAGGAAATGGGGAACCCCAGCTTGTCTAAAAACCCCTCTTCTCACAGACTACAGCAAAATTATCGAAAGAAACTCTCACATAATCTATGATGCTTTCCTTGCTTACAAAGTAGATGATAATCGATACTGAAAGAGGGACATCTCTGTATTCAGGGAGCTAAACCTTCTGTATCACAGAAAAGCATGGAGAAGGGGCAAGAGAGTCAAGGGAATCTGTTCTTTTCTATTTGTACTCTAAACTAAGTTTTGTAGACTAAGAATAAACCAAGGGGAAAGGACAATAACATGCCAATGAATTTACTGCTCATTAGCTGGAGTTTCTACAGCTTCCTATATTTTATTCCCTAAAGAATACAGGCTTACACACACAGCCCAAAATATCTGCGGTTTCCGCCTCACAAAAGATGGAGAAGTCACCTAATCATATCTGCAAAGAACAAGTGTCCTTGCCATATAATGCTATACTAAAAAAGAACAAAAAACCATAAAAATAAATTCTGTGACTATTAACTGATAAGTGCCATCTCCCATCATTAAATCCAAACCTAGTGACAATGGCCCAGGCCAAGCTCAAAAGCACACAGTGCAGCACAGCGAGCAGAGCTGCCTGCAGCAGACATGGGAAACCTGGCAAAGGGAAAAGGCTGGAATCATGTGGCTGCTCAGCCACTCTTCACTGACGGATGAGGAGAAGTTTCATTTGCAGCACCCCGTCTGAAAACAGCCTCTCTCCAAAAAGATAGGCAAAACTTACACAATTCTTTAAAAATACAAACAAACAAAAACCCCAAACAAAAAACCAAAACAAACAAAAAACACCAGCCAGTTGTGAAAGAAGTTTATTGAGCATACTTCTGACCGATACTTCTATAGAGAAAATGACCATGCAGATGAGCACAGAAAATTAAAATATACTTTCTCTGCTGAAGGAGGCTGTCATTGATTTGAGACAATTGTACTGCCATCATGCTACTGGCACAACAGAGAAATTTAAGATATAGACTACAGGAAGGGAAGGTGGTCATGGCTTTATCCGGATGTTTGAGCACCTCAGCCTCTACTATAAATTAATTTTCTTAAAACAACCATTGGAAGAGGGATAGTGCCCCTGCTGTTTCTGTTTTGTTGGAGGAATAGGCACAACCCCTGTGCTTTGAGACTCTCACACCTGGCTACACTCACAACGCCTCCTGACAGTATTTGGCATGTAGGGCTCTATACACTTCAACCTTTCCTTGCAAGTGCTGCTGGAAGGAGCATGGTTTGTAAATACACAACAGCTTTCACTTTAGCAGTATCAAGAGGTCAGTGGGGTATTAGGGATTGACGAGGCTACGTACAAAGGAGATTTGTCTCTTCACTTATTTCATTTCACAGTGGAATTGAATTTTCTGATTAATTACAGAATATTTGAAGGGGATGAAAAACAAACCCTGTCTCAAGTTCATTTTTGAGTAACAATGTTACTTGACTCTAGCAATGCAACTCTGATTTTTTCAGTCTACATTGTACGTGGTAACAGTGACCAACCAAAAATTAAAATAGCCAGATCCCCTCATACCATTTTTCCAAAGATACTGAAAAGTGGTTTTGCATAAATTTGAGCAATGTGGAGATAACCTGGTAATGCTTGAGCAATAATGCAGTATATTTATAGGCAGTTCTTGAACAATGAGATCCCAGATATGCTATTATCTTTACTTTCCAATAACTTGGCTCCATTATTCCTCTACTGCAAGTAGATCATTTTCATGAACAGATTTGCATCACAGATCTAAATCTTTTCTAGTTAAAGCTTTCATATCACTTTTGATTTGTTCTAATATTTCCTACGACAAAACAAAAATTTGCCTAGTGTTCTGAATTACAAAATCAATATATTTAGTCTACAGATCTCAACTGAAGGTAGTTGTCAATGAACTGAGATAGGCATTTTGAAAATCTCTTAAAAGATTTTCATGTTTAAAAGCACTTCACAGTCAAATCTAATGGCTCCTGATCACCAAAGATAGTAGTGACACAATCCATGCTGCATGAGATGCTGTCTCTGCAAGTGCCTGAAGGCTATTCCTTATATTATCACGGCTACACTTTGATAGGGCCTTCTCCAACAGAGAAGGGTATTTGGTAAATCTGCTATAACCATTCTAGATGAATGAGTATAGTGCTCACAGAGGAGTTAATTCTATACTGTAAGCATAGAGAAAACAGCATAACCAAGAATGATATACTTAGTATTTTACTAAGCATACAGATTACTAAGTATTTAGCTGCTCATTCCTGTATCTCACACTACGGACCTTGCATAAACCAGGAGATAATGACAAATGATGAGCTCACAGGATATTGAAGATCTGAGCTGCAGGGTACTAAAGTAAGAGTAAATGCAGACCTTGGTTCTGCTGTGTTTTCATCGAGGAGAGAAAAATGCACCAGTGTCTCAGCATTCACCGGAAGAGCAAACTCCTCCAAAATGCTCACCTGTCCAATGAGAGAACCCCATTGACTGCCCACGGGGCTCCCAGCTGCTTCTGCTCCCCTGACTTGTCTTTTCCCGAGTCCTGAATTCTTATAGCAGGTGCAAAAAAAAGCCTTGAGAGCCTGGTAGCCCTCCATGCAATAACAAAAGCACTTTCCAAACACCAAGATTTAAAAGGAAGCACCACCATTCTCTGGTAGAACCCCCAATGAAACCCATTAACAGGAAACTACCTCTGCCCAGGAGGTTATTTGTTACAGCACCGAGGCCATGGTGGCAGAAGTGACTGACGTTTCCACTACAACACATTTTTGCTAAGCTACACGACAGCAGAGACACTGCTTAGAACATAAACCCAAAAGCCAGGAGAACTCAACAAACAAGTCAGGTGCATTGTCATAAGTCAAGAAACAAGCAAGGGCAAAGCCTGGGCTCTCGCAAGGAAACAAGACAAGGAGGGCAGGGAAGGGAGCTCAGCCCTCTGAGTTCGTGGCTCATTCATCTTCCAGCTCCTGTTTGTGAAAATGCGCCCTCAGAATCAGGGGAAAGGAAGAGCTGCAGGTAGCATCTTTGACAGCCAGGCTCTGCAGCCAGACTCACAGGCAAGAGGGCAGGAATCAGAGTTGAGTGGGTGAACGCTGCTGGGCTATGACACGTAAATGCGACCAAAAACGGATGGATGTAATGCTAGAACTTTTCAGAAAATTCCAATATATGCATTTGTTTTCATCAAACTTACCTTGCAGCTATTGCATCTTAAATATTGTGGTACTAACGACCCGAGAGTGAGAATGATTACCAGCCCACTGAAACTAACTTCATCCATTTCCCCTGTCTAAACAAAGTGCAATGCAAAAAAGGTAATCAAACAAACAATCTTAACTGTGAAAACAAAATTGGATTTTTAAAATACTGTCATTTTTATTAATCCGAGGTGATATTACTGAGCTGAAGATTGCCCTTTCATTTACAACAAATGTGTTTTTTCAAGTTAACATTCACTATTTAACTGAACAAAGAATTATTAAAAAAAAATCTGCTGTGTTTCAGACAAAAGCTATTTTTTACCATGAAGTCATAAAGCCCCATGAAAGAAGTTTACAATGGGAGCCCCTTAACTGCAGCAGCACCAGTTAAGGCAAATGTAATGGGCAAAAAATTTCAAAGATAAGAATCAAAGCTTTTTATCAAGGTTGTTCATCCTATTACAATCTCCACTTCTACAAACCTTTTAATGCAGAAAGTCACCTGCTGGACAGAAAGCTGTTGGAACGAATCTGTATATAAAAGCATTTTTCAGTTACTGTCTGTACCTGAAATGCCAATAGGATGTCTTCTGTGGAATTCCATTTTAATGAATTTTGGCTTAAATGATGGTTCTAAAGTAGGTTGAGCTTGTCAATTTTTCTCTGGGTTTTTTGATATACCAAGCTGTGTTCTATGTAATAACTAAAGTCATATTCTGCTCTCAAAAATACCATCAAAGTGAAAGCACTGAAATGTCATATCTTAGCACAGGTTTACACTGCTGAGGCCCAAATCAGAATCTGATTATTGAGCCCTTGAATGCTGCTGTTGGTCTGACCCTGGAAATACTGAGAATAAGCTAAATGCAGCCAAGAATACTTTTATCTGAACAGACATACAGTTTCAAATGTGCAAATATTTTCAAAAAGAAAAGGGAAAGCTATTTTAATGCACTGCTAAACTGAAAAAATAATTTTGAGAATTCAAAATTATCCAAATAAATTAAAAATTTCACTATTATCTCCTTTCAATTCTATTTGAGTTTACTGATATGTAGCATAATCTCACAAGAGTTAATAGTGTCAGCAAGATCCCACTGGATTTGTTTTTACAGAGATATAGACATATTAATTAAAAAACAAATTAAACCACTGCAGGTCTCATTTCACTGAGCTACAGAACAGCTACTGAAATATTTCTGAGAATTACTGCACCTTTCTTATTTGTAAAATAGAAGTAAAGTATTCCAGCAGATCCCATTAACAAGCACCACACAAAAAGCATCACTGTTTTATGTCTTTGGATATATTCACTTCTTTCTCAGCATAAGGCAATGGTTTCTGGAGAAATATATGTACACAATGAAATTATCTCTTCACACAGTTGTCCCCTGTAAAAGAAATAACTGGACTCTCTAGGTTTGCTATGCATCCACTAAAGGAAATGGATGAGCCAAACATTTGGGCTCATACAAATCCTTTAAGTTAAATCTATTCAGGAGTGAAGAATTTTTAAAGCTTCTCTAGCAAAATACGAAAGCTTTTACTGAAAGCTCTTCACCTCCATAATATAGTTACGAAAAGGGTGTTCTCTTACCCTTACATCATTTGTGAATTCAGAAGCCTAATATCACTGTTTCTTCATTTATGTCAACATATCTAAGTCAACATTTAAAGAGTGAAAGATTTTTTGCTTGAGTGAAGAGACAATTTTAACCAAGGATATTAATCCCAAATTCCCAGATACTAAGCTGAGCATTTTTCTGTTAAACAAACTACTAAAAAGTGCAGTTTCAGGATTCTATGTGAGGGAATGGTTCAATCTTTTTTTTTTTTTTTAATTTTTCCCTTGGGGAAAATTAAAATTATATATAAATTTCAAGCAGAATTAGCCCAGCTTGAAATGCTGCAGTTGCAATATTGCAAAACACTATTTTTGAGTTAAAGCAACATTTTGTTTAAGATATCAGTAGAGCTGGAGTGTCCCCCAGAAGCTCTCAGAGGCACAGCTCACCATCCTGTTCTCGCTCTCCGCTGATATCCACTGGCACCCGGACCATTTATATGGTGCCAAGGAGTGTTGTCACTTGTGAGAGGCCAGTGATGCTTCACAGATATCTAAGGCTCTTTTTGTGCTCTGGTTCTCATGGTTGCTTTTTAATCTGGTTTAAATCTTTGAGCACAGAGCAACGAGGAGTCCTGTGGGATTTGGCAAGAAGCGTGTCTGGATGTTACCACACCAAGTGGCAGGTGACTGGCAGACATTCCAAGATATGTGTGTGTACAGTCACAGGCAGAATGCCCAAAGCATTGCAAATCCAAAGCAAAGGCCAAATTTTCCAAACTTTAACTCTGCATACCATTATCTATTTTAAAACCACTTCATTCTCCAAAGAACTTGTATTCCCTGACCAGTGTTCTCTGAAGCTGTCCCTGACATGGAATATTCTCTGCAACATCACACCCCTTCCAAGGACGTGCTAGCACATAATGCAGGAGGCTTTAATTAAGATTTCCCCTTAGCAACAAACTAGCCAGGAACCAGCTGCACCATTCTGGCTTTCCGTGAACTTTGTTGTGAGGAAGACATGCCAGCAATGTCAAATTTAGGCCAAAGTAGAAAGGAGAGGCTTAAGGGAATTGGAGTGCATCCTGTATTTCTGAAATGTATTTCTTGCTCATTCTGTACCCAAAAAACCTTTCTAGAATTTGCTGACAATACCTTTTCTCATATGGGCTATTTCAAAATCCCACTGTTTTTTTTTCCTCCTCCTGTTTTTGTTACCTTATTTCTTACTTAGCCCATTTTCCTTCATTACCTGGGACACTTTTTGATACAAAAAGCAATCCTGCAAACTGAGAAATGTGACATGCATCCACAAACTTGTATCATTTGCCATAAATAAATAGAACTTCTATTATTGATCACAAAGCCAAGGAACAAAAAATAAAAACCTTGTAATAATTACTTGGTCCTGAAACTGATATGCAAAAACATGAAACAGGTTACACACCACACCAAAATTGCTAGCAGCAAATGCATTGCAAACTCATTTACATTGATTCTTCATAGGTAAGGAAAGAACATGGGTGAACATAGCAGGGTCCATTTCAGCTCCTGTTTGAGGACTGGTCTGCAACTTGGTGACAGAATGCAGAAAGGGGTACAAGACCCCAAACAGGAAGGGAGAAGCCCAGTGCTATTGTCTCTTTGGGTTTATTTCCCATACAGATAAAACTGTTAGCCCTAAGATGAGACGCCAGCTGATGCAGCTCTGTTACCCGAAGCAAACCCTCTGACCAAACCCAACAGCCAACCACAGAGCAGAAAATCCCAGTCCCTAAATTTGCTCCTGCACTTTTGTCCTTATGATCACCCATGACTGCCAAAAATCCTGAGAGTGCAGCACAGCTCCTGTGCACGAGCACTCTGGGAAAGCGCAGGGCCCGTCGGAGAGCTCTCTCCAAGCACAGCACATTTCAGCATGGGTGTCTTGCAGGTGCACTTCACAAGATTCAACTGTAAACATATGCAAGCATTTAATATCACACTTCATAGAGAAACTGTTAATACTGGGTAAAATTAATCCTGTTTTAAAATGTCTGAAGATCATAAGAACAGCCATATTTTGTTTCAAAAAAGGCCCACAGTTGGAAAATACTATAAGAAAACAGGAAATGGTATGTCCTTTCATACAGAATGGTATGTTCTTTCAGCAGGATATTATGTCTAAAAGCAGAGGGAGGAATTATATCTGAAGACTGCATTTTCTTTAGAATCCACAAAATCATACCTATTCATTACTGCACAAAGTAATCAAATCCCATTTGAGTCTATTCCCATTTCATATCTCCACCATACACTCTGACAGGGAATTCCACAATTTAATTAACTATTTATGAGGCAAATATTCCCATTTGTTGGTTTTAAAACTGTTGCATGATTATTTTATTCAGTACACCATCATCCTTACATTATAAGAATGAAAAAAAATGCTACCTTTCCTACACTATTTGTCAGTTATTAGACCTTTACCACAACCCCAGTCCTCTCTTTTCCAAGGAGAAATTATAGAGCGCTTTAATTGGTCTTCAATGAGAAACCCTTCTCTGCCTACTGTTGTTCTTTGTAGCTCTTCTAGCTCCTCTGGGAACTTTTACCACTCTTGTCTTAATATTCAAGATAACAATGCAACCTAGATTTCAAAAGGATTGCATTCATTATTTTATCTTATTTTTTCCCAAGATGTTTTATAGAACTGTATTTTCCTCTTTAACTGTGCTGAGGTGACAGTTTTATTGAACTAATCACAATAACGCCAATATCTCCCTCCTGAATAGTAACTACTGAATCAAAATGCATATTTAAATACATTAGTTCCTTTCCATTTACCAAAATTGAATTTCATCTGCCATTCAGTTTCATAGAAAACATGTTTTACCTGTTTAGAATCAGATTTGCTTTTGAGCATTCAAACAAATTTAATCAATA
This sequence comes from Gymnorhina tibicen, assembly GCA_013399875.1. Taxonomy (NCBI): domain Eukaryota; kingdom Metazoa; phylum Chordata; class Aves; order Passeriformes; family Artamidae; genus Gymnorhina; species Gymnorhina tibicen. The sequence continues at coordinate 4,393,521 of VXAZ01009789.1, read as the reverse complement.
AACAGCCTATATCTCATACCTAATCAGCCCTTTCCAAGGTTATTTACACAAGCATGCTGAATACAACCAGCATCTGAGAAGCCAGATTTAAAATCCTCCCTTCAAAATTCAGATTTCCAAATATCAGTAACGCCCTTACAGCAAAGGTACAAAGCTTGGTTTGGGGTCTTTTGACTAGGATTGCAAATCTCTCACACTTCCTCGAGATTTTATTCTGCGTGGGATATTAAATACTAGGGCTAGTGAAACATGGAAAATGTTTTCAGAACCACTCACTTCAGCAGAATCAATTTGGATTTGAACTGTTTATAATTTATTGCTCATTTTGTGAATTTTTAAACATATTTGCAAATACTGAGTTTTTCTTGTTATTAGTAATTTTGTTCTTTTTTTATCAAAGAAAAATAAATTTTATAAGAAATTAACTCAGAAGTGAACAAGTTTCCGAGAAAATGTCATATAATCTAATTATAGCAACCAAACCACTGACATACCAGAACTATATAGCTCAAATCACAGATTTTAATTTCCAAAGCACACACTGAGTAGACATCACAGCAGTTTGCAAAGGGAGTTAAATTTTTTTAAATTTCACCATAAAATATTTAATACTTAATTTATTCTTAAATAAAAAGTATGTGCTGTTGAAAATATTGTCTGTGTCCATAATTAAACTGGCCAACTTCAACCACCACTCAGCTCTTTGGCTGCTTTAGCAGCCTGTGTAACCCGCTCAGTGGCAGACAATCTCTTCAAATACAGACTAATATCCATTATACTAGTTTGGGGGAGAAGAATGAAAAAGAGACGTGGAAAAGAAGAGAGCTTCATTTCCAGACACAGTTTTCAAAGTGGAATCCTTGTGGTCAGTCCCTGTGCAGACTGCAATAACAAGCAGAAACCTCACAGAGATTAAGGCTGACATTGGATGCTCCTTCTCAGAAACAACTGCAGATAACCATATTCTGCCCCCAAAAAATGGGAAACTAGCTGGTGATGTAGGTAACAATCAGAAGTGGCCATTTCTAAACCTGTGGCCACTTAGAAATCCTGTCTTGACAGCAAGCCCTACCCAGAATAAAAGTATTTTATTGTTAATGATAATTAATTCTCATCTTACAGTCCTTATTTTATTATCTCTGCAGTAGTTATGTTGGCTTGCTCAATGCCCTAATTTTTCCTCACTCATAGCCATTTAAAATAAGCTTTTCAAAACTTGTGAGCTTGCTGAGCTGAGGAGTTCTTTTTCTTTTGAATGTGTGTGCTTGTCTGGCATTTCTATCCAAGCTTCTACAGCTCTGCTTAAGAGTTAAAAACTGTAATAAAATTGAAATATGTTAATATAAAAATGAAGAATGGGATTTGTCTTACCATATTAAGAAGATTAAGCAATGGCTAGATAGTCCTGGACCATCTAGGGTTTAACTTCTACTTGTCAAAGCTGCTTCGTCATCTCTATAAAGACACTGGATTACAGCCCTTTTCCAAGGTCAGACTACCCTGTCTCTGCAAGTGGAAAACATGAAAGAGATTTATTAGGCAGCAATATATATCTATTCATTTTATCTTTCTGCAGTCTAAACACCTAGGAGATGCTTGAGGCAGAGTTTAAGAGGAAATCAAATTAATTATAAATGATGATTAAATCCAAATTGGTTTAAAACTGATGGGGTTGCATCATTTGCATTGTCAGTAAGGTTGAGTGTCATTTTTAAGTGTTACCTTTTTTTTGAACATGTGTCATACAACATCTATTAGCAAGACACCAGCATACATCAGACTAGCTTTCAGTTGGAAGATGATCACAAGCATGCACGATATTACTATGAGCTTTTGTAATTGTAATCAGATAATAGGAAATAGCTGAAGTGGGAACAAATGTCTCCACAGCTCTGATGGGCCACACAAATGCAGCCACAGTGTGTATTCCTGTACATATGTATACACGCATACATACCTATCATAGATAATACTGAACAAAAAAAAGAGGCAAAAGTAAGGAATCTTTTTTCAGAGAGCACTTTGCAGGCAGATAATGGACTGCCAGCTATATGAAGAACATTTGCACAGATAACAAAGTGGAACAATGGTAAATAGCCCTGCTAAACAAAGCTAAACTGGCACAATACTAAACCAGGGAGGTTCCCCAGGATAGGTCATTTCAGACTACATCCATGGGCATTGAAAACAACACAACATCATTGTCAATATTGCCATGCACACTATTTCTGCTATGGTATCCCAAAGGCAGGGTCAGTGTTACAGTGTTCATCCTGCTTTGTGCCACACATCATCTTTCATATGACTGGAGCACTAAGCAAAACTTTCTGATTGCTAACAAAAACTGTGTCTTAAAGGTTAGTATTGACCAATCCATTCTTGTCCATTTATTAAAAGAGAGCAAATCTTTTTAAGCAAAGAATTAAAGAAATTTGCAGATAAAGAATACAGACGGAAAAACCTGTTCCTCAGTCTTTGAAATCAAATTTGTTACAAAAATAAAGCATTCAAAGCTTTAAGACAAATTTTGTAGGCACACCTCCCGCAATGAACAACTTCAGTTCCTCTTGGTATCTGTTTTCTTCTTTCCTTGCAAGCACTCAGAGGTAGTTTTGGGAAAAAAAGGGGGAAAAGCACCAAACCCACTCAGCAGATGACATAGAAACTGTCCCCATGAATAAAATGAACCAAACGTGTAAGATTGTTTTCAGATGAACCCAAGCAGCCTGTGTTTATTATGAAAGTGTCACACTCACACAATTGAGAGTTATGCTATAATTTATCACACACTGGTATTCTAAAAATCAACCTAGACAGCAGATTCTGATACCCAAAGTTGCATTCTCCCTCTCGACTCGCCCCTGCTTGGCTCTGGTGGGCACCGGCACTCCTCCAGCCCTGTGCTCGCAGCTCTTTGCAGCGCAGCACTGCAGGAGCAGCTTGCAAGCCCTGTTCAATCCTGTCTAACATTCCAAGGGCAAGATTATGACTCTCAGAGTCCCTGGACCTTATTTTTTTCCGGACTTTTCTTTATTTATAACATGAATTTTTCTGCAGGTTCTCATAAAAATTTACTGAAGGTTTTTATGTAATGAAAGAAATAAAGCAAAAAATTACAATTTTCCCTAATCCTCAATCCTGAAAATTCTTCCTAAACACTAACCTTAATGAGTTACTTAGGTGTGCACCTGTAAACAAATGTATGATATTTATGGATCAAGGAACTCTGAAGTCAGGATTTATATTCTCCCAGAAGTACTGACACAGCTAGAATGAAAACCCTACCAGTCCCTTATATGTGGTCCTAATAGAAGTGGACCTATTCAAATAGGCTGCAGAAAATTGGAAGCAGCTTGGGAAGATGAGATTCCTCTGATGAATGTCACAATACAGTCCTGTACATAGTGGAGGAAATTGTTTAAAGTGCTTTCCATCTATTTGTAATTTCTTGCTCCTTCCGTGCAGTTTGGGATGCAGTTTTGCCTATCATCCTTTGCTTGAGATCTGTGTTCACCCCAGCCCAGAATAACTCCATAATGTGTCATTTTGGATCATGTACTTATCATACCGTAAAGATCCTTGGAATCAAATTCCCACAAAAAATGTCACCCAAACCCTTGTGTATTGTTTAGCTTGACACAGGCTATTTAAATGGTAATAGTTGCAAATGCTGGCGTGTGGTATTTCTCCTGAATATGCTATCGCTCCCTCTCTCTGAAACCACCACCACCAGTTATCTCAAGCTGAAGGTTAAACAAAAACTCTAAACATCTTTAAATTGGATTAACCAATATGATCAAAGCTTGATGGTTTCATAAATGTCAGCATATCTGCAAAACAGGACTTGAAACCTCTAAATAAAGCCAGATCCACACCTATTTCTGTTTAGGGATCTTAAATGCTGTTTGCCCTTCAGGTTTAGAGAGGTAAAAATTAATACAGTATTGATTAACTTAGGGAAAAAAAACAAGAATAAATTATCGGTTTAGGTAGATCTTAAAAAGAATATTGCAATTAATTACATCTACCAATTTAACCTAAAACCTTATATCATTTAGTTCTTAAAACTGGAGTTTAGAGCAATACAGTAATGTTAAGAATAGACAAAACTGAAAAGTTTTAACTTTTCCTGTCGATACTGAATTTAAAAACAAAAATCATTATTTCTCTCTCTATAAAAATTTATTTGCAAACAACTGTAGCCCTTCACGTATTCACTAAAAAAAGAGATTGAGAGGAAAGCTATGTAGTAAACCTTTCACTGAAGTGCCCCCATGTTTACATCTCAATGGAATGAAAACACCTCTAGAGACAGCAAAATCATTGACAGATTATGACCCACCCCACTGGAAAATTGATTTACCAAAGTGACTCAAAGAAAAACTTCCCCTGCTACCTGCAGCAGTTATATATTTCAGTGACTCTTTCCCATACACACCAATAGGCCAGATGTGTTTAGTTTTCAGAATTCATATAACTGGAAGGTATTTTTATAGGCCTCACATGCACAGCCTCATTAAGAAAGACACGTACATAAACAGAAGTCTAGGGAACATAGAGTCAAGATGCAAAGAGATCATCAAAAGCAGACAGCCAGGGGCCTTACCTGAGTTCCTGAAAACCATCAGCCTGTGGCTGTGCAAACACGGCCCTTGCCAACGGCAAGTGCTCATCTCCTTGGGCATGGAGCTTGCACACTTCTTTCCTGGTTTGCAGCCATCACCTGGCTCTCCCTGGCAATGGTTTTACTCATGGATGTTGGTCCAGCTGCACACCCGATCACAGAATTTGTTACGAGAGCAATTGTGAGCTTTTAAGCACCACTGGGTATGTAACACCTGGAACCAACTAATTTATGAACACTTTTGGTGGTTGCTATAATCTGTGTCACAGGGCAACAACTCCTCCACTATCACATTAATTTTTTTTTTTTTAATAGATTGACCAATATGGATTAAGAATCACATCAACTTTCACAGATTTTCTGTCTAATCCTCCTGGTCAAACCAGCATAACTCTACTGATTCACAGAACTACACTATTTTGTACCAGTTGAGAGACTAGTCACATCTGCTCACATTTTGCTTCATGGTCAGATATGATTAAACTGCTTATAACAACTACAGCATTCAATATTTCTATTCTATAGCTATTTTTTATAAAGTATTCATACCCCAATATCATAGATATTAAACGGCATTCGTGTTCCTATCTCATGAGTGTTACAGATTTATTTGAAGCAACCACCTGATGAATTAAGATTTAGCATTTTGAATTGCCAGTAGCTAAAGCAAATTTCTAATAAAGTGGAATACATAACTAAAACATTACAAGAAAGTGTCAAAACTATATTTCTGTTTATACTGACACTGAGGTTTGAACACTGGCTGATATATATACACACAGAAATACCTCCTTCCAGCCAGGAACAGCAGTAATTCTAAGATCCTCTCCAAATGATAAGAGAGATTCCTATAAACTCAAAAATTTTGGTTTTCTTTCCAAGTAATCAGTTAGATTCCAGGTCCTCAGACATGTCTTACATGGTTCACAAAACTTGCTGGTGCTGCCTGTGTACAGCAAGGAGACAATCTCCCTTTATTAATAGTCTCTGATGATAAATATGAAACCATTGCAGCTCCAAAATTTTTATTTTCCATTTCCCCACTAATTGAAGGCCACATCAGTGGAGATCTGCTTTGCATGTAGCCTTGTAATATTCAGTCAGACTCTCAAACACATACTGCAACACAGCTGTAGTTAAACAAAGATGCTAAGCCTCCAGGAGCATTGCTTTACATCTTAAAATGTGACAAACAGCATGCAGAATCTTAACCTGCATCCTACAGGATATAAAGACAATGCATACAGAGTCAGTCGAAACATTTAACAAGACAAATGAGATCAAAACAGATTTTGCTGCTATGCTGCAAAATGAAAACACACGGGTATTCATCTTTGACTGCATGTCTGTCTCACCACAGGGTGTCATTTTAATTTCCCATAAAATGCTTTAGCATTTGCTTTTTTCCCTGACAATCAGTTCCATAATGTTCCTCCACCTTTCTTGTTCACCAGATATTGTGCATGTAACAAAGCTTTTTCTCGTGTTCCTTGTTTAGGTATGTAATAATCACCTTTCTTGCTGGTCAGTTTTCTGACGCCTTCTATCCAAGCTTTGCACTCCACATGCCTCATTACTAATATAACCTGTGAGAACTGCGGGGCTTGAGTTCTTTCCCCATTTTTTTTTTTCATTTCTGCATTTGACAAACGTAAGGATGTCTGCACAGTACTGCAGGCCACATACATGACACACCACTATTCTTGTCCAGCATCTTCCACACAAACCACAGCAGAATAAAGCCTGTGTCAGTCACTTAGAGCAATTCAGCTTTCCCTCTCTTAATGGTCTTAATCTCCTTTCTATGCTGTGAATCCCAAATGAACAGTTATATTGGGTCTGGCTGAGGTGGAGTTCATTCTCCCCAAGCAGCCCTCACAGTGCTGTGTTTGCAGCAGGAGCTGGAAAGGTGTTGATAACACCCCAATGTTTTGGCTACTGCTGAGCAGGGCTGGCACAGCATCAGCACTGTCTCTCAACATTCCAGCCTGTAGCAGTAGGCTGGAAGTTGGCAAGATCATGGGAGGGGACCCAAATAGGATGGTGGACCCACACTGACCAGTAGGGTTTTCCAGGCCGTATATCATTAGCTCAGACGTAAAAGCTAAAAGGAGTCAGAAATGGGGGCATTCTTTGTTTACAACATTTCCCTTCTGGAGCCACTGCTATGAGCTGAAGCCCTGCTTCCTGGGAAGTGTCCAGACATCACCTGCTAATGAGAAGCAGAAAACTGAATCTTATGGGTTTTATTTTCCTTTTGCTTTAGTAACCTACCTTATCTCAACCTATGAGTTGTCTCCCATCTAATTTTCCCTCCTCTCTCAAGCTGAGAGGAAGTGATAGAGCAGCTTGGTGAGGGCCTAGCATCCAGTGCACCACAGTCCTTTTTGGTGCCCAGTGTGGGGTGAGCCCATGGTAGTTTTACATTAGTTGTGCTGTAGCTATAGCAGTTATTGGGTAGCCATTTCCTGTGCAGGACAGGGAGTTTGGCAGCTGAGCTGCTTATCTCCTTATCTGCCAAGTTTGGGAACATGCTAACGCAACCAATGGCTCTGTGCTTACCCTGGCGCTGATGGCCTTGCTGTGCTAGGCAAGACGTTCATTTAAGGAACACCTTGTGAACTCCCCAGGAAAGCAGACCACTGCAGATGAAGGTATCCAGTACCAGAGAGCATTAGCAGTGCTGGAAGTCGTCTGTAGTGATATCTAAGAAAAAAGTTAGTGTAGAAAACTTAACAATGTATTGGAGAAAGGTTCTTCGACTCCCTGGGTTTGTATCACAGAGCACTGTGGTCAGTGGTGGTGTAGCAAACACGAGAGAGCTCTTCCCAGCATTGTCACTGGATATGAGTAAACGGAGGTATAAAATGCATGAAGGCACAAAAGGGTAATCCTTTTAGGCTTAAAAAGTTATTTCCTACAGAACTTGTACAGAGAAATTGATCTGTTAAGGTAACTCTTGAAATTAAAATACTGGAAGGAAAGTACACCATTCAAAGTTTAAGGCCTCAGTATATGAATTAAAACATTTGTCTTGCCAAAAGAAATGTCATCAGATGGCCTTTCATTTAAAAAAAATAAATAAATTGGAGATTAAAACATGCCTTTTGGGGTTTTTTTGTAGTTTCATACTAACACCTCAATATTTCTGATCTCATTCGTGACATAGTAGAATATATGAATATAACATGATAAGCTTTAAAATTGCTGACATAAAATTCAAAATCCATTTTACACTTTTGAGCCAAATAACTTTGGAAGAAGAGTGTGTTTGCTGGGTGAATTTCAATGACTTCTTCCAATTTTAATACAACTGCATTACAATTACCATATTTGCAAAACAAAGAGCACAAACCAGAAAAGCATAAAAAGAAATGGATGATGACATTTGCATTTGCAGAGTACATTCAATGTAAGTTTGATTTTTTTCTACTCAGCATCATAAATGTGTTTTGAAACCTCAGTGTAGTAAGCATTATGTGTTCATTTGAGGAGTTTCATTTGCATTTAATTTGCCTTCAATGGCGGAATAGGATATTAATTTTGAAGGCTTATAATAATTTCTTATGAAATAATACTATGATCTAGACATGAAAAATCTCCATATTTTTACATTTTTCACACAACACTATCCTGTTTTTATTACATGCCTAAAAGTAGAAATTCTTACGACAAAGTAACTTCATGTTTTAAAAAGGCGTGCTCTATTTTTCGAAATTTCCCTTGAAACTTATTTTAATGTAGAAGATCACAGAAAACTTTTCATTAGTGTTTTTTAACACATATTACTAATATGTCATTCTAGATCTTTAATGCTGGGAGTCTTCAAAGCTCTCCAAGCATCTAAGGCTCATCAGGTACTGAGAAATCTTCACCTGAAGCTTAGTGATTAGAAAAATAATCCTAAGAAACTTTATTATCCCATGGCAGCCTTTACTAGGATTAGGATATCAGGTTCTGGAGGGAAGAAAAAACTGTCACTAGTGGTATAACACCACTGATTTCATGACTGACTCAACAGAGAGTCCTTAAGTGCAAGACTTGACCATTTTAATAACCAAGAAAGATATAACAAAGGATGATAATGGAAGAAATTAATTTTAGTAGACTTGAAGATGGGAGAGAAAGGGATACACAGAAATAGAAAGTTATTCCAAGAATTAATGCAGCTGTAAAGCTTGCTGTGAGAAAAACTAGGACCTTATTCTACGGAGGAGAATTCAGCACAAACAGTCCTGAATGAACAGAGCATCACCTCTGACCAAAGCCTTACAGAAACAGCTCTGCAGACACTGACAGCAAGCACAGTGATCCTAATTTTTGTCACTAAATTTGATTTCCTTTTTTTTTTTTTTTAAACTTAACTTTCCTGCCATAATGGAAATGGTACCAGACAGGAAATAGGAGCAGTGGGGAGAAACCTAGGTTAGATGAAACATATTTTTATTGTAACCAAGCTGGAAAGCTTTAAGTTGCCCAGATGTCACGGAGATGAATAACAAGAAAATAGAGAAGTAGTTAGCTACATTAGATTTAACAAAACTAGAGGGAAATTAGGGTTGCACAGGTAAAACAAGAGCTAATGAGGAAGAGAGACCACATAGTGTAGTACATATCAGGAGCTTACAGACAAGCAGAGAAATATTTAGTCAAAACAGCAGCGAAAGCAAAATTATCCTATTATAGTCAGAGAAAAAAATGAGCACAAAGGTACGGTTGAAAAGCTCCTTACTCATGTCCCATGAAAGGTTCCCCCCCAATAAGTAGAGAAATTCTCACATTCAAACTCCTCTGAGGCTCTTATTCCAAACACAGGAGATGCTGTACACAAATAACACATAAAATCCCAAGATCTTCCATTCAGTTTAAATGTGGGTCAAGCATCTCTTTCTATATCTGCAAGTCCTTTGAAGACCTTTTTAAAGCAAGTATTTAATGGACTACCATGGGATGGAGTTCCTGTAGAGACTGCACTGGGAGGTCTCCCTGATACATGGTAATGAATTAATTAGGGACTGTCTTTTGGGAGAAATTGAAGAATTTAATCATGTATGTAAAGCTGCAAGTGTTCCTGAAGCATCAACCCTTTTCCTGGATTCTCTGTCATCATGCCAAGTGCAACAATGCTAGTTCCTCATGACAAAAAAGAAACAGAGCTGGTACTCATGCTGATGTCTTTTTAAAACATTGGCCACTGGGAGTCATGTTCAGTTAAGGGATTTGTAGTCTCACAAATTTCAGCAGTTCAGAGAGAAAAATCAGTTTGCGGCATTTAGGTATCAAAGGAGGCTGGCAAACAGCTGGCTGAATTCGATGGATCATCCAGTTCAGTTTTTAGGGTCAGAAGTAGATAAAAGTTCAGTGTACTCAGAAAACACTCAGACACAGTAGGTACTATTTTTGATAGCAAATTCATCAGTATGGGAGATCTGGCTAAGGATTCATTTAAAGGAAATTCTAAATTGTTGGCCATCTGTTAGCAATGGGTAAGGAATTTGTACAGAAGTCATTTCTGATGGGTCTACAATGCAATTTATAACTGTACACCTCTCTACACAAAAAGAATTTATTACAACCACTTTCGTTCCTCTTTTTTTTTTTTTTTAAGAGAGAATTCATTACTTCTTAAACACCACTTGAAAGACGTGGGAAGGAAATCCTACATAATTTTAAGGAGCTGCCATTAAGAGTGGGAATGATTGCATTCATAAAGTTGTTCTGATCCTACACCTGACTCTAGTGACGCTCCTTTGTAAGTTCAGAGATCTACCCACACTGCCATACACCCACTGAGTAGTAAGACTGCTGGCTTATGTAACTTCCTAATTCAAGGACTAATGAATGTTGGCAGTTTTTATTCCCTGGTGCATTTTTTCTTTCCTGATTAAAATTCAATTCCTGTGAGAAATAGAACTGTGTATTATCAGACTGTTCTAGACAGAATATGTAGCACTTTCGCAGCTGAGTAGAATAACACACAAGACTAGTGAGAATTTTGAAAATCCATCTGCATCTCTCTTTTTGTATTCAGCACTAAAATAAAATCATCCACTCTCAAAATTGCAGAAAGTTGGACGTAAACAAACTGCTTCAAAATCCAAAGTCAGGTCAGTCAGGGCTTAACCACAGTTAAGATCATACAGTCATTGCTTTTTATAACAGTGGCATGGCCACGTGATTACAAAAAGCACATTCAATAGCTCACTGCAGAGACATCTGCTCCACAAATTTCCAGGCACTTGGATTACTTGGTGGTAGATGTGCAGAGTCAACCACAGCCACCTACTCAGCCTCCCACCCATTCAGAGTGAATTCCCCATCCCAATGAATTAAGTACACCCTTGAAATGTGTGCTTGTAATCAGGACCCATAATTAACTTGCCCCTTGGAAGATCAGCACAAAATAACCACAGTTGAGGTGTTCAAAGGCAGCACTGTTATCCACCTGACACCGGCACTGCAACCACACCAGCAGCATTTCCCAAACACAGGCTTGAGAAGAAGAAATGCACTTGAACCCAAAATTGCTAACTCAGCTTGGGGCTTCTGGCTGGGTCAGCGTGTACGCTCCAAAGAGCAAACTGCCCTTTCAGCATCACTCCACACACAGATCTCTACTTGCTAAGACAAAAATACCTGATAAATCTCATTAGCAATATCTGATAACACCTAGAGAAGATGAGAAACACATGTTTTGCTTGACAGAATCTGCTTTCTACATTAGAAAGGGTCATTACTGAGGTAGGGATATCCTTGTTCAGAAAGAGTGATCTTAACAGCATGTTTGTCCCACATAACAGCAACAGTAACCCTGACAGAACGTGCAGTGATAAGAAAATTCACATTAATGTTCCAGCTTTCTTACACTAACAACTTTATTTGAATAAAATACTTATGAACAAATAGTAAGTATAATTAATAAGAATAGAATAAATGGAATAATCATAAAATGAAAAAACAAGTATTATTGCTCACTGATCAAATGCTTTACTTTATCTAAAGCAGCATTACACACTCTTACAATGTAGAGGATATATATTAACCCATGTTTTACTTGTGGACAAGGATACACAAGAACAAACATGGACAAGACTGCCTCTGAGATGACTGTGCTGAATAGGGTAAAGCCAGTGATTTTTAAACTCATAACCATCAGCCCCTTTCTTCCCTCTCTGGTTTGGCTTTTTTGTTTTAATGTGATTTTGTTCTACTGGGAGATTTTGGCACATTTGGTAAAATCTGAAGCATGACTAAATTTGGGCGCTAAAGAAAATCATTAAACTCATGCATTGTTTGAAGACTCCAGTCAGTGCCTAAAAGTCTTATCATTAGAGCTACTTTTCCAAATACATCTGGATTTTTGAGCACTTGTCATAGTATATAGTACCTAATTTATCACCTGAATAAGCATCACTTTCCTATGCAGTTTGTTCTGGGAAGCAACACAAATCTCTTTGTTCCCTCTGAATGAAAACTACATTATAGAGGCTCTCCTACAGTTGCTCTACACTTGGAAGTTTGCTTACAACAATGGTACAACTCATTATTAAAAAAAATAAATTAGCCCCTACAGATGTTTATGTTAAACAATTACTCATGTTAATAAGTCAAATGTTCAAGGTTAAATGTCGTTGTAGTAGTAGGTTACATTAATTGATCTACAACCAGGGATGGTTAGATGTCCTTTAGTCTAATAACCAGCACCAACAGCATCACTATCCTGAAAAATAGGCCCATGATTCACTTGGGATAAATACAAGATCTTACCATCAAAACTGCAAATTAAAGACTGAATAGGAAAAAGTTGCCCTGGAGTTGACATGGAGCATCTTGGTCCTGTTCAGTCAGTGTGTGCAAAGCTCAGCCTGTCCTCCATGGAGGAGTTGCCCTAACTCCAGATACAGCAGCAGGTGCTGGTGCAAACTGTGAAATCTTCCTTGGGACTGGCTGAGCTTGCACAGCCTGGGATTTCCCCCGCTGCCAATCACACTGCCCGAGCTGCTGCCACACAAGTTGCACCGACACAGTCCCTCCTGTAGCTGAAATCCCAAACCAGCCAGACGGTAATTCCTTGGGTCATGATAAAAACAGCAGAATTCCCAGGCAACAGCTTTTGCCCGAAAATATTCAGAGAGATTTTAAAAATCTTTATAAACGCAGAATAGAGGTGAACTTTCTATTATACTAAACTTTTGCTAAAATACGGCCATTTCTTTGGGTGCAAGATAGGGAGTCACTTTTGAAAAATCTGTCTTTGCTGGCAGGTGGGAATAAAGTTGAGTGGGAAGGCATGACTTTTGGAAGAAAAGAAATTTAGAAGCTTCCTATCTCTTTCACTGAAACAGCCGTCAGTACCCATTACCATCTGGCATGGCAGAAATTCATATTTCCTTAAACTGTAATGACTGTGTTGTGATCATGTGAAGTAAATAATTTTGAAACCTGAGTGGTGCAAGGCCATTCTGATAAGGAACATTTCATGGATTTCAGAGGGAAAGAAATCATTGCCATGATATAATAAATGATACAATTGCAATAAGTTCCATTTAACAATTACAAAAGAATCCAACTAAGATCAAGGGTTATACAGAAGAACATTTACATAAATTAAAAATAACTGTACTCATGGATACAGCTAAAAATACTATTTACATGCAAACTGCATGAATACTAAAGCCTCTGTAGGGCTGAGAACTGCCTGTCTTTTGTATATTAAAAAAAAAATTAAAGATTCTGTGCAAGGTAATAAAGAGCAAAATTAACAGATGCTACTGGCCTGTGTTAGGAATATTTGTTTAGCTTTACATAAATGAGAGGAGAAAATCTGGGATAGAATATTTAACACCAGGTTTTTCCTCCCCTGGCACTAATGTAGAAGAGGTGAAAAGGAAGAAGAAAAAGTCTAGCTTCTAATTACTGAAAAGATTCTGGGAAAAGAATGGAAGAGCTTATCCATTATTTTTGTTGTACCCAGGAACAGGCACAGTCTTGCAGCACAGAAACTGAGGTTACTTGGAAGGAAACTACTGCTCTTCAAAACTCATGGTTTTTGTTTTGTGATAACAAATAATACCTCAGGAAGGATATAGCACACTTCATTTTGCTTCTGAGAAATTTTGCAGCCATGAATTTAGACAATCTTTACTTTTACTATGCAAAATACACAGGTGCAACATTGGTAAAACCCAGAACATTTAAATCAGTTTGTGGAGTGGTCAGGACAGGATAGAAGTTTTAAATATATAAGTCAGCTATTGATACAAATTGGTTTCCCAAGATTATCTTTTGGGAGGTAGCAGATGTATAATGCTCCTGAAAATGAAATGGACTATGACAGGTATGCTAAATTCTGCTTAGATAGGGTTCAGTGGGAACTGGCCCTCCTTCATAATTTAAATTACCACTCTGTCACATTTTAATGCAAGAAGCAGGGTCTCCACTCACAGGATTTCCCCAGTTTTTAACTGCAGAGGACCAGTAGGTCTTCATTTTTTGGTTTTATGATTAAGAGTTTCCTTACTTTAAGAAAAAAAAATTAAACAGTAAAAGAAAAAACCCACAGAAGAAAAAAAAATATATATATATTCCTGCTTTAAAAAATGAAAAAAAAAAGTAGTTCCTGCAACCTGTATATTTTAATAGAGCATAGTATGACTAACACTGAGGCCAACATCACACACTTCAAGTGCTTTAGCATTTTATGTGCATTCACTGTGATGTACATGTTTGAATTGTATTCTTTAGTCTTGTTAGTGATTCTTTTTAAGTCACAAATACTATTTTATGCTATTGTAGGCTAATCTAAGATAATTTTCTGTGGATTATTCCTAATTTTCTATGGACTGTCTCCAAGACCTAACCAGAGAAACACCTTTCTCATCTAGAAACACAGGGCTATCTACAGCTACTTTCTTGTGTGTGCAAATGGAATTGTTAAACCAAAAGGAGATTAGTGGGTATCTCAAATATGACTTTTCTTTAATAAATGTCCTTCAAGTCATTTAGATTTCAGAATTTTATAGCGATATTTAATCTGAGATGTCAGAATCCCTTTTAGGAAACACTAGTTGCCAAGAAATTAATTTCTAAATAAGGGGGGGAAAAGCCTGTTTTAAAAAAATCATTTTTATTGTTCTATTCACAAAAAAATATTAAATCAATTTTCTGCCAGACATTTTTAATAAATACCTAATGGCAATGAAATATCTCCCTTCAACGACTCAAGAAACCTCTAGTATGTAAATAATCTTAGGAAAACGATACTAGTAGAATTGATGAGATTAAACTGCAATACTTAAGTGGCTGTTTATTAGCTCTAAACTAATGAACAAGTTAAAATGTGTAATTGCTCAAGCTATTTGTAATATTTGCTACAATTATTACCTTAGCCACAGCACATTCCAGCTTTGCCATGAAAGATTACTGTTGCAGGATCCCCAAGACTCTAGTGTAAGCTTTTGTCTCTTGATTTTTCTTACCTCCTCTGCTCCAATAATTGCAAATGACAGTAAGAGATGATATTGTAGCTTTACTCTGACATAAAACACCACACATCTTTACAACAGCAAATGAAAGACAGTTTGTAAAACTAAGGGATCTGGGTAGCCAGACTTGAAATTATCTGATTAACTTTGTAAACTAAAATATCAAGGCCATTACCCTCTATTTCTTTGAAAATTGTGGTCTCCAGGGGGCTAAGCC
This sequence comes from Gymnorhina tibicen, assembly GCA_013399875.1. NCBI lineage: Eukaryota > Metazoa > Chordata > Aves > Passeriformes > Artamidae > Gymnorhina > Gymnorhina tibicen. The sequence goes on along the minus strand of VXAZ01009789.1, from coordinate 4,378,196 downwards.
TTTCATGGTTTTGTTCAAAAATATAATCTCTAGAGAAATTAATTTAACAAGCACAGCAATGCGAGTCTTTTCAGTTTGGAAATACTTCATGTCTATTATCAAAATACCTCCTTTAATTACTGAACAAATTACTTTGCAAGTATACAAACCTCTGCAAAATAGATTTTATGAAAATTTGCTTCAACTGTCTTTGTCCTTTCCTGTAACTCTTAACATTTTTCCAGAGGTATATTAAGATTTAGACATACACAATAATGGTTAAGCCATTGCAGTTCTGTCACAAGCAAAATTTTCCCTTCTGGTCTAAGTCTGAACATTTCAGAGACTCCGAACATGATGTGATCAGCCAAGTGAGAAAGGGACATCTTAAGGGCATACAAAATTGACAGCTGCTTAGACACAATTAAGTGCCTATATCTTTTGGATGAATGGTCAGTCCAACCACTGTAAAATTTTCTAGATCCAATTCACAGCCATTAATAAAATGTTATGAACACTGCTTGGCACAATCTATTAAATTTAACATAGCAGTTGTTTTGGATATTTACCATGTATTATGTGAGATATTTTATTGTCCCAAATAAAAATATCCACCCAGATTCCAACATTAATGGACTGGATACGAAACACCAAACCATTAGCAGCAAATTATGACAGAGTTAAAAAAACATCCTTGAAGAACAAAATACTTTGCCATCCGTTTGAAGACCAAAAGTCTAGAAATGTATGACCAAGATTTTTACAGCAACTGGTCATTTTTGAATCATCAGTATCTGCATGCTTGACTCAGGCAGCCTGATTTTCAGACCCTAGATATTTCACTATCTGCAATGCAAATTCTTTTACCAGGTAGTAAATTCAGAAACCCAGAATGGAGGCACTCAGTTCCACTAATCCCTTTCTAAAATTCTGGTCTGGTAGTGAACCCCAGTTTAAAATCAAATCTATTTAGAGATGTGATTTTTTTCTTTAAATCAACAATTTGCAGCCATGCAATGCAAAAGGAAAAGAAACCCAGTGGCTCTCTAAGAATGCTGGATTATTTTGATCAGCCCCACTTAGCACATATTAAAACATAAAAATGTCATCACTTCAAAGAGACAGAAACACCTTGTCTTTTCCCTGGTAGTAATTATCAGGCTGGTCAATTCAATTCTGACATTAATTTCACAAGTGATCCTTTGCTCAGAGTTTATCAACAAAAATAACTTGGACATAAAAACTAAAGGCTGGTTGCCCAGCCAATACTTTATTTCCTACTCCTACTCGATATATAAACTGTACTTGAAATTTCATCTTTAACAGTGATCACTTAATTAAATAACATACAGGTGTTTTAAGTTGTTCTGCATTTGTGGAATTTGATGAAAAGGGGTGTAACAGTTGACAAGCACTTCAACTTAAAAGAGAACTTATCTTTGATGTCAAGTGTGTCCAAAGGATTCTCAAGTAAGAGTAATATGAAAATGGGCTCACCACCACTCAATCTACTCCCAACAGTTACCTGCTGGTCTAAGTGCCCCTGCACCATTATAAAAACCTGTCAAGCATTCAAAATCAATTACACACAGGATGTCAAATGCTGCCACGCCAGCTGTCCTTTCAGTGCCCGGCAGCTCTCACTGCCCGTTTCCAGTTAAAAACACATCAAGCTAGGCTGTTGTTTTTCTCAGCTGTGATTCACTGCAGTACAGAATCTGACCTCTACGTACCTTAATACCTTCATACACAAAGATGAATATTTATACACAACAATTGTATTCTAAACATTTGCATTATTACAGGTATAATGAAAAATTAAAGATACTTCAGGGCATATCAACATCAAGCTACAATTTTAAGGGGACACCATTAAATACTTCAGTTGTTCACGTGTGTTGCCTTTTTCAGTGATTGTATGTGACACTAAAATGGAAAGGCAGATTTCAAATACATCTCCTGCTGTCTCTTCTAAACCACACATGGACTTTAAAGCATTTATTTACCACGACATGCAGTAGGAATGAGTAGTACAATTACTGAAAGATGTGAGTCCAAAAAGAATGGCTCCCTTTGGCTACAGAAGCAGCCCTCCCAATCTTATATTGAGTCACATATTATTCCCGGTGCTAAAAACTGTTTAATATCCACAAACTTGGAGGGACGAGATGCTCACCTAGGTATTGATAACTGTATCTGATGTGAGTAACACTGAACTATAACATAAAACATCCCACCACTAAGCCCCATCTTCTCACTTTATGATAACTTATTTTAATTTTACTACTATTTGTTGAGAAAGGGGTTTTTTTCCCTTTTCCATATGAATTTTGGCATTATCTTTAGTGGAGGAACTTCTGTTTGCACCATAAATATTTAATTCTTTCTAAGAAGTAAACTCTTGATCCAGGCAAAGCTTTTCAGTGCTTTGCAGAATTCGTAGAAGATGGTTCTATGGCCTTTCATTGAAACCAAAACTATAATGGAAACATTTTGTTTTCCTACAATGTTTTTCAGTCCAAAAGTTTTAAAAATCTTTTGAAACTTTTTTAAGAAAAATTGAGGCTTCTAAATTGAGAGCATCTGTTCTGACACAATTCTATTGCAAGAAAATATTCAAAATACTTTATTTTCAGTCCAGTGTGAAAAAAGGATCAAACCAAAGCTGTTGTGTGGAAGAACTGACATACCCCAAAAAAAGCTGAAAAAAGTTTACTGACAGTATCAGGGACACTTTGTAATAAAAGTGCCAGAGGAATTAAACATGAGCTATTTGTCAAAAGCATTTGTATACACACTTACTGTGCGACTCTGTCTTTGCTGGAGACAACACAAAATACCCCTTTTGAAACACGGTGCTAAGGGAGCCAACAGCAAAGCCCACTGTGCCATTTCAAAGGTACATCTAGTGACAACTGCATCCTTCTAGCATTCATCAGATTCACACTTGCTTTGCAAAACCTCTATAAAATAACCCTTAGTATATTTTAAAAGACCCCAGCCTTCCCACATAGCTGCTTTTACTGTTCCCTGCAAAGCTGGGTCTCTTGCCAGCAGCCATATGTAGCTGTGAAATAGAGGTTAAGTCAGACAGCACAGTGAGACCCCAGTGTTGGGATTTTAGAAGAGCGTGGCCCCACATGTGCTAACGAGCTGTATGATGACATTCTGTCTCTGATACACACGATGTATTACAGCTATGGAAAGCTCTAGACATATTTTACTCTTGTTTTAAATCAGAAAGAAAGAGTGCCAAATGTTTGGGAGTTTTATCATGGAATAATCATGTCTTGCTGAATATACATAACTACCAGTAACACTGAAAGATCAGGGCACTCCTCAAAAAGATCAGTGTTTTTTCACATACATCCATTTTAAACAAATGTTAAACTTAATGTCCATATTTAAAGTTGAAAGCATGCTCTCTAGAATAGTATAATCAATGTTGTGCAATATTAATACTTGTATTTTGAAACAAAAAAGGAAAATAAATTCCCAGTTTATCTTTACATTTAGTCACTTGTTAGAGTCTTCTCAAAACTGTTTTAATTGTTCCATGCATTGACTATAAATAAAGCCCTCTTACAAAGCCCTCAGAAAAGTATCTATTTAGCAAGTAAAAACTTTACCTGTCTCCGTTGGGCCTTTCAGCACAATCTCTCCCAAGACTAAATAGAATCCAAGACTTTGTGCTTCACTCTTCAATGAAGTTCTCAAGTGCTACAAAAAAATAAAGTGTTAATTAAATGTAATACTACTATTAATAATAGTCTGAGTGATAACAGCAAATGAGTCATACAAATACATTTTAACAAATGAAACAGAGCAATTCACTTTCTCTTCAAAACAATTTGACACTGCTGTAATAAATTGATTGTCTCTCAAATGAACACATATCATAGTTTCCAAGGTTACAGAAGTCTGCTGTCCTGAATAGGCTTTGTGTTCATTTTAATGTACTGAAAACTTTGCATTCATGATTCAGAACAATGGTACTAACACGGTGATAGCCCATTGCATAGAGCTGTCTGTGCTGTCTGTATTGAATCATTTGTGAAAGACAAAGAAGGATGAAGTGGGCTTGTTGGATAGGCCTGAATAAATTACTGGATGCAGTTCTGTTCATGTGACCATCTTCAGAAACTGGTCACTGGAAAGCTGTGATGTTAATTTGAGAGTGGAATGATTTTGATAGCTTTGGAATATTTCTTCATGCTTGGAAACAACTGGCTGTAATGCCCATCTGAAGAGTGTATTGTGGGACCAATAACAGAAAAAAAATTTATGTTTGTTTCAAGAAAATGTCCCTTTAGTGACCCCACCAACCTAGAAAATGTCACCATCTATCAGAATCAGAATCTCAACATAAACTAGCATTTCTGAAAAAGGTCAGAAATCAAAATGAAATGCAAAAATCCTTACAAAGGAAAACAAATTTGTTCAAATACAAATAGTGCTCTACAGGCAATAATGGCTGAAAAACAAGTTTTGGGAGTGCTTTCATGATGAAGATGGTAACAATGAGTTTTTGGTGGGGAATGACTTATTTAACAGCTGACAGGAAAAACGGTAAACTGAGACCTAAACCCCTGTTTAAAAGGGGGACTAAACTCAGAACACCAATTAAATCAAACTACAGTGGCTCCAGCCAGACAAACTGAGGCTTTACTTCACATCACCTTTTTTAAATACACTTTATCAGCACATCTGTGCAGAGTGAGCTAAATCTACCTTAATCAAACTAAACAAAGGTGTTGTGACTGTAAACAAATGCAGCTGGGGAAGACCAACAATACAGAAAAGGGATTCTTTGTTTAGCTGACCCGTAAATGTCTTTAACAGCCTGTGAACTGCTGAGCCCAATGTTACAGAATACTTTGAAGACTTGGGTGGAGAAGACTAATAATTCCCCACTTTGTTTATGAAAAGAGTCTCACAAACCAGTTCTATTTGGAAAAGCTTCCTATTAAAATTCTTTTAAACCAATGCTTTCACTCATTTAGACCAGGAGAATTTGCATGCAGTCCTACGGGAGAATTAGTACAGATAGATTTGGCTGCATGATCAGAGGAGGTTTAAATGCCATGTGACCTGCTTATAATGAATATTATTCCTCCTCATCTCCTCTTCAGCTAGTCAGAACGCTTCTGAGTTTGATTCACCAGAGGGCCAAGGGGGAGCCAGGAACCTCACTGTCGGGCATGCTGAGAGAAGCACATACAGAACGATGTTAAGGGCAAGTGGCATTTTATGTCCTTTTTGTGCTGCTAGGCTGAAAAGTGGCAGCTACTGATAACCTGGTTGTGCATTTGAATGATGTGAGAAAGCCATTTACTTTGGAATTGAGAGGAAAGTCACACAGGCGTGTCAGATAAATTACAGCTTGGCTTACACCGCTGAGGCACAGACTGATGCCTGGTGCTTCCAGGACACATTCTGCACAAAGCCCCATTACGACCTTATGAAAACGATGAGAAACGTGTGAAAACGCAACGTAATTGGGTGAGCTGTTCTGCCTTCCCAGCACTCATTTATATGAAGAAGGTTATAATTTTCTGAATCCCTTTGCAGATTGCATTGGCCAGTACCTAAGGTGGCTTGTGGCGACGAGGGCAGCAAAGCCCATTCCCACCTGGTGGCCGTGGTAGCCAGATGTGAAGGGCTGCCCAAATGCAGGACAGATTGATGGACCTGCTGGCTCAACAGATAGTTCTGCAGCAGTGAAATGCATTAAGTAGGAAGACACTAAGCTTATATTTTCAGAAAAAGAGACTATATATTTTCAAGTAGTATAGAACTGGTTGTTTCTGTGTCTTACACAGCATGACAGGAATGAGGCATCTTTCAGTGAGCATTGACTACGCATGAAACGACAGAGGGAAGTATCTATAAGTATTTATTTATTAATTTATTTAATGTTTAGCACAGTTGATTTGTGATGCTCAATATCACTTCAACTTTCTGTAACTGCCTCTCACATCATGACTGAACCAACACATTAAATGATACTTCCAGGAGGAAATAAATAAGCTGGTCCCTATGCCTTTGGTAAAAAGGCCAAAAAAAAAAAAAAAAAAAAAAAAAAAAGATCACACCAAAAT